>OX442355.1:23276147-23686147 GCA_949357725.1 Hyperoplus immaculatus
CATATTGAGGTTTGGGAGGTGCGCAATACGGCCCCTCTGCAAGCCCCTGTCATCTATACATGACAATAGACTCTTTTCTGTTTAGGATATTTTCAAGTATCTGTGCAGAAGCGAAGCAAAGCAGCTGCTTTCCTAAGCTTTTCAATGGGAAGCATTGAGGACTGCCTCTTAAGCAGGAGTCGAAACAATACCAAGAGTTTTATTAATCAGTTTTCTGACTCAGTAAAATAATTGATACGTTCGAGCGGACCCTTGAAAACACATTTTTCTGAAACGTTTCTATATGTGACCCGGTGCTTAATAATGTGGAAATCAAACAAGCATGGACTCCTTCTATCCATTTATTCTGGATTAATGCAATCAACGTCCTGTTTTTCTAACCCTTGACGTGAACTCACACTCATTCATTTGGAAATCTTTGCCATATCATATCATGTGACGCTCATACAGTTAATGATATTGTTAGCTCCGGGGGAATTAATGTTGTAGATACAATGGTCTCCTCAGGGACCAAAACGTGTATGTGTGTGCTTGATTGTCCTCTCTTTCCTTTTCTTTCTACCCCCTCATGCCTTTTGAGCAAAACACTGGTGAACTAACGTAAGTGAAAACATGTCCTCCTCTCTCTCTCTGTGTGTCTTACCAGGTATCTGTGTGCTTCAACCCCCCCCCCCCCCCCCCCATTCCCCTCTCCTGTGGCCTTGTAGCCCATGCTGTGCAGCGGGCACAGGCAGGAGGATCCTCAAAGCTTTTCCGTATCGGTGATAATCGACCGGCTCTGGGAATGGAGGAGTGGAATGGCCTCCACTGCAGCTGCTCCTGGCTGCCACGGCAACTGGGGCAGAAAATCAGACCCATCGCTTCATCATAATCAAGCAAACGGAACGCGCTCTCCCATCTCCCAGACCCTCTGTGTCCCTCTGCACGCTTACTTTTTTAAAGTCAAGCGCGTGTATTCCGACTGTGTTCTCATTTTCATTTGAGGATTTCATCTATCTCAGTTATGATTTTGCACTGGGGGTGTCTTTATTACTCTATTTGTCCTCTTCCTTTGCTTTCCAGCCTTCTAAAGCATCTGAGTCATGCTCTTTGTGTGTAGAGGATAGAGAGAGAGAGAGAAAGCTATTCACCCGGATCCGTATATTAGTGCTACAGAACTTAGCGCTTCCTCTTTGGAGTTTAACAACATAGCAGCATGTGTGAAGAGTACGTTTTCACATAGCTGTTCTAGCCTGTGCAGTCATCATACACAGTATGACAAACTAGACACACATGTGACTTCTGGTCTATCCTCCAGATCTTCTCATTGTGGGTTATACTTCATGTCTGATACCATAGAAATCCTCTATTAACCTTTAGTAAAATACACAACAATAGCACACACAAAAATAATCTTTAAAATCTGCAAGTCATTCTTAATCAGGTTTGTGGTCCACTTTCATTCTGATATCCATCTCCTGCCCTTCCTCCCTCTCTCTCCATCACTCTGCCTATTTATCTCTCTCTGTCCAAGACAATCAGACTGAGAGGGAGAGGGAGCTCTAGCTTTATTCTCCTGGGTGCTGTTCCCTACTGCACATGCTGGTCACTCATTCACACTGGATCACTGCTGGTGGAAAAGGGCTTTTGCACCAGCCGTCTATTGTCACACTCTGCACATGTGACCACTGGGACGCCTGTTTTACTCATTCATTCGTGTGTGTATGTTTTTCTCTGTGACATTTCCATTAACTTAGACTGGATATTCTGTACATTCCTCAAAGTGAATGTTGTGGTCACTGTTAAAATTAAAAAAAAATCATGAAATGAATTCACATAGATAAAATACAGACATTGGTTATACAAGGAGGGACAGTGGGAGGCGAGGAGTGTGACACAACATTGATAGGACAAATGACAGCAGCTGAAGTCCCAGGTATTAGTTCTTGCAGCAGGGATTCATAGTCTGAATCATGTCAGCTTTTTCCAAATCTTCTGTGAGACGGGTTACTCATACAATACATACAGTAGATTCAGTCTCAGAGTTATCAGGCTAATGCACCATAACACTGTAACTTACCAGCATGTCTATATTTCATTCATTTCCCAATACATATAAACTCATCCTTACGAAGATAGTATCAACTGATTTAGTATGTCGCCTCTGTAAAAGACCTACGAGGGACAGATAAAAAGCTTTCTCAGCAGAGGTTGCCATATCCTGTATTTTAATCCCTATTATGGGTCAAGATCTTACATTTCCCACGGTGCAACTCAACAGCATCTTTCATTAGGCCATATCTCATTGACACCTCTAGTTTGTAACGCAGGTTTCCTGTTCTCAATGTGAAATCTTCAAGCCCAAACTGAGATAACCGAGAGTTCCCTTAAATGTACTGTAATCCTAGTTCCTAAATCAAAAATTCTCTTTCCTTGTTCTGGGACATGTAAAGTGAAGTTGGTTCTCATAAGAATAGATACAAACAGGATACAAACATATGTACACAGCCACAGGCAAATGGTACTTCAACTGAGGTTAGCCTGTTTCTTTGCATTGAAAAGGTCACACTGAGCACACACTGGAGCATGACTGTTAAACAAATGGTTACGTGTACAAAGGCAGATTGACCGAGCATGGGGACGTTTGTTACGTTTGTTTTCCTGTGTATGTTTTGTGTCTGTTGAGGTTATCTGTAAGAGCAATTGCAATACTACAGAGACTGAGTGGCCCAACAACATAAAACGTTGCCTTAGGTTATGAGACAGCTAAGTTCTTAGTCAAAAACATCGCAATTGCTCAATGAATTGTTATCGCCGAGGGACATCGGACCAAATTGAAAATTGGTGTTCTCTGCTGCAATCTTTGACTTTTTTTTACTTTTAAAGCTAAAGTGCGTTACTTTTTAATCACATTAAATCTTTTGCCAAATTAATTGACTAAAAGTTGATTAAGCTTATCAGCTCCACAAAAATCGCTGTAATTCTCAGTATGGCAGCGTTTACAAACTGGTGTTGCCCCCCCCCCCACCCCCCGACACTAGCGCATGAGCTTTACATGCGCCCAAGAAATGTTTCAGTTGTTGATTCCTGTCCAAAAATAATCAAAAAGATGGGGCTTTTCACATGTCTTAAATAATTAACACACACAACTGCTTCCCTGACCTCCCTCAAGCTCTGAGGACCTCAATGTAAACCACTTTCCTTAACTGGATTGGAAGTGGAATGAGACTAATTACTGAAACACTTTTTCATTTAAAGAATTTGCATTTACCCATAGCGCAGGATAGCAAGACTGTGTGCATTGACACTGACACAGAAGTGGCAGAGGTTGTTGAGTGATAGCAATAAGCAGGGGGGTTGTGTCTGCTTGAAGTGTGTGTGTGTGTGTGTGTGTCTTTGCTATTCCCCATATGCATGTGTGTCAGCCAGATAGGCCGGCTTTTCCCCTGTGGGCAAGTCCTGGCAATAGCAGGGCAGTGATCAGGTGCCCGAGTAAGGCAGCATTTAATGAGATACACAAAGCCAACGGACACGGCCAAGTGGAAGATTTTCAAGCATATGACCTGTGTGTGTGGCCAAGACGTAGCCTACTGTATGTGTTCTGAGTGACTGGGAATAAACCATCAAATCCCGTTCATCTGTTGTTTTTTGTTTGTGCCGGGGCACAGCATGATTCACCTCGCAAATCTTCCTCTGGCTGCTGTTAGTTCAAAATTATTCACAAGAGAGAAAGACAGAGGGAGAAAGAGAGAGAGAGAGAGAGAGAGAGAGAGAGAGAGAGAGAGAGAGAGATGGAGAGGGAAAGAGAGAGAGTCCATCTCCTTCCCTAGCCTGCCATGAGTTCTTTACGAGTCAACTAGCTGCTCATTTGATTGCCTGCATAAATGACAGAGCAAATTAATTTGAGCCCCCTGCTCTCTGTCGGATGGTCTGGGCTATGGGACCTTACCCCCCCCCCCCCTCATAAATCACTTCTGTACCTCACACTCTATCTGTTCTCTGCTAGATGGATTTCACACCGTGACTCAATGTGTTTTATATGAGACGATGGGGGGAAACCAAACTGCTAGGCCTATTGTGAAGCCTGCTATTCTATACTGTGCTACATCCTTATTAACACTTATTATTGGTGTACTCAGCAATTCTGACAAAATCAAAATCAGTTAATATCTCCTCACGATCCACTACATGTACTGTGTGTGTGCGCTGATAAATAAATCTGGTGTTAATACACAGCCTAGGCTCTGTAAACTGGTACATAAACAGGGAGGGCCACCATAGCTATCAAAATGGCCTTTTTCAGAGCCTAGGCTGTGTATTAACACTGGATTATTTTGCAGCGCACACAGTAGAGACAAGTAGCAGATTGTGAGGAGTTATTCACTGATTTGGACAAAAACAAAATTTTTGACAACAAGAATTCCCCAGAATTGCGGACTCTGCCTTTAACAGAGGTGAATTAAACCGGAGGAGATGCACATTTCTCACTTTCCCAACAGTGTGTAGACAGTACTCTCTGTGAGATCGATCACCACTCCTGCTCTGCTTGTGCAGCACGTAATTACAAAGATTGTGCTACAGTAAGTGCTCATCCTCTCCATTTAACCTTTTATCAGCGTAAGGCGATAGCTTTGGAATGACAACATACATAAAATAAAGAGCACAAGCACCTCCGGTCTTGTGGTTTCATACTGCACTGGCATCAGGCTGAGATCAGGGCCTAGATGCCCACGTACATTACGGGCTGTAATCAGATTTGGTTTCAGGATGTGCTGCGGCTGAGTGAGTTTTTCCAGTCATCTGTGTTCTGTTTTTCCTATCCAGTGCACAGTGTTCTCTCACCATTAGCATGGATTTAGTTTGGCTCATGGCCTCACCCATATTCTGCTGTGACAGTAAACGGATGCTGTGGCATGGCATGCATGGCGTGGCTTGTCATAGCATGGCATTGCATGATGGCATGTACACATGTACGTGTCTGTGTGTGTCAGTGTGTAGCTGAATGAATGAAGGAGCAAATTGCACTCTCTGATGATTGACGATAATGTGCAGACTCACTACCTATTAAATAATGTGATGGGCTTCTTGTGGGGAAACTTCCAGGTCGCTGCTTCCCCAAAGATGATCTTTGGCCATTTATCAATAACTAAAGCGCTTCACGACATGTATGAGTGTTACTCTGATGTGAAGTGGTAAGCCCTCTAGTTCAGCGAGCAATTGTTTGCTCTTTATGTGAACTTTCAATCATTTGAGTTGGCCCCTTGATGGAGGAGTCATGCTCATGATTGATGTAGGTCATATTAAGACTCTTTAGAGTTTTTTGAGCATCACTTTTCTTCTCCGGTCGGAAGGATAGGTCGCCATTTTCTCAGGACTGTCTTCAAGTGTTACTCATATGCCCCAGATGTACAGTAAGATTTTCAATTCACTCTTAAGTGCTCCTCTCCATGCTGGCAGCAAAGATCTGTCAACCTAAAGGAATGGGGACTAAATCTAAATCCACATTCCTTGTTCTGTGCAAAAATGTATTCCATGGTAAATTATTATAATAATAATAATTGTGGCTCAGTAACAGAAACGGGCACCTGCTCATGACGAGCATGCAAAATAGGAACAAACTAATACATATTTCACATTCCTGGCGATCAAACTCACCTCCTACTTCCATCTAAACGACCAGCTCATCCGATGGATACTGGACTTTCTAACCGACAGGTCAGTGAGAGTCCGGGTCAACAACACCTTCTCCGACACACCTCGACGGGCTCCCCTCAGGGCTGTGTGCTCTCACCTATGCTCTTCATCATCTATACAGATGACTGCAGATCCACACAGCCTCAGTGTCACCTGGTGAAGTACGCAGACAATACAGTTCTCATGTCCCTGCTCTCAGGTCCTTCACAGCAGCATGGATCAGCTCTCCAGGAGTTTGTGGGGTGGTGCGACAGCTCATGCCTTGAGATGAACGTGAGTAAGACCAAAGAGATGGTGGTGAGCTTTTCTAAGAGGCAGAGAGAGCTGCCCACAGCATCCATCATCTCAATCCACAGGAAGCCGGTGAAGCTGGTGGAGGAGTATAAATACCTGGGCACCATCTTCAACAGCCAGTTGAAATTCTCCTCCAACACTGAAGAGATCCTTAGACAGTGTCACCAGCAGAAATATCTCCTAAGAAAACTAAATTCCTTTGGAGTCAGCAAAAAGATACTGCTAACTTTCTATTACTCCTTCATTGAAAGTATCTGTACATTTTCCATAACTTGCTGGTTCCACTCCATGACCCTCCAAAACAGAAACCGCTTGGAGAGTACGGCCAGAGTCTGCTCTAAGATAATTGGACTTTCAACAAGAACTCTCTCCTCCATCCATGACCAGCAAGCACTCCGGTTAGCCAAAAGAATTATGCAGGACCCCTCACACGCTCTACACCCCGCCTTCGAGTGGCTCCCCTCAGGGTGCCGACTACGCTGCCCCGGTTGCAGGGCACAGAGGAGAAAAGCAACCTTTGTTCCCAAGGCTGTTCACCTCCTCAACTCCTCCTAAACCCCCCACCCGGGCTCGTGCCCTCCCCACATGGACTGCTGAAGCCGTGAACTCTGTTTTGCCCTCTCACTCCCATTAACTGTTACAACATAAATACCTCGCTTCAATTCATCTCAAAATTGTATTACAACCAGCATGGTATTTATCAATTGATTGCACTTTATAATTTTGTCATTTTTGATACATTTTACACTTTTAAGAGTCAGTTCTCCATTTAAAAACATGCACTTTGTATATTTTATACACATTTATATATATATATATATATATATATATATATATATATATATATATATATATATATATATATATATATATATATATATTTGTGTATTTGTAGACACCTGTGCTTGTGTGTATTGTCTGCCAGTAGCAGCGCTGTGTTTTTGTTTGTTTTATGTTTGGACATGGCCTTGTCCTTTGTAATGCTGCTGCTCTATGTGCCCTCAATTGCCCCCTGGGGACAAATAAAGTTTTTTATTTATTTATTTTTTTAATTGAATTAAACATGGACTTATAAGTATTGTACAAACATACACTGTAAAAAAAATATAAAGTTAAAGTTATAACATAAAAAATTAAGAAAGGGCTTCACACACAATATCAGCTCTGAAACAACTTAAAGGTGCTGTAAGCGGAATGGTTCTTTTAGCTAACTTCCTGTCAGTTACTGCAGTTAGCATTCCCCTCGCTCGTCCCTACGTCACCACATTAATGCACTGCGGTCTTCAAGCAGCAAGTTATCTAGCATCATCTCAGATCCATAAGTGTGATAAAACATGATAAAAACCATCAAAACAGACATTGGGAAGGATTTTTAACTGCTCCGCCATTGTAGGCGCATAAACATTCACCCATCTGTTGCTCTGGCGTGCACCGGCAGTGAGACCATGGAGTGTATATACTATATATGACTGAGACGAGTGTCGGTCTGTAGCGTTCTGTCTTCTGATTGGATAAAAATTTCGGGATACTACAATAAGTTTATTGGCCGATTACATGCAAAGCAGCTGACTGAGAGACCGGCTTTATGAAACGCGCACATTATGTCACTGTATGAATAAAGAGCGATTTTACACTTATATTAACATGAATAATCCGCTTACTTCACCTTTAATGTTTCTTCATGTTTATGTAAACATTATATTGCATTTTGATGTATGCTCGAATGAAAACATCTGCGAAAAACAAACAAACTCATTCTTCGATCAGTAAAAAAAGCTAAAGGAGCAGCTTTAAAGCAGCTGAAAAAATGTTTCTGCAGATCTTTCTGCATTGATGTACTTCCATCTCTACATCAAAGTTCCTCAAGGCGAAGAAGATCAAGGTGCTGCAGGATTGGCTAGCCCAGTCACCAGACATGGACATCATTGAGCATGTCTGGGGTAGAATGAAAGAGGAAGCATGGAAGACCAAACCAAAGAATCTTGATGAACTCTGGGAGGCATGTAAGACTGCTTTCTTTGCTATTCCTGATGACTTCATCAATACATCGTATGAATCATTGTCAAACCACATGGATGCAGTCCATCAAGCTCATGGAAGTCATACAAGATATTAAATATGGATCTCACAGCACCACTACTTAATTCATAACTGATGTTATGCAACATTCATGTCCTTCAGCAGCTTCACTGGCTCCTGGTCAAAACCCGCATCGATTTCAAGATTCTGCTCCTCACCTTCAAGGCCCTCCACAACCTCGCCCCTCCATACATCTGTGAACTTCGGCACACCAACACACCCACCCGCACTCTCCGGTCCTCCTCTTCCATTCAACTAACTGTACCACCCGCCCGCCTGGTCACCATGGGGTGATATTATACTTTGTAAATATTACTGTGAGTAAAAGACATCACAGTAATATTTACAAAGTACGTTTTTTTAACCCTATATTTCTCTTTCTGTGATGTCACGAGAAAGAGAAATATAGGGTTAAAAAAACACTCTTTCTGCCTTTTCTCAGGCTAGGATGAACCGATTTCAATTTTTTTCGCACATTTATACTACATAGGATCTCAGAATTCAATACACCTTCATATTCAAACTGGTGAATTAGGCCTTTAAATTTAGTCTTAAACATATTTTAATGTAATATTACATGACATATGTTTTATTTTAATGTCATACACATTGTAGAAAAGCCATCATGCCAAGGAAATACACCAGGAAGACGACCTGGGGCAACCACACGGAAAGAGCACCTTCTCATCTTTCCATGTAACCTTCAGGGCTGGAATGTAGAGTAGGCCTAGTTGTAGAGTATGACAGGCTGATGTTATAATCCAGTTGGGTCTTCTCCTGTGTTCTGAGTCCCAGGCTGTTCTCGCTGGTTCTGATTTTCCTATGCTTTGACCCCCAGACACTAGCTGGCTCTAAGGGTCCTGTGTTCTGACCCCCAGACTGTGTTCTAATCTAACTGGTTCTATCTTTCATTTGAATCTTATTAAAACCTTTTGAATTATAATATGTTGTATTTGATTTTGTTCAGAGTTACTTTCAAGGGTTTAGAAAATTTGCTTTGCTTAATTGACCAAACCCCATCATTCTTTTACTAGTCCGACATTAGTTCTGGAATGTGTGGCTAGCTTTCAGGATTCTTACTGTTACAATATGTGTTGTTATGGTAGTTTCAGAGTGGAAAAAGTAAGTGGATCAGTTTACCCCACAGCTGGGGTAATGTGAGCCACATGACAACTTTTTTTAAAACAATCATATTTTCACTGCCCTTTGTCTTGAAAAAATTCTGCTAATGCCCATTTCTAGGAAACATCCTGAATTAATGGGAAATGTATAAATTTGAGTGATAAATCATTTTAGCTCGCTTAGAGGGGACCAAATGTAAAAAGTGGCTCAGATTACCCCGTTCTCCCCTATCTAGTTCCAAATCAAGAGACAAAAAGGCAATGTCATCTTCTATGTTGGCATTTGTTGTGTGGTATCCTGTACAGTTGTGTGCATTTGTTAATTCATATATACGTATGTTTGTGTATTAACATTTTCTTTTGTTAAATACTTTTTTTTTAATGTTACCTATTCATTCATTTATTTTCCTCTGGATGGGGAACAGGTGTGTCTTCACCTAACAGGCCATCCCTCCGTCGTCCCGCCCTCCATCTCTCTGCTCCGGGACACACACACAGACACGCAGGAGAAGAGGCTGCGGAGAAACTGAACAAGCGACGTTCTAACAGGAGGAAAGGGGGGGAGGAAACATCACACACGCCGCCGCTGCTCCACCACCACATTGTGACTGCGGTCCGTGTCTTACAAAGCCACCAGCAAACCGCATGTCGTTCATTATTTAAACTGGACACCACAGCAGTGTGACACTCCGGAGCTCCCCGCGACTTGGCTGTTGAAGTGATGCGTCCATCGGGACTGTGTGAGCAGTGAAATGATTTGACCGTCGCTGTGGATAGTAGGTGTTGTTGACGACAGGACGGTGACATGAAGTTTGCGTTTGCGGTGTTGTGGTTCTCCCTGGCTCTCGGGAAAGCTACTATGCAAGGTAAGAATCGGGAAACACTTTTCGTCTTTAAACTGTTGAGGCTGTGCAATAGCCGTATGTGTCCAGATTCAAACATTGGCTTTAGGATGCTGCAGACGCATTCGAACCCATAGTGAGAATTTGGCACCGTGTTGCGCGAGCATGGCATCCCACCACGTTCCTGTCTCATATATTGTCCAATGTGCTCCGTGCTGGCCAGGGCTATATAGGCTATTTGGGGATGAGTTTCATAAAAAACAGGACACACTGTACCATTGAGATGTGACTGCATTTACAATTGTGCGTGAGGCAGCGGGACACAATGATGGGGCCAGGTGAGAGAAACGCATCAGGATTTATTGAAGAATGAGAGCGCCCCCTGGGGATGTGTTAGTGAGTGAGGATGTCTATAACATGCCACAGGAGAACACATTGGACAATACACATAGAATTGATTGGGAACATGTTTAGCCTTACACAATAAAGCTGTGGCAAGGGTTCGTCTCGTAGGTTTCGTTATGAAGGGAAAGAAATATATTGTGTTGTTGAGAAAAGCAGACACTTGGCCATTACTGTGTGTGTGTGTGTGTGTGTGTGTGTGTGTGTGTGTGTGTGTGTGTGTTGATCAGCTTACTGTAAAGCATGTACACCACTCCAATCTTGGGATGGCACCACTGTTGTAAATCTTTTCCGCTGTATATGTGCTGCATGTGTGTGCTTTTGTGTGTGTGTGCTTTTGTGTGTGTGTGTGCTTTTGTGTGTGTGTGTGTGTGTGTGTGTGTGTGTGTGCACCCGCTAGCGAGACAGAACAAATGAAAGGAAGGAGGGAGATGTGATGACACACTTAAAATGACTAATACACTGTCAGCTTCCAATTAGCTGTCCCAATGTCAGTCCACAGCTAAATTCACGAGGAATTACATTTTAAACTGACACTAAACTTCCTATGGGACAGGGGTTGCAAATTAGTTTCGACTAACACCTGTATGCGTGGCATCTGTTTTATGTTTTTATAATATGAAACAATGTTTTTAATGCATTTGTCCTTAATAAAGAAATAATAATAAAGAAATAATAAATATAAAATATTTACGAAAACAGCCCTGTTAAAGTTTACCAATAACCTCCTCCACTCAGCTGAGTCCGGTCTACTCTCCATCCTCATCGTCCTTGACCTGACTTTGACACCATATCCCAGGAGCTGCTCATGGATCATATGGCCGACATCGGGGTTGGTGGAACAGCGTATGAGTGGTTTGCCTCCTATCTTGGCTGCAGACAGGACATACGTTTCAAAATTACCGGTCGGAAAGCGTCGGAAAGCAGCACAGCTCACAATGGAGTTCCACAGGGTTCAGTGCTGGGACCCCTCCTGTTTGTCTATTTACTTGCAGTTCAGTTCAGTTCAGTTCAGTTCAGTTCAGTTCAGTTCAGTTCAGTTCAGTTCAGACATTTACTGTCCCAAAAGGGAAATTTGATTTACAGTGGTAAAAACAGAAACATAGCGTACAAAAGGACATAGGTCAGTGCAAATATACACAACCAAAAAAAAAGCTATGGAATTTTATCATTGATAAATAAAGAGCTAAAAGTGCTGCTGAAAAGTGCCTCCCCCTTGGCAATGTCTCCCAGCATTATCAACTTTCATTGGTTGCATAACAATAAAAAAAACTATTTGCTAACTTCCCTTTGCTGACCCAACCACCGGGTTAAGAGCCTTGTTTTTAATCCTTGACAGTAGCCTTTCTTTCTCCAGTCACATAAACAATGTCTCTGGTGTTAAAGACATCTCCAGATTAACACAACACTCCACTGAATGCATCTCACATTGACTACTGCACTGCGATCCTGGCTGGCATTAACGACAAACTAATCCACAGACTTCAACTCATCCAGAGCCCAGACGCACAGATTATTACACGGACGCTCAAAGTCCACTAAACATTTCACTCCTCTGCTTATTGAATGACACTGTGTTGCAATGGATTGACTTTAGAATCTTATTATTGACATGTACGGCTCTTCATAATGTGTCCCCTGCTTATCTGCGATATATTTTCAATATTTACACTCCCTCTCACTCGCAGTGCTCCTCCTCAGTAGATCGATTGGCACTTCCAGCTATCAACATCAGCACAGTGGGTGCCAGGGCTTTCTCCTATGCTGCACCCAAACATTGGACCTCACTCCCCCCGCATGTGTGTATATACCGGACCCTCTATTACAAATAAAAACTGCACTTTAAACACACTTTTTTAAACAGGCTTCATCACTTTATTGGAAAGTGGAATCTTATTCTATATCACTAAACAATGTTCTGTTGCTTAAATCCACATGTTCTTGTTGATTGTGTAGATTAACTGATCTCTGCTTGGTTTATTGTATAATTTACAGAAACTGATGTAAGGTGACCTTGAGTGCCATTAAAGGTGCCATTAAATAAATTGTATTATTATTATTTTTTTCATTACATTCTTCATTATGTGTAGGCTGTGTATAGTCGCACTGCATACATGTGATCACCTCTGGTCATGTGATGCTCAGTGTCTTTGTTGTCCAATGACTATGTTTGAGCTAGAACGTGTTGGCGTGTATGCCCATATACAGTACACTACAAGCCTCAAGGACATTATGACTGATGGGGTTAACAATTGGGACCAATGGTAGTCTTGGTTCAGCCAGAGGTTCCTGCCTTGTTGTATTGTGGGTAAAATCTTTTGTCCTTATCTCTTTCTTTGTTTCTCCCTTGATTCCCTCTTTCCAGTGGCCTTGAATTAGAAATCGGTGAAAGCTGTGTGGGAAAAAACACAAAAAAACAGAGTTACAACTAAAGTCTGTCATGTACACTATTAGTGTTTTCCCTTTCATCCTTTTACCCCTCTCAGTGGTAGAACCACGGGGTGTTTGTCTGAACGCCGGGTCACCCCTGTATCTGTATCAATCATCAGCAAAGTATGGTCTCACTCTCTCCCTCTCACTCTCTCTCTCTCTCTCTCTCTCTCTCTCTCTCTCTCTCTCTCTCTCTCTCTCTCTCTCTCTCTCTCTCTCTCTCACACACACACACACACACACACACACACACACACACACACACACACACACACACACACTCATTTCCCTCACAAAATGTATGCATAGGCTAATGCAATATTTCCCTACAGAGAATCAACCCCACCCCTTTTGACATTGTAATCAATACTCTGCCCTTCACCTCTGCACAATCAAACACCCACCCACACACACACACACACACACACACACACACACACACACACACACACACACACACACACAGTCAATTAGCCCTTATCTAAGCAAAGGGAGCGAGCTCTTTTAAAGTAATCCATCCCTGCTGTGGTGTTTGACCCTTGTATTTTTCTTGTTAGACAGTTTATTCCTGTAAAAATGGATTCAGATAGGACTCAGCTGACTGATTTTACTGAAGCCCAGTTTCAAACCATTAAAGAATGAATGCTTAACAGGGGATATGATGCAATGGGAAGTAATCTTTCTGGGTCTCATAATGCTGCATACTTTAACCTCAGATTGCAACATATCCAATTAAAAAGCAGGAGCCGGAATACAGGAAATATAAGGGGACATTTGTGGCCATGCACACTCTTGAGTTTATTAATCATATAATCATGCACAGAGGCATACAAAAGCACACAAGCATGTTTGAATTGCCTTACACACTAGGAGCCTGCTTTTTGAGGACATGACTCAATTCATTCACTATTTCACTAGCCCATCGTGACATTTTTACTGTAGACAGTGTTACAAATGTTGATTTTAATGTTTGTGTTTCCAAAGCCTGGCATTTCTTAGTCCCAGTTACCATTGATCTCCATTGTTGTTCAGTAACCATTCAAATACAAATCAGCCACTGGTTGGCATGTTCTGTCAGAACCTTGAATATGGCGACTTCCATATGGATTATTTTGAGGTAATCCCAAATATTTGCTGTCCTGCTGACCTGCTACTAAATGTGTAATTATTTGCTGTTGTAAATAGTTGCGAAACAAATCCACAATTTACCATTGTGTTTACCCAAAACTCAAGGCCCAGGTCTTTTAGGAAATGACTGTGCCTTTAAGAAAAATTAATCTAAATATTTTTAGTGAAATTGGCTTGTGCAGTGCAGAGCTTTTAGTCTTGTGTTAAGTAACAAGTTGAAATGGGAATATGCTTTCTTCTAGGCTATCTGATTTGCTGTCTGTTCTCATTCCCCCCTGCCCAAGTTAACTTTTCCTTCTGTCTCAACCTCTACGCTGCCCCCTCGTTCTCCCTCACTCAGACACTGAAGGGGATTGCTTTGGGTCACTCTGTCTCTCTCTCTCTTTCCCTTATCAGCTCTCTCCATTCCTCCGCTCTGTTCCCTCTTGTTTAAGAGGCTGTTGATTCAAACGTCTCTTTTCTGCCTATCAGCATGTGCCTCTGTGGTAACATGACCATCGGCGGTGCCAAATACCGTCCTCCTATGCAGTGGGATGCTCAGAGCTCAGAGCTGATGGAGCCATCCAGTTAACTGCGGGAGGCTCATGTACAAATACCACATAACGCTCTGAGCGGCCAGCAAATGCTGCTGTCATCTGCATCTTATAGAGAGTTACAATGAGTAACCAGGAAGAGGTTCACTGTTTGCCAAAGGACAATTTGATGGGACTTATAGCACATGATGAGCACACTGGCTTTCAGTAGAATCAAGTACAAATGTTAAGCCACTGAAGAGTCTCCTAATAGTCTGACTACAATAGTCAACCATTTTTCCTCAAAACACCTTCCTTTATCCATCCTTTATCAACCGAGGACTGAAGTCCAACTAATTTGGATTGCACCTCATTTAAATAAAACATAAACTTACATGTTCTGTTCCATATATGCAAAACAAAGCAGTGTTTTTCCTCTAAACTTTTTTACCTAGGAGACTTGAAATCTCCCAGCTGTCAGCGTTTGAAAGTTGGCTTGGCAAAGGGAAGACACTGTTCCTTCATTGCACTCCGTCTCCTGCTCAGTAACAACGTCTCTCCAACTGACTACTATGTCTCGTGCTTGGCTGAACACAGCGCTCTGAGCTCGGCTTGTCTCCCCTGGCAATTCTTCTGTCTGAGGTGATCATGTCAGCGTGATCATTTTGTCAGCCTTTGGGAGCGTAGACGCATTCACTCGGCCATAACCAGCTGTCAGTCCAGGCTTGACACTGTGTATGGGTGTGTATATGTGTGTGTGACGTGTGTGTGTGTGTGTGTGTGTGTGTGTGTTTGAGAGAGAGACTCTTATAGGCCCTGAATTAGTGGTTTTTTCATGAGCGAATATGCCTGTTCTTGAACATGTAAGGCTTGAAAGAGGGTGACATTTATGAGCACATCTGTCTGCACATGAATATTACATGCATGTGAGTTAACTAGCCCCTATTACGTAATAGGGCTACAAATAAGATTATCTTTTATTATTGATTCATTTTCTTTACTTTTATCAAATAAAATACTTTCCCCAGTATCCTCAATTTGCTTGCTTTGTCCTTATTAAGCCATGTTGCCTAAGGATAGTCACGTTCAACTGTTGGTTGTTCAGTCCACTACCTGTGTCTAGACTGAAATATCTCAAAAATCATTGGAAATGTCAACTATTAGATGGATTGCTATTCAATTTGGTATCCACATTTTCATGTACCAGCGTCATCTGTTTAAAATGTCAGTTTATCCACAGCTTTGGTTTATGCAATAGCCTAACACTGCTTACTGCAATACAGCGTTGGCGTCCTGAGGCACAGTATTAAGTGTGACACAATGTCTGCATAGCCCATAAAGCATAAGCAGCGAGTTAACAGAGCAGCAGATCCGGTCCCCGATCCACATTCGGGCAAAGTAATGAGAGGACTTGTGTTAAAACGGATTACTGAAATAAACATGTCTGAAATGTCTTCTATATAGACACACACTTCATATTGTTTCATTTATAAAAAAATAAAAAAAACATGATTATCATTGAATCTACATATTTTTGCATAAATTCTAGTCAAATCCACTGGTATATTCTAAGGAAAACCCGTTCTGTTTTCAATCCCGGTCTTATTTACCCTCTATTGTGTCCTCATCTCTGCTTTCTTCTCTAGGCACCGTTCCAGCTCAGGAAGAATCATTGTCGCTGGCTGAGTTGGAGGATACCCTGTTGAGGAACCTTTTCATGGGC
Organism: Hyperoplus immaculatus; assembly: GCA_949357725.1. NCBI lineage: Eukaryota > Metazoa > Chordata > Actinopteri > Uranoscopiformes > Ammodytidae > Hyperoplus > Hyperoplus immaculatus. The sequence goes on from OX442355.1 coordinate 23,292,352, forward strand.
TACCAGAAGTGGGTGAGGCCCGTGCAGCACGCCAATGACACCATCACCGTTCGCTTCGGGCTCAAGATCTCACAGCTGGTCGATGTGGTGAGGAGACAACAACACAAACACACACACACACACACACACACACACACACACACACACAGGAGTTATGTAGTGTAAAGAAATGTCAGCTTGTGTCAAAGGTTTACGGGTAGAGAATGGGCCCTCTTGGCTGTGTTTGCAAAAAAAACCTTGTGGAATTGGTCATGGTCAATTTTCTTGAAGTAGATTTTTTTGTTAAATGTACAAAGAAAGTTCAAGTGATTAAAAAGGACTTGGCCATTTCTGTCAAAAAGCCGTTTTGATTTACCTGGAGTGTTCAACGGACTTTGATTAAAACGTCTGCATCTTATTTGTATGCATATCGTGAGCTTCATTTGCATTTTTTGTTATTGAAAGACTAAGAACGGAAGAAAGGAAAATCAATAAGATCGGGCTGGTCTTTCTAAAGGTCAAGGCCACAATTTCCAAATTAAAAAAGGAAATATTAAGGACATGACCTTGGTTTAGCTTCTTCAGTGGGTTAGCTCTGGCTCTGTCCTTGCCATACATTATGAATCATATTAATATTAGATGGTTGAGGGTATTTTAAACAGTCTCTGAAGTGATCAGATCCTGGGCGCCCTTGAGCCAAGTGGAGGCAGACAGAGAGGCTCTGGTGCTTCACGGAGACCACTGGTCTGAAACTGTGCGTGTATACCTGTTAAGCCAGCTCTCTGCAGACATTCAAATCGCTTTACGTAACATGGTTGATACAATCCAGGTACAGTACAGTATCATGAGGTTATGTTTTTGAAATGAAGAAAAAGGGGGAAAGGAGAGGGAGAAGAAGTGAAACTCACCCTCACTGCTACACATGAGAAAATATAGAGACATAGTACTGATTGTTTGAAGAAGAAGACTAGAAAGAGTAGAAAGAAGTTCAGGAGAATAATTTAGATATAATTTGGCAAGAGGTGACGTATTATCTGTGTAGGGGGGGACAGAAGGTTACTCTTTAATGTTAAGAAGCAGTGGTGTGCACAGGCTCTTTTAGGGGCAGGGGCGAAACATTTAAAAAGGGCACATCCTCTATATAAACACATGGGAGGCCTGTGATGTTGGGGTGAATATTAGCTTTGGTTAAATTAGGTGACACACATACACAGTCGCTCAATTCCCCCCTGGATGTGGCAACAAAGGAGCGTGGAAGACCATCCCTTCAGATTGAAAACAGTGAGGGGCTTATGTGGTGCTACGTTGCCCCTATTGTAGGAGAAAAAGTTATATTTCTGCCCTAAGGTTAAACCAGAGGGGCACATGAGTTGCCAAAATGCACCTTGTATCATCTTAGGGCAAATTTTGAAGTTCCATTAGCCAACATATTAAATACACTGGTTTGAATAAAGATTTTAAAAAAGGGCACAAAAAGCTCACCGGATCAAAAGGGCAGGGATGGTTATTGCCTCTGCAACCGGTCCTGTGCACGACAAACGACAAACTTTCTACAGAATCGCTGACTCCACCTTTAAGGAAAACGTCATAAAGATGTGAAAGGTAATTCAAGGTAAGATGTTAAAAAAAACAGACATCAGAAGGGAAAGGAAAAATGATAGATAAGATATCAAAAAATACGGCGCAACTCACTTTTCATACAGGACAATGTCAGGCAGCCATATAGTCTCTCGGATGACCAGGTTACAGAGTCAAAGAAAGGCAGGTTAGGGATGTAGCAGATAGAACGGGAGGTCAACTCTTGGACAGATGCTATAATGAGGACAGATGTGTGAGGGTAACGGAGCAGGAGGCTAAGGAGCAGAGGGATTTAAAGAGGGTAAAAAAAGATGGTGGGGGCAGAAAGGTTCAAAGAAAGGTCCAAACTGGCCTTTCATAGCAGCAGAGGAAGTACGGTCATCAAGCTTTGAGGAACCAGAACAAATTCATTATTTAGGCATGGACACACACACATAAACACACACACACACACACACACACACACATAAAACTGCTACCCACAACTCTACAGGGGGCCACATTTTGACTACTACTTCTGCCATGCAGGAAAAAAACATTTAGAAGAGTGCCATCTTGTGGTATAACTCAACTACTGGGGATAGGGAAAAAACCCTACCTCTGATCAATTTGTGTTCAGTGAGAATGGACAAGCAATCCTCTGCGCCTCTTGACAGAAGATAAACCCCAAAATCCATTCAGAAGATTTTTCTTTCTCTTCTGTAGTTTGGCTTTTTCAGCTTGTGCAAGGCTTTACTGCACAAACACTCGCCAGCTTAAATCGAAAAGCTCTCAGACTCCCACAATCTCATTACTGTCTCTGTCTCTTATTCCTTTGCATCACCCTTTCTCACTCTCGTTTGTTATACAGTGTTCATAAATGTCTCATGAGCAGATGAGGCAGCATTACCTACATTAGTAATGCCAGTGATATTGGTCACAGAAGAGTAACTTGTGCTTCTCTCGCTCATTAAATGCAGTGTAGATGTACCCTGAGGCAAGGCACTTAACCCCCCACATGTTCCACTGCGCTTTCTTAAGTGGCATGCAAGAGATGCAATTAACCCACTTTGTAAAAGAAGCCCTCCTGTCTTACTAAGTTTACGTACTTTATTTTATCCCGCTAACTTTCTTCCCTCCAGCTTCTGGTTTGCTCCTCATTAGCCTTTCTTATCATTCACAGAGTAAACCCCGCTAAGATGTTTGAATAGTCAGAACTTTTTTTTAACTTTCTGCAGGATGAAAAGAACCAGCTGATGACAACAAATGTCTGGCTCTGGCAGGTAAAACCACATGTTTATATTGAAAAGAGCAATATTTTTCTCTCTCTCCATAACAAGAGTGTTTAAAGTCTGATAAGTTAATTTGATTCCTTTGCTCATCCCTTGATTAATCCACTTTCATCTAATAACTGATCATAACCATATTATTACTATATTGATTATTTATATGATTATTTATAAAAGAATATAAGTGTAATTATTTTATGAAGAAAGGGCTCTGGATTATATAATCTAAATATACCATGACATAATGATATAGCATCATCAAAATACATACAAAAAATATGCAGACAATCTGTTAAGATAAATTATTTTGCATAATAGTCACAATATCTCAGTTCGATCCAATTAGCATTATGAAGTGAAGGAGATTGAGGACTGTTCCTTTTACTTATTAGTTAGTTAGTTAGTTAGCCTTTAAAAAACATTTACTTTGTAATTTGTTAGGTTAGACAAAGCAACGTTCAATGAAAACCATTGTGTTTATTAGCTGTCAGTAGCCTAGTGCTGTCCATGGTGCTGAAATGGTAAAGCTGCACATAGGCAAATCAAGCTGCTTCCACAACTGCTTTAAAGGATCATACTAAAATGTAGGCTTAATGTTTGTGACTAGGCAACTAATCCTACGTTCTCACTCATTATTTAAAGGAATGGATTGATGTGACGCTGAAGTGGAACCCAGATGACTACGGAGGGATTACCTCCATCAGAGTGCCTTCAGAGACCATATGGCTGCCTGACATCGTCTTGTATGAAAAGTGAGTTATGCAGCCCTTTAATAAAAAAAAAAAAAACTTAATAATTTTTTCTTTCCATTCTGATGTCCGTTTTTTTTCTTCAAATCTTACCTTGAGGTACCGTTCACATCTTTATCTTTATGACTTTTACCACAAAAGTGGAGATAGCGATTCTGGACAACACTTGTTGTCAAAATCAGTTAATATCTCCTCATGATCTGCCACCTGTCTGGAAAAAAATCCAGTGATAGTAAACAGCCTGGGCCCTCTAAATGGGTATTTAAAAAGGGGGCCCACTGTAGCTACCAACATTCCTGCACAATAACACAGTACGGCCAGGCAGCGGATCGTGAGGAGACATTCACTGATTTGTACAAAAAGTGATTCTGACTACAAGCATTTCTCCAAAACTCACTGACTTCAGCTTTAAACTAATCTCATTCTATTCCCTTTCATCCCTCTATCTTCCTCCCAGTGCGGACGGCCGCTTCGAGGGTTCCCTGATGACCAAGGCCATCGTGCGCTGGGACGGCACCATCACGTGGACTCCGCCTGCCAGCTACAAGTCCTCCTGCACCATGGACGTCACCTTCTTCCCCTTCGACAGACAGAACTGCTCCATGAAGTTCGGCTCCTGGACCTACGACGGCAACATGGTGGACCTGGTGCTCACTGATCACTACGTGGACCGAAAAGACTTCTTCGACAACGGGGAGTGGGAGATCCTCAATGCCACGGGGCAGAGGGGCAGCAGGAGGGATGAGGTGTACTGGTACCCGTTTCTCACCTACTCCTTCATCCTCAAGAGGCTGCCTCTGTTCTACACTCTGTTTCTCATCATCCCCTGCCTGGGCCTCTCCTTCCTCACCGTGCTGGTGTTCTATCTGCCGTCAGACGAGGGAGAGAAGCTGTCCCTGTCCACGTCAGTGCTGGTGTCGCTCACCGTCTTTCTCCTGGTCATAGAGGAAATCATCCCTTCGTCCTCAAAGGTGAGTTTAGTCTAATCGTTTCCGACACTGAGCGACACAGTTTGGTTTCGGCACACCGCGGTAAAACTATACATCTGGCTTGCGTTTTTCCACTGCGGACAGTACCTTTACTTTGTAGGCCGGTGATAGCCACGGTCAGAGTGTAAAGTCTATGGGTCAGAGCCATTGGAATGGCGCTGGCATATAGCCTAACTATCATGACATCGTAGAAGCGGGACAAAGTGTTGCCCGCTGATTAACTCAATGAAGAGGTAAAACGCCTGTACATCAAACAAAGCTGTGCTGTGACATTTTTCTCTAAACATCAGACTCTTCATTCTTGCTGAGATGACTAGCCAAGGCGGTTGTTTCTCACATGGAAAGCATTATGTCATCCAAGCAACAGAATGCAAGGCAAGGCAAGGCAATTTTATTTATAGAGCACATTTCAGGCACAGGGCCACTCAAGGTGCTTCACAGGGTTAAAATCAAATAAAGAATACAAATACAAAAAAAGGAACAAATTTAAAACATGGATAAAAATACAACATTTAAATAAAAGAATTAAAACATTTTACAAAAAAAAAATAAATAAAAATTACAGGTTAAAAGGGAAACAAGAACGTTTTGAGACCCGATTTAAAAGAGCTGAGAGTCTCAGCGGACCTCAGACTCTCTGTCTGGCAGTCCGTTCCAGACATTGGACGCATAAGCGCTGAATGCCGCCTCTCCTTGTTTAGTCCTAGCTCTGGGGACTTTTAAAAGACCTGTCCCAGACGACTTAAGGGCTCTGGGCAGCTCATAACGTATCAGCAGATCAGTAATGTATTTTGGCCCTAAACCATTTAAGGCTTTGTAGACCATCATCAATATTTTAAAATCAATTCTTTGAGTGACAGGAAGCCAGTGCAAATACCTAAGAACTGGGGTAATGTGATCTACTTTTTTGGTCCTAGTGAGGACTCGAGCAGCAGCGTTCTGAATTAGCTGAAGCTGTCTGATTGATTTTTTAGGAAGGCCTGCAAAGACACTATTACAGTAGTCAAGTCTACTAAAAATAAATGCATGGACAAGTTTTTCTAAGTCCTGCTGAGATATTAGCCCTTTAATTCTCGATATATTTTTAAGGTGGTAGTAGGCTGACTTAGTAATTGATTTAATGTGTTTTTTGAAATTCAAGTCAGAATCTATCACTACTCCAAGATTTCTAGCTTGGTGTGTGCTTTCTAACATAACAGATTTAAGCTGTGCGCTGACTTTTGATTGTTCATCCTGGCACCAAAGACAATTACTTCAGTTTTGTCGCTGTTTAATTGAAGAAAGTTTTGGCACATCCAGTCATTGATTTGTTCAATGCATTTACATTTACATTTTCAATGCAGTGTGATGCTCCACCCTTTTGGCTTACTCAACGAAAGGGTGACAAAAATAGGTGCTGCACGGTTCGCTTATTTTGGTACAGTTTCAGACTTTTGACAGTGGAAAGGCAAATAAATGCATCCTTCAGTCGCTGAGGATTAAGTGGGCTCACGTCAAAGCCGGTGTTCATTCAGAAGTTTCTACTGGGCAGTAATTTTAAAATCTATCCCACTTCTTCTTGTGTTCAGATTATCCTAATTGGAATCTTTATTGCTACTTGCCCTAATTAACCCAGATCCCAGCAACAGCCCTCTCAATTAGCTGCAGCTTACACTGCATGTCAACTCAATTGACATGCTATCGATTTCAGCTGGATCTCAGTCAATTGCAGAACTCCACAGAAAAAAGCAGAGCTCAAAAAGAAAATATGAACACAATCACTGACTTGTTTTATACTGATACTCCAGTATTCCATTTTATAGCAATGAATAGTGAATGCTAGCCAGATTACCAAGCTGTTCTAAACTAATATTTGTATTGTGATTATTCAATATTATATGATGCATAAATACTTTTAAGAGGGCACTTCAAAAGATAACCCGGATGATCATCATATTTTAGAAACCTGTCTCCTGGGCCACAGGACACATTATACAATGTTTTCACAGGCTGAGTTATTCAGGCATGTGCAGAAAATGGTGGCTTGATCGATCCCTCATAGTATTTAAAAACATTTGACTGAAGTGTTTAACTGATTCAGTCTCTGTTCATTTCTCTGTCTCTAGGTCATCCCACTGATCGGAGAATACCTGCTCTTCATCATGATCTTCGTCACTTTCTCCATCATCGTCACCGTCTTTGTCATTAACGTCCACCACCGCTCCTCTGCCAGCTACCACCCCATGGCCCCCTGGGTAAAGAGCCTCTTCCTTCAGAGACTGCCCAGACTGCTGTGTATGAGGGGGCACACTGACAGGTAATACAGGATCAACTGTCGTTACAAGAAAAAGTTTAATTTAAAATTGTGGGGAGAAATGCCTTTCTATACGCTTTCCAAGAGTAAGGGGAGAACATTAGCTTAGCTTTACACCAAGAGTGGTGATAGAGGGAAACAGCTAGCCTGTTAACCAGCCAAACAGTTACAGGTGGGGTCAGTGATTCTAGACAAAGCGTGTGGTCAAAATCACTTTTTGTATCTTCAGGATCCGCTTCCTGTCCGTACTGTGTGCGTGCTGAAAAAAAAAATGGTGTTAATACACAACCTAGGCTCTGTAAATTGGTATTCAAACAAAGGGTATGTAAACAAAGGGGGGCAACAGTAGCTAGCAACATGCCCATTTACTATTAACACTGGATTATTTTTCAGCACACATGCAGTATGAACAGGTAGAATAGCGTTTGGAGATATTCCCTGATTTTGACAAAAAGTGATTTTGACAACAAGCATTCTCCAGAATCGCTGACCCCACCTTAAGCAGTCAGCTAGCTGAGAAGAACCCAGTGCTGTGAGGTAGATTTTGTTAACTTTGGACTGAGCCAGGATATCAGTTTCCATTGTACAAAACATTAGAAGAAGATACACACCTGAAATACACAACAGTGAGTGTCCATTAATATCCTCAGATTCAACTATCCGGACATGGAGATGCGCAGCCCGGAGCTGAAGAGCCGCAGAGGTGTGGGGAGGAGGGGGGTTCCCGGCCCACAGAGAGGGCCTCTGGCAGGGAAGGAGGACGAGCACAGTGCCTGGCTGGCCATGCTGGAGAAAGCCACCAGTTCAGTTCGCTACATCAGCAGTCACATTAAGAAGGAGCACTTCATACGAGAGGTGAGGGAGCGGGCAAAAAAACACGAGGGGAAAAAAGTGTTTGCATGCTTGTTTGTTTGACATTGTCTTTGCATATTTTATACTGCTACAGCGCTGCACTTGTTAAGATTTCACTCCCAATTTATTTTTTAAGTCCTTACATAACAGTTTAGGAAACGATACAAAATAAGTTCTCCTTTTTTTCCTCTCTGAAAAAGTGCTTGAAGCTAACCCACACACAAACACTTCTGAATCTTTGTTTTTTTTCTTTCTGTCCGTCTCTCTCTCTCTCTCTCCCTCTCTGTCTGTCTCATTCAGGTTGTTCAAGACTGGAAATTTGTGGCTCAGGTGTTGGACAGGATATTCCTGTGGGCTTTCCTCACAGTGTCCATACTGGGAACTGTCCTCATCTTCACCCCTGCTGTGCGGTTGTACCTCAGCACACCTTGACAGTCACACAAAAACTTACAGAAACAAAGAAAATCAGTTTCTTATTGTTTTCCAGTTGGTCTTTGAGTATGACTTATTGATTAAGCTCAATAAAACATGCTCACTGAATATTCCTAGCGCAGAAACAAACTTTGTCTGCCCCACACAGTATGGTTTGCGGCCCGTTGTGGCTACTGGGAATCATTCATTGTCTGGCCCAGGAGTGAAGAGGATTGAAAGCAATAAGCAGGTTCTAGTTGCGTGTATCATTTGAATATCCACGTTTTGTTTATCTGTTACATTGTAAATATACATGCAGCAACATGTATTGAATCACTCCATGAATAGTGAGTTGTTATGTGTGTCACATGCACCATGTTGTCAAACCAGCTCTACTGTAAGTGCTGTATTATGTATTACAATTATAATAAAAAAAATAAAAGAAAGTTGTGTACAAAATACATTTACCAGTCCTGTTTTTATGACAAACTTAATGCTTACAACTAGGCATAGTGGACAACTACCCAGGGTGCACAATATTTTTGTGGTTCCATCGTGTGGACTGTTGTGCTTACATGGTGCAATTTTTCTGAAGAAAAGAAAATGCAGTAAACTACTTGCCAACAATGGGGCAACAGTGGCCATTAAGGGCGCACAGCAAGAGGACAATCCAGCCCCATTACTGTAAGCAAGAGTGTGGACCAGAGTACAGTATATGGAGTGGACCAGTGAGGCAGTGTTCTTGGCTGTAATGACACAGTATATCCACTGAACAGCAGCAAACATCTCCTTTTGCCACAAAAACAGTTGGCTTAAAAACCTGCATGCTTCTCAGAAATAATGACGTGATAAGACTATTTTAATTATGGTTTTATTAAAACAACAAATAAGAATCTAACAATATCAAGACACATTTTAGGATGCCATGATACAGATTTGACTTTTTTGTGGCCATGTCGTGATACTAATGGTGCATCTTCATTCACTGCATCAACCCAGATGCATAGCTGCATGGGAGAAGGCTAAAGTTGTTAATATCTAACGGAGCAGGGCAAACACAGGGAGAAGGCACAGTAGGGTACACATATGTTCATTGTGTGCAATGAGATGAGTCACAGCATATGCTATTAAGCATTATTAAAAAATATATACTTTTATTAGTTTAAATATATTTTTTGTAGTGGGGCGGCATTGTAGTATATATATACTACACTGTAAACTCCCCTCTGATCAGCAAAGCGTCCCTCGAGTTGTCCTTTTTGCTAAAGGACACATTTGTAGCAATAATTATAGAAGGAGACAGATTAATTCCCCCCTGCCCTTTCACCTGGCTAGGCACATTTGTCTATGCAAACCTTGGGGTTATTAGCTGCTGTAACTTTCTTGTCTAGCCCTCAGGCTTTTGTCACCCGCCATATATTGTTACAAGTGGCGGTCCCCAGGCATATCATAGCATTTTTGTGCTTTGGCCTAGTTTTGGGGGAGACACGAGTTTGTTCTCTGACTTATTAAAAATGGCTGGCATGCTTAAGTGAAAGCCTGTTTCCCCTCCACTTTAACAATCTGACCTCAGCCCACTCTTCTATTATTCACAGCTACAGATCTGACTCTGGCAGACAGGTGTGTGTGTGTTTGTGTGTGTGTGTGTGTGCGCAAGAAGGGCACAGCTTGTGAGTGCATGTGTGTGTGTGTGTGTGTGTGTGAGAGAGAGACACAGACAGACTGTGACAGGGCAGGGTGTGAACCCCTCTGGATTCCATATAAATAAACAAGCCTTCAGGATGTTCAGCCTTCAGGTCTTTGGATGGAGTAAAAATCTGTGTGCATATGTAAGACACCCAAAATATTTTGAAGGGAACACTTTCCAGCAGGAGCACATCTTATGAATTCAACATTTTCTTTCTAAATTCTACACTATTTTATGAAAATAAGGAAACAGCTGTGGACCATACGTAACACACTTTCTGCAATAAACTTAGTTGTGCCTCAGGAAAAACATCACCTTAACTTTGATGATAACCATACTACTTTGATTTAGAAAATTGACCAACAACAATATAACACTGTTATATAACAAATACAGTAGTTTAATGTGAGTGCCAAGGTAGCAGCTTTGTGCAGCTCTACTTTTGCTGGAGTCCTAACATGCACACAATGAAAATGCTAATATTCTGCCGGTCAAATGTTTACCATGTTCACCATCTTGAGTTAGAGTGTAAGCATGCCAGCGTTTGCTAATTAGCAAAAAAATGAAAAATCCCCAAAAATTAAAATCATAACTTGATGATGGCGCTTGATGAAGGACCAGGTGTTTACCAAAATTATTATAATTCATTCTGAGAGGGACATGAATGTCACGGTAAATAATCCAATAGTTGTAGCTCGGCCTACCTCTCTCCTAACTCTACAAATGGAAACCTCATGGTGGCGCTAGATGGAAAGTTAAGGGATCAACAAAATCACTAGAATTAATCGTCTGGGGACCAAGAATAGCTGTAAAAACCTTCCTGGCAATCAATCAAATCGTTTTGGTTGCGATTGTTTCAGTCGAGTCTACAGTAATGGGCTGACCAACATATTGAAAGGCAGACAAACATGCTAACCCATGAAGCTAGGATGTATCTGAAAAAAATAAGAAATTGTTCATTCGGAAGTTATTCAAACGGCTAATAGGGGCCATGAATCAAATGTATACTCTGTATGGTGTCTACATACACTTTTTGTCAAATAATCCATCTGAACAATTGTTTTTTTAGTCCCATACAGTCTGACTCCAGCCAATGTTCAAAGGCTGTATACAGTTTTTCCGTTGTTTGGTATTGACCTGGGAAGTGCATTCTTTGTTTTCTCAGACCCTGATGTACCGCTCCAGTAGCAATAAACAGGGAAAGATTGAACAGGTGATCACGAGAGTACTCGGGGGAATTCCGTGGTTTATGGAAAGACTCAATTTTCCGCTTCACAACTTTTATCACCGCTGTGAATCGAAGCTCATCTGGATGGATGAAAAAGGCTTGAAAAACACCTTCGGGACAAGCTCTGTCTCACATACATCCGTAATGAAGAAACTCAAGGTTGTACATCATGGGTAAATTATTAGGCGGAATCTTAACTCTGCGGTTGCAAGCTGCACTGGGAGAGAGCTGATTACGCATCCGATTACTGGTTGCATTTTACGAAAGCAGAAAGATGACCGTATCCCACCTGTGTTATCTCTTATAACATCACATATACTAACTCTATGTGCTCTTGTGTGTGTGTGTGTGTGTGTGTGTGTGTGTGTGTGTGTGTGTGTGTGTGTGTGTGTGTGTGTGTGTGTGTGATTCCTGTCACTTTTTGACGACCCGACTCATTCCGCCGGTAGCATGATAAAAAGGGCATTGTAGGTGTTGAAAAACATGTTCTATTATTGTGTGATGCTGCCTTTCAAAAGAAAAGGCTGCCAGATTTGGACATGACCTTTACCTTTTACGTCATGGGAGCAGACAACCAAACAGTGAAAAGTTGGTTTATATTCCTGCAATGGACAGAGAAGCCAAACAGGCAAAGGAAAATGTTTCTAAAGACAGATTAGAACCTGTGCTACTGTGAGATATACTCTACCAAGCAGCCTACCAATGGTTGTGGATTTTAAGACAAATCAGAAGTGCACATACTGCATACAAATGTGTATGCCTACTATATGGTACTAAATGGTAACAGTTGCTTTAAAAAGTTAAAGATTAATCAATTGTCAGCCACATCAGTTCTGCAGTTCCTTATATCTCTACAGAGTTTCAGGATCTTTCAGCTAATTTATGTTGGCTTTTAGGAATATTAAAGATAGATTACGTCAAATCTAGTTAGGTAAGCTATCTTTACTGCTTTGTTTTCCTCTAACCGCTAACCGCACAAGTTGATTCAAATGGATATATATACTGTATATATATTACATATCATAATATAGCACAGACTTTTAGCAATTACTGATTTGTATGGCCACTATAAACAAGCTGTGGAGACAACACTGACATCAAGGCCGTTAGCAAAAATAATACTTATTTTATAGACTTATTATTAATGCCTTTTCAAGGGTCAGATTTATCCTGGTAACTAAGACAAAATGCTTTACGGCAGGCAGAGGGAAACATCCTGTGACACTACCGCCTTTGTCCAAAGGGGCCGCTAGAATCAGTATACATGAAAGATCTATGTAGCCACTTTGTTTTTTGTGGATATGGCCGACCTGTTTCTTACTTATTCACACTTTTGCCTGGAGACGAGTTTGATTGATCGCGAGTCTGAACCACAATAGTGAAGTTTTGTGAGCCGGACAGTGAAACAATGAGCCGAACTCACTCACCTTGTTCTTTGGCAGCGGCTTCATCCAAGTAATTTGTCTACCCATGCATGAACCACTCATTGTGATTTAACATGGTGTGGTAAGCATGAGACATATGCCATGGCACACGCCTCAGCATAAATCACATATCCAGCCTTATGCTTGGTGATTATGCTTGAGATGTTGTTTTTGATTATATTTATGGCATGGGCTTGGGGCTACTATGCTATAGAGTATAGTAATGTGATGTGAGGGGTAAAGGGATGGAGGAGGTGGCGGTGGCTCATTCAGTCAGATCAGAACAGACAACACACCTACACAGGACTGCACTGTAAGTAAACCGGTGCACGCACAGTTACCTTTTCTTTTTTTACCCTTTGAATTTACGGGGAGAAACTTATTTTCGATACCTCTGTATATCTGGCACATATTGAATAATTAACAATAAAGTTGACTTGATTTGACTTGACTTGAAACATAGACATATATACACACACACACACACACACACACACACAGACACACACACACACACACACACACACACACACACACAGACACACACACACACACACACACACACACACACACACACACACACACACACACACACACAACCTACCAACTCCAGCCGCCCCTGCAGGCTATGGGCTCAAGACATCTATTTCATGTGAGCTGATGGCAGCACATGTACAACACTGTGTCCGGACTGTAGCCAGAGGGAGACGGGGAAAGGCAAAGGGAGTGAAGGCGTGGGTTTACACACACACACACACACACACACAGTGAACGTGAAGCAAACGGGAGTGGGTGAGTGATAGATAGTGAGAGCAGGAGAAACGCTGCGGGCGTTCTTGTAATGGTCTGAGGACATCACTGCATCTGACGCTCCCAGGCAGAGCTGCAACAGTTACAGAGCACACACACACACACACACACACACACACACACACACACACACACACACACACACACACACACACACACACACACAGAAGTGAAAGAGTAGGAGTGGGTACAGGGTGAAAGAAAGGAGGAAACTACAGGGAGTGAGAGACAGTGAATGAGTGACTAAGAAGACAAAAAGGAGAAGTAAATTACGACGATGATGCATAGAGGATAGGGGAAGCATATATGAGTAAGCCAACAGATCATAAGCGAATCCCCATTTAAGCTAATGAGGGCCACACACTGACTCCCGCACACTTTTACACATACAGACACACACTGGCATGCACACACACACACACACACGTTTATATGGCTATACTTGTGAGGACACACATTGAAGTAATGCATTCCCTAGCCCCTTCCCCTAACCTTCAAAACTAAATGCCTAACCCCAACCCTTACACTAACTACACACACACACACACACACACATATGTCATTATTTGTTACAATATGCTTCGACAACTGGTTTAGTGTGCTAACATGAAATAATTAACTCAATTCATCATCTGCATCGCTGCCACGAGGAAATGCTTATTACTTAAAATAGCAACATCTAGCCTACAGTCCTAGATGGACAGTCTGCCAACTGATGTCCATAATAGTAACACAAGGTTTGAGCTGTATAGAATCACAATGCAGAATTCCAAGGCGTTTCAAACTCAGCAGGATAATTAACTAGGAAAAAAGCAATATACCTGTATGTATAAAATTAGAAAGTAAATGCTGTTTAATGTTGATTTGCCACATGCTGAGATTTACAGTCATTAGAATCAACAAGCCTCCATGATACTCTAGGTATACAAGCAGAACTACCTCACCTTCCCTTACACCTCCTTCCCATTTCTGCTCTTAAATACCTGAAACGATCCCCTTTAGATGTTTTCTCTTGTCATACATGTCTACTTTGCACCACCAGTGTACAGGTACTGAGAATAGTTGTGTGTGTGAAGGTTTAAATACAGTGAAAAAGAGGAGAGAGGATGGAGGTTATCAGGTGACAGTGAGAAGGTAGAGACTGGAGACGAGAAACCAAAGAGGACCAAAGAGGATGAAGCAAACAAATCTTATTGTTAGTTAGTTGGGGTATGAATCCCCCCCCCTTCTGTTAAAAAAAATATTATCTGGACCTCATGACAGAATAATATAATTGTGTATTATTCACACAGGACAAAATAACAAATTAAAGCAATGGTGACAGTGTCCAAGCAGGTAACTTTGGCAAGGGGAGAAGAGGAGGTGGAGCAGACAGAGTACTTCGAAGTAGTTTGGAAATCAATTATTTAATGTTGCTCAGTTGCATTAGACTCATCGTGTATAGACTCCTAAGAGGATAAGTGGAGAAAAAACAAAAAAAAACGAAAATCATCAAATCCTTATTAATTAGGTGCTCTATTGAACATGCGCAGAAGAAGCCTAGAAAGTATTTGGGTGAAATATTTACATGGGTAAAAAAAAAAAAGTTTTCCAAAGTCGTAAAGGGAGGGGCCGAGAGGGCGGTGGGGGGGGGGGGGGGGTCACGCCACGTCGCCCTCTCTTTGGAGATTGCTGTGTGCGAACAAAGAACGAGCGCGCTCATCTTAGTCATCACCCGTAAAGAGCTGATGAGGATGAGCCCGAAATGACTGGAGGGAGCAAACCTTGACGGAGTTGACGGTATTGCGCAGGAGTCAGCAAGTGAGCCAGCCCAGCGGACAGGTGGCCGTCATCACCATCGCGCATAGGGACAGACGACAGGAAGAGGGCACGCAGCGGAGGACACGCTGCTCGAGGTGTTTGATATTTAAAATACAGCTGAGCGCAGACAGAGCTGGTCTGGACCGGAGCGGAATCCAAAGTGACTTTTGAGGCGAAGGACGGTATTTAGACTCAAACGCAAAGAGACAGACATCGGGTTTGAGTGCGTGTGGAAGTGCGCGCGCGGGTGGGCATCTCTCTCTCAAGCGACAAGGAGAGAGAGAGAGAGACAGAGATTCAGAGTGAGAAACAGAGTTAAAGAAATAAAGAAAGCGAGTAGCACCAGCAGTCTGACAAAAGCTGCAAAGTTTGACATCCCCAGTGGGGCCACAGAGGTAGTCCTGCGCCGCCGCCGCCGCCGCCGCCACCGCCTCTGCTATGGAGCCCCTGAAATGTGCTGGATGTGTATTGATCGGAGTTTACCTGTGGGCGACGTTCTGCTGTCAAGGTGAGTCACTGCTGATGTACAGCCTTCAGGCTTCTTTCCTGTCTGTCAGAGACATGCAGGTTTAAAGAGATGCATGCAATTATCTTTTTTACACCTTTTGTCAGTGGGGCATAATTTCCATAAATATTTGTCAGAAAAATGAGCGCTGCAGTTCAGACATATATGGTGGAGTGTCCTAGGGGTTAAATCTCTGTGATATGTTTGAGCCACCTGGTTTAATATGCTATAGGCATATTGACGTGTTCACTGCACATCTGGCATGACAGGAGCATCTGGATCCATCCACAACTGTCAAAGGTATGTTCAGGAGTTGTCTGCAAAATAAGACTTTTTAGACATGCCTCATATACTATTAAAACATTATTTCAGAAAGGAAATAAAAAGCAGAAGTCAAATCACTGAAAAAATCTATACGCACTTATTTTTTGTGTGATGCAAGTTTATAGCACGCAGGTCAGTAGGCATGTCATTTATTTCCATACATCACTCACACGAGTCACGAGTGAGTCTTGCTTAATAGTCAGGACAACAACATCTGGTCCAGAGTTAGGAGGGTGACCCGGCAGTAATGCACAAAGCCCATAGGGAGCGTTCATCCCCTCTGTGTAATCTGCTGCTAGAGGATTGACACATGCGTGACTCCAGTGTACCAGGGGTGGAGGATCTCAGGGGGTTAAGTCTATGTGATGTGTTCCAGTCCCTGGTTTACATGCTAGGCATATTCTGTATGTTAAAAAACAACTTTTTGTTAAATGGAGTCAAAGGCTGATATCCTATGTTTCCTTTATCTATAAGCTCCACCATTCACACAGGTGAGGGTAAAAGTGAGGAGGCTCCGGTCTTTATGTGTCCTCACATATTCTCTGACAGGTTGAACAGTGTTGGAAATGTAGGTTAAAAAGGGGATTTATCTTGAAGAAACTACATTGCAAAGACAAAGTCAAGTGAACAGTGGCTCTGCGATATCA
Organism: Hyperoplus immaculatus; assembly: GCA_949357725.1. Classification (NCBI taxonomy): domain Eukaryota; kingdom Metazoa; phylum Chordata; class Actinopteri; order Uranoscopiformes; family Ammodytidae; genus Hyperoplus; species Hyperoplus immaculatus. The sequence continues at coordinate 23,308,896 of OX442355.1, forward strand.
CACGGTGTAATGGCTTAAGTGGTTGTTCCCAGATGACAACATGGGGATGCTTAACTGATAATTAATAACACATTATACAGCAGATTTACAGACTCGAAAATGCAAATGTTCCTCAGAAAATCCTTTTTGGAAACAAATCCAGTGTATAAAGTATATTGTTATCTCTTTTAACCCTCAATAGAGTCGAGGGCTTTCCTTCTTCTTGGGAGTGACACTGTATAGTCCCCCTAGACATTGGTAACAATCTCTAGGATAACATCACTAGAATGATGTAAGCTCTTCCAAAAGTACAAGGTGACATATTCACTGATGTTCACATAATTGGCTGTTTGCATTATTGTGTCCTTCTCTGCCCTAGACACAGTCCTTATGATTAGTTTCTCAGTTGTTTCTCAGTCTTTTTCAACAGTGGTCAGTAATGAGAATTGTGACTATGAATCAAACCAGGAAACATAGGTGTACTAATACCCTTAATGTAAACTATAAACGTGGAGAAACGATGGGCTTGACACTTACCATTTTTTTTGTTGTTGTCAAGACATCAACATGTGGGTAATTTATCCCTCCAAAATAATCTGTAAAATGTGTCCCAGTTTATGATATAAATGACTTCGCTGTTAACACACTTTTTGTCCTTAATCAAGCGTCTATGGCCAGTGTTAGGGTTAGGGTTAGAAAACTAAAAGGTGTTGGCGTTGAGTTGATTGCACCAAATGCATGGACTGAACATGCACTAATCAATATCTCTATAATAATAAAGGAAACAAACAATGACTGTAAGGGTTTTCTCAAAGTGAGGAACCAATAATCCATCATAGCTCTGCTTTGCAGTTCTCCTGGCTCTACTGATCCTTTTGAATGTATTTCCGCTCATGTTGTTGTTTTTGGGCCTGCACATGTACCATCTTGGTTTAGCCTCACTTCACACCACCTCATCAGAATCAAGAGACTTGAGACAAAGACAAAAATGTGGTCAGACACATTACTGCAAATTGATGCTAATGGTGGTCTGTGTCTGTTTTGCCAACAGGTTAGCCATCAAGACTTTATTACAAGATAATACGTGTTGTGTTTACGCCCTGTTCGACTAGCTACAAGTTGCCATTAAATCCATGAGGAATTTTTAATTGTTAAGACTCTGCACCACAGCATAACTGGAAAACTGTGAAGTTACTCTGTAAGCAAGAGAACCAGCATGAAGCGTAAGAGTTTCATTTATGATTTGTGTTTGTGTCTCAGAGGAAATCCTCCTTCAAACATATTTCCACAGGACAAAACAGTAACCTTGTTTGATATTCACAAGGAAAATAAGTTGAACCATTCCGATTCTGCTTGGTGGTCTACTGTGCTTCTCAGATAGATTCTTGGTACTGTATGTATTGATCTTTTATAGGTATTTGTGAACCAGCGCCTTTAATGTGATTTGATTTTAAACTTGCCAATATATCCACGGTGTTCGGGACATCTGAGGATAATCAATATTTACTCTGTCAGTGGTGGGATAGTACACATTGATAAATTCCTTCATCAAGTATAGCAGCATGGGAAACAACAGGTGCTTACTGTTAGCCTGGTCAAACCAGACCATCGTACTTAATTTAATTTGTACAGAAGGTCTGGAACTGCTCTATTGGCAAACGTTCACTCACTTGGAGGCGGGTGTCTGTTGAAGTTTAAAACTATTGGATCTGCCCAGTGCCACTCTGGATCAGCCAACCAATCGCATAACGTTTGGTAGTGACATATGTCATGAGCCGGCTTCTGACGGTGCTTTCCAGTTGTACTGGGAACTCGGGAATTTCCGACTTCACTACATATTGTACTCAATGGATCAACCGGTACCTGGCAACGGTAACTTGCTAGAGCCTTTACATTTAGTTATTTGGATGAGAAAGGTTGTAGGCGTCCATACTTTCGCGAGCAGATGCACTGGAACACAGACTCAGAACTACCAAGTCGGAAATTTCTGAGTTCCGAGTAAAGGAACGCAGCATTCAACTGAAACTGGAACGCAACTTCGATGTCATCGTTCTCAGCCACTCGCTCTGTTCGCTGATGGGACGGCCGGAAATTTTCCTGAGCTCGAATACATGAATTCACCGCAGCCCCAGACTGACTACTGAAGGGAAAATAAAATTTGAGCGGAAGTGGCTAGCTTACTGTTACTTAGCCATGAATATCTGGAAAGACTCATCTAAAAGGACTGTGTTAAGCATTCATTATTTGCACAACCAACATGATTGTAAAAAATTATGGGAACATCCTTCAATAATGCAATCATCTATATGCCTAGATGTAGATATGCAGTAGCTATGACAGCAATATGCAAAGCCTATAAAAGTGCCATTCAAATTGCAAATTACAGCCTGATGTATGAAATAAATGCTGTTCGCTCTTTATTGTCCATTAGCTACTGGCTTTTTAAAACACGTAAACAGTTATGTGTTGAAAGTATTGACAGCAGTTTCTCTCTAGTTTACATTGTGCTCGGTTGAAATGTTGTTTTGACAATGGTCCCTTGTGTCTTTTTATGTATCGTGCATCTAGACTATTTTTCTCCTTCGGCTCCACTGTCTATCGGGGACATTGAAAACCCTGCTTTGGCATTGTCCTACTGTCCTCAAGTGTCCTTCTGCTGCGAGCAACAAGCTGTCAGGGCTTGCCCTTCAAAGCTTCAATATGGTGCATACTAACTGGGGGAAAGACCCAGATAAGTATTGGCCAAAGGCAGTGAAACTTTGGATAGTTTTTTCCACAGCAGTTCTGCACTTTACAATTTGTCAAATTATATAAAGGCCTGCAGAGATACTAATGTGTGTGTGCTGTGTTACATTTTATGACTTAAGATCATGCAAGGTGTGTGTATGCTGTGTTCATCCATAGTTACTGTTGGTCACACAACAGTATGTTGTGTTAATATAGCATTTACTCGCGGCAGGTCACATAGTAAACGTGTTGATGTGTTGATCTTTTCACATATAAAAACATACAGATAGCTGTTAGCCTACACGGAACATAACCTCAATAAGTGCTCCATTAGGAACAAATCACAGATGCCAAAAGTTCATTCCTCTAGAAATTGGGACAGCAGGATTATGACTAATAAAAAGCACTTACTGTGTCTTTGTGTATCAAAGATGTACATAAAATAGATACAATGTATATCCAGATGCAAATATCTGATATAATATCATACTATACCTAGAATCATGTTTGGGGACCTGTTTTACTTTTAAATGTTTTAATTGTATTCGGAAAATGCAATGCTTCTTTTATTAAAGGAGTAATCCACTGATTTGAAATAGGACCAGCAGCCAACAGGGCATGCTTAGTAAAAACTTAGCCAGGTAAAAACAATTGTATAAAACCTTATGTGGTACTGGGAAAAATGACCCTGAGGATGTGACGTCATCAGCCTGTGTGGCAAACTTTAGGATGGATTAAAAAATACAACATCCAGTTGCATTGTGGGAAATGTAGGATCCAATGTTTTTGGAGCCTGAGCAATTGTAGGTGCAAAAAGTTAAGCAACCCTACCCTACCCTCTCCTTAGCTATGTAATGCTGTTACCCTGCCCTCTAGTTAGCTATGTATTGATGTATTACCCCCTTAAGGACATGCATTGACACAGTTGGGAAAAACGTATTGATTTATCCCAGATTGCCACAGTCGAAAAAGGGCATTTTTGAGATTTAATTTGGTTTTATACCTGGGGAATACTTTATATCTGGGGCTTATTAATATGTCATATCTGGGGCTTATTTTGTCTCAATGATTTGTTACACATGTGAGTGTCTTCGTCTGTCACAATGTCAATGAGACCACCATGGACAGAGACAAAGTCTGTTAAAATGATTTTGAAGGCAGCAGTTGCTTACACAGATGTACAACTCATAAAGTGAATCGCCTGTGAGTCCTATGCTGCAGTTATGAAATAAACCCTTTTTTATTTCTTCAGAATATAACTGAGCTTTAACGATTGACCGCAGAATGCAGCCCCCAGTGGCCTCTGAATTAGATATATGAGAGGTCACCAATGCAATGCTTGAGATATGTTCTAGCCATGTGAAACGTATAGATGCCTTCAGGCTTTGTTAGAGCTCTCTATCTATGTATCCGTGTATTCAGAGTGTCTGTCGAGGTTGTGGATCATGTAGCAAATCAGTGAGTGCTTAGTTTATTGCTGAAAGTTGAACAAAAAAAAACAATGGTTGCAATGTGATGAAACATAGCAGAGGATTGGTGGTAGGTGTGGTTTGGCCTTGGGAGACTAGGGCCGCAATTCTGTCTGTCATAGCTCCGAGGGACAAGATGAATGTAGGATGAGGATAAGACCTCTCATTGAGCTTGACCAATTCAAACTAATTCAGAGCAACTGAACACCGTTGTGTGTCTAGCCAAAAAAATCGTCTAAAAAAAAAGGAAATTCTTTGGGACTGGATAACTGATTAAAAAAAGCAGTTATATTGACTATTTGCTGTTAGCATTATGTTGATTTTCAGCACATTGTTACTCCCACAGCTCCCCCCAGCCTTTTCAGAATCCTCTTTAAGAACAGTCAAGATTCAAATCATCCTCTCAGACCGCAGCTAAAGCGACAACATACACAAGACCATAATGGATTAGTGATCCCGTCAATGCAATGTGAGAACGCATATGTTGTAATAAGATAATTATGAGTGGAGAATTTTGTTTATCGATTGATCTATTAGTAGGATACACATCAAAAGAGCCAAACGAGAGAAGGTGTGAAGGGCAGAGAGGAAGAGTGCAGCACGGGGTGACTTTTCCAAGAGATGAATTGTACTTACTGTACTTACACCTCACAACATACTTGTCACAGGCCATTGTCTAGCAGTCATTCACAAGAGCAGACTTTAGGGCTGTGCTTTTTCTTCACTCACTTGCCATCTTTCACCTTCCATTCAGCTATTCATTGATAGGCCATTATTTGTATAGCACTTTTCAACAACAATGTCATACAAAGGGGCTTACATCAAACATAAAGGGTTCTCAAGAGCTTTGTTCTCACGCAATGCTAAAGCTGGGTAGACAGAGGCCGGGTTGGCTATTAATATTAACATTGATACAGATTTAAAAGGTACATCTCAGTGTAATGCAGCCTTGGTCTTTTTCTGATCTGATTAACTACTCTTGCTTATGCTAATTTAGCACTCACTGCCGCCTCTGTTGTGGAGATTTGGGAGACATGGAGCCTGGCAAAAAGAAAAAGAAAAAAGTGTATCTTTGGTAATGGTTTTAAATAAACTTACATTTTAAGCCAGACCAGGATTGTGAGGATAATACCATAGCTGCAACTCTTTGTACCTCTTTTTCGCTTCTAGCCCGTTATGACATGGTGTGACAGTTTGCCCTACTCTAGGATATTTTGCTTACAGGTTGTGGGGGTTGGTTAATGGATTTTAAGATGAATGCACTGCCATTATTTTTTTAACTTAAACACCACAATGCATGATGGCTTGACTTTTCAAAACTAAATAAAGTTCAGTCATACAAAATAGACATAAATTAGGGCTGTCACAATTAGCACGTAAAGTGACATCAACATAACGTCGGCTTTCTGGCACAATTGAACTGTCTTCCAGAACGTGGGCTGATTTCCCACGCAAGCACACACAGACACCGCAGACTGCAATCAAGTAGTATTCTGGAATGCAAAATCTGACCAGAAATTATATAATCTAATGTCATTCACATATGGGATAAAACACACATTTATCCATTGATTCTGGTGTAACACCAAATAAATGCCATTCTATATATTTGCTTAGGGGAATAGCAAAGGGACAGCCAAATGTTTTCGTATGCTTTTAATTATTTTCAGAGAAAATTAGAATATTTCAGGCATTTTTCGAATGGTAAAATCAATCGTGATTCATCTTGATTTACCCCAGCTACCCTGTGATTAACCGTTATAATACTTCCAAGTTTTATGGGACACTGGCACACAATATATATATATATATAGTTTTGCTGACGTTGAGATGGAGCCTGGAGGTTGTTGTCCTTGCACGGAGATGTTAGGGCTTTGACCTCCTCTCTGTACGCCGTCTCGTCGCCTTGGGTGATCAGGCCGATGGTGGTCATGAAGCCAGAACACTTGATAATGCTGTTGAGTGTCACGCCATCTCGCATGAACAGGGTGTACAGGAGAGGGCTTAGCACGCTGCCCTGAGGGGCTCCGGTGTTGAGAGTCAGCGTGGAGGATGTGGTGGTGACTATCTGCACTGCCTGGGGCCTGCCCGTCAGGAATGTCAGAATCCAGTCACACGGGGAGGAGGTGTTTCTGCCCCGAGGTCTCTGAGCTTGATGAATACTGAGCTTTTGTCATTTAACACTATTTCCATAATGGGTTCTTAGGGTCCAGGTGGGAGCAAGCATTGTGGACGGTATAGGGCACATGTGTCAAACTCAAGGCCCGCGACACGTTTTGATCTGGCCCGCGAATCAATTCGGCCGATTTGAATCAATTCTGAAAAAAAAAACAAAAAAAAAACATTATTTTATTTATGTTTTAATTCTTCATGGAGCCTGTGCCATATCCGCACGTCGCATACGCTCCCAACTGTTAGGAAACTTACGTGGCTTACAGCTAGGAATGTCTGCTGAAAGTTCTGCAGCTCAGTATTTTAAGCCATGAATTGATGAACTTGCATCTAAGAAGAGCTGTCAGTTTTCTGAGGGCTGTAAATAGGCCAATATATGTGGCCAAATAGCATGCTAATATTGATGATTGATTGTGTCAAGTGTCTAAGGCAGTGGTGTCAAACATCCGGCCCGCGACTTGTATAGAGCACACATTTCTGAGCATTAAAAAAAAAGTAAGTTAAATTAAAATTAAATTAAATTGGGAAAAACGTAATTCCAAAACAACAAATAACCTCTGTATTTAAAAATAAATCAAAACAGTAGAAGTTGCACTTTTATTTAATTGTATTTTGTACTGTCTGCATGTTTGCACAAAATGTGTCCCTGTACATATAGTAAACAAAATTGGACAACTGTAAGGTCAGTGCCTGTTGTATTTGTGTAATCAAATAAACAGTTGTTTATTTCATTAGTGCGTATTGGCATCTTTGAGCAAAATACCCCCAAAATTTTTGCTGTGGCGCTCCGCGCCGCACCTCATGTTCCCTTGGCCAGCAGCAACCTTTACTAAGACATTTCCTGGGAGCTACAGAGATCCCTTGTGATCCGTGATAATGTAGGTTACATATGTAGGCTGAGTTATAAAGCATATAACTGAAAAACAAAGCTAAAGATTTGGATTTGACATATGTACGTTATTTTGCCATTATTTTACTGGTCCGGCCCACTTGAGATCAGAGAGGCTGTATGTGGCCCTCGAACCAAAATGAGTTTGACACCCCTGGTATAGGGCAATGGCGTCCTCTGTTAAATCGTTTGCCCTGTATGTGAACTGAAGGGGGTCCGGCGGTGAGTCAGAGATGGTTATGTGTAACCGCTTTGAAGCACTTCATGACGATGCTACTGGGCAAAGGGATTTGGGCAAAACTAGCCAACAACCTGCTGGATGCATCTCAGTGCAGTCTACCATATCTGTTAGTAGTTAAGTCTTTCCAAATATGTCGTCTAGATGTTTGTCTTGGCCCCTTTTTTGTGATACATTGATAAAGTGGAAGCACTTTTGCTGGCTATGTAAGACCTTTCTGATAACAAAAAAAAGACAGGAAAGAATAGCTTGTATCCATATCTTTCTCTGCACTGTTTCTGCACTTCATTGATAATTTACTCTTTGATTTTTCTTCTATTTAAGCGTATGTTTATCTTCTATGTTCATTTAAAATAAAATCTTATATGGGTCTTTTCTCTATGCCTGTTTCTCAGCTTGAATCCTTAAACAAATCATTCAGAATTGTACCCGACTGTGCTCTATTCAGTCTTATGGGCAGGAGTGTTCAACGCGCAGCATTGTTAGTTAAAGGACAAGAAAAAACCATTGTAAAAAAATCCATATGTTGCAAACAATGGAAACACCCAGGAAGGAAATAGGAGGATTTACTCAAATAATTGTACTCCTGCAGTATATCCCAGTTTGACAGCCAATCAGAGTATGTTATAAATGTGCTCATTTATAAAGTGGCTCTGTGACAGGGCTCTTATACCGTTAAGCCCAACTCTGTTCAGCTTGTTTTGGCTCGACTCGCTTCACTCCATCAACTGCCAACACTTTTACCGGCTGCCACTCTCACCCATTATGCAGACTCCCTGTCACGCCAAGATTTAGGGATGCCCTGTCTGACACCTGCCAGTATCCTCTCTCTCACTCACACACACACACACACACACACACACACACACACACACACACACACACACACACACACACACACACACACACAAACCAAGCTGTTTTTGTTTATTATGTTTGCCTCATTAGGTAATCACTCATTCACTCAGTCATTGTGGGCACACTCACGTCTTGGTTGTCACTCCGTAATTGCTGGAATATGTTGAGAAAACATCTCATTTGGACAAGGGTCACTGGGGAGAGGTGGGCTGAGACCTTGTTTGGTTCTGGCTGAGATGAGACACTGACGGATGAGGGTCTCTGGACGTTTTTGTTGTGCTGATGGCAACCTTGAAGTGAGGGGAGAAGCTGGCCCTCATATGTATCAGAGTCTGGGTAACTAAATACTACTGTGTTCACAATTGTTATATTAAAGGAGAAGTAATGTATGTATGTATGTATGGTTCTTTTAGCAAACTTCCTGTCAGCGACAATTAGCAGTCCCCCTCCCTCATCCCTATGCCACAACATTAACGCAAAGCAGTCTTCAAGCAGCGAGTTATCTACGGTCATCTCAGATCTGTCAGTGCGATAAAACCATAAAACAGACATTGGAAAGGATTTTTACCTGCGCCATCGTTATAGGCGCATAAACATTCACCCCTCTGTCGCTCTCTGAGCTTGCACGGGCAGAGAGACGTGCCTGTTTGTAGCGTTTTCTCTTCTGATTGGATTGTTGTGGGATAACAGAAAAGTTTCTCGCCGATTACGTGCAGAGCGGAGTGACTGAGAGACCTGTGTTATGAAGCACGCAGACTATATAAGTGATCACTGTATGAATATAGAGCGATTTAACACCTATTTTAACATATGTATAATGATTACTTCTGCTTTAACCTTGGTTATGTGTGAGTAAACAAACCATGTAGTTATGGTTGAAAGAAGTTCTTTGTTCACCTGTTCACTGTGTCAGAATAGGAGATTATGGAGTCATTGACTTTTGTTGTGAGATGGTCCTTAACAAATCATAGCTTGCCGTCATCACAACTTGCATGATGTAATTGGGAAGGAGAAATAAAACAATGGTGTCTTCAGCTGTGTGAAAGTTACTGACTGTATTGTGAGCAGAAAAGCCTCTGACATCTTTCGTGTCCTCCTTTGCTCCTGTCATGATTACATTACTACGGCCACTAGAGGGCTTTGTTTTTGCTGAACGCAAACGTGCATTTTTGGGTTGCTTGCGCTAACGACTGACATTATGGTTCTTTCTCTTGTTTGTTTATTGTTTATCATTTTCTTTGAGCTAGTTTGGTTTAAATGTTGTGATTTGGTAATATGATGTGTTGAAAAGTGGTTTTATGACTGCTATTATTTTGATGTGTGTGGACCCCCTTGAAGAAGCTAACAGGGACCCTCAATTAGAATATAGTATTAGAATATATAATGGTATTCAGGGGTTAATTAAAAAATGTTTGTGGGCTTTGAAATAATAAGACTCCAATACCAACACAGTTCAGGGTTGTGTGAGGATGACGGGGACTTGATTCGGCAATATTTTACTTGAAATGACATTAATTCCCTTAGGCTTTGTTGAGTTACATTTTACCATGGTGAAAGAGAAACTATGCTAGCACTGTTGTGCCAAAGAGAAGACACTTATACCTTCGTGATCGACTGCGTTTTCATTTGCATCGGGGACCACGCTGTAATATTCATCAATTTTTATTGTTTAAGATTGACGCCTTGTTGTTCAGAGTAAACCTCTTGATGAGGACTAATGAATACACGAGAGACAGAAACAAAAGCACAGCCGACACAATTACAGCTCACTGAGTCAATTATGTGCTCATTACGAACAGCATATTGTGACTTAATCAGGAGTTCTTCAGGGCTTTGGTTGCAATAATAGTGTTGAAGAGATTACAGGCATTGATATTTGTGGGAGCATACTTTGAATGAATGTTTCATAACACTACTGGGTTGATTGAGTCTTTGTTGAACGCTGTGAAGGGTAGAATTGGAATTTGTCAGTTCCTTCCACCATTGTTCTCGTAAACCCCAGACTATCTGTCATCCTTCCCATCATTTAATTTATTCTTTCTTTCTCCCTCTCTCCTTTACTCTTATTTTCATCCATCATCTTTTTCCCAGGTTGTCATGGCGGTGTGCACCAGCGAAAGCTTTACAACGACCTGATGGTAAACTACAATCGGTTGGAAAGGCCGGTCCAAAACGACTCTGCACCCATCGTTGTGGAACTCGGCCTCACACTGCTACAAATTATCGACGTGGTGAGTTTGTGTGTGTGTGTGTGTGTGTGTGTGTGTGAAAATGTATGTGTTTTGAGAAGGCATCCACAATGTTTAGAGATGATAGAACAAGATATACACAGACAGGAATTTGTATTCTTGGAGGCATCACAGAGTGAATTACAGAAGGTCAAGACTTACTAAGTGAAACTTTTTGCATTTTAGATGTTCTTCAGTATTCCATCTGATTTATAGAGTATACAGTGACTGTGGTGCATGTTGATGCACAAACCTTGTGGTTGCTGCACTTCATCTTCCTCTGAACTTAAACTGTTATTCCAGCAGTGGCAGCACCCAGCCAAGTGAGAGTGAATGTCTTTAAAAGAGCAAGTTCTTTGTTTCTCCCCTCAATCTCTCTTTTTTTCATTTGGTGGCACTTCAGGCTCTCAGATACTTGTTTCATTCCACAAGAAAATGAAATCTCGGCGTTGAGATATGCCCTCTGACATTTTTGCTCTGTTTTTCCTCTGAGCCTCTCCTCACTCTATCCCCCTCTTTAACCTTTTTTTCCATTCTAATCTCAAATGTGTCTACTCTAAAGGAATAGTTCAACGTTTTAGGAAATTGGCTTATTTGTAAAATAAGAGGATCAATCCTACATTCATCTGCCTGTTTAAAATGACGCTACAGCTAAGTGACAGTTATCTTTGAAAATATTAAGAAGACTGAATACCAAAGAACATCAATTTGAGTTCTAACAGGTTTCTGAACTGGACTATATTTTGGCCAGGTCCAATGAATTCTTAAAGTCTTTACTGGTTGCTTGGCAATCTCACTGTGACCATTACTGTGCGTACAAATAGATTTGAAGCACAGTTTAATAGTTGGCACGATTGCATACAAAGTCAATGGTGAGACACAAGTTCATGCAAATTTACTGTGGGAGTTGAACATCTTTTAAGTTGAGCAAATAATGAATTAACCCAGGGCTTTATGAGTAGGTTTAATACGCAGAGACAAAAAGGAAAGGGGGATAGACAGAAGAGAAATGAAAGAACTGGAGTCTGCTGAGTTTTGAGTTCAGTCAGAGACATGAGCTGAACACAAACAGACACATATGCACACTCCCTCACAATGCCGGTGCATCTGTGGTTAGCTTGCTTACAGCTACCGTCTGTGCTGTTGGTACCTTGGCCATTTGGGATGAATACACAACAATCTGTCTGAACATACAGTACCTACAAGAAGTCACTGCACCCAGGCAAGAAATAGTCAGGCACATTACTGCCCATACAACTACAACATGGCATTTTAACAATTAACTTTTTGTTTGGATTGCAATTACATACATGTAAATGAGTGTCCTTCAGAGGTGTAGATGCATTGATTAAAAAAAAATGTGGACAGAACCAGGCTTCCAGTGTTTCTGCTAAGCTAGGATAATTGGCTCCTGCTGGAGCCTTACATTTACCGAACAGATATAAAAAATGGATAATATTCTCCTCCAACTCTCGCCAAGGTCGTGAACAAGCGTTTATGTCAAAATGTCAAACTATTCCTTTAAAATATTTAATGTACACTCCAAACTCGGACCCAATGTTCTTTCTCATTTTTGTGAATTACATTTAAAGTGGTTCCTTGGAAGAACAGCCTTGTTCAAAACAGTTCGGTTTCCCAGGTCGTCTGAGCATGGCACACCCACACAGATTCACCGAAACCCCATTTAAACTCAATCTGGACTCTCTGTCGCTCATCACTCTTTTTCACGTCAGACCCTCAGCTCTTGAGTCAACACTTCAGTGGTTTGAGCAGACTTTCTGTCACATCTCATTCTATGACTGTGCTGTTTTCTCCAGTTCCTCTAACTCATGCACCTAGCCTCTCTGTCAAACCCACACACAACCGCCTGCCTGTTAGCCTGGACACACAGCAGGAGCACCCATCCACAAAACCCAGGCCGACAACCCGTCACATCACTTAGTCAGCCCTGTCACAAGACGTGCATGTCTTCTCATGATCACTACATGGTGGTATGAGCCGTTGGGCTGTAATATAGGAATGCCATTCTATTATTCATATGGGCGAGTCTCCTACTGCAGCACATACGAAACAAAACTTGAATGTATTCTGAGAGCTCGGGCAGACGACAGACAGACAGAACACAGAGTGAGGATGTGAGGCAATCTCAAGGGAGAACATATGGCGCTCTCTAAACACCATGTGACGATACCATTTAGTGTGGAGGCAGGACAGTGACATTTTGGAATAGAAAATAACATTTTGAATTTAAAACAAAATCTGAACTGAAAAAAAATATTCATATTGGCCCTCGCAAAAGAAAATAGTTGCATCGGCACTGAAATAAGTTCTATTGAAAAGTATTGTTATTTTATTGTGAAACTTTGTGTTCTTCAATGACAATTTTCAGTTTTCAACATTTTGCCATTCAGTTGGCTTTGAGAGGAGGGGGCATGATTTACATAACATCTGCATACTAAGTAATACAACATAACTCTTTCTCAACCCGCTGTCCACTCTGAAGCCTTTTGCCACTGTAGTGACTTCCACCAGTTCACCTGGAACTCCCAAACTCCCCATCACTCTCCTGACTCCATAATTTATTGCTTTTCATAATTTTAATTTAATTTTGAATATTATTCATTTGGTTAGGACTGAAAGGTTAAGATGCGTGTTTGCCATATGCAGTATGTATGTGTTTTTAACTTCATCATTAGCCGACTCAATACATAATGGACAAACTGCCAAGACCATGTGAATTTAAGCTTACCAGGCAGTTATGAATAATATAAAGCTAGTTTTGTGTGTTTGTGTTTGTGTGTGTGTGTGTGTGTGTGTGTGTGTGTGTGTGATGTGGCCTTTGATTCCCCCATCTGCTATACCCTCTCTAACTAGGGAACTGGGGCAGGTTGATGCCCTACCACAGACACTGGGTTCAACAATACCATGAATAATGGCACAGACACACACATACACACAAAGACACACACACACACACACACACACACACACAAAACTAGTGACTGGCTATATGATGATCTTATTCAGTTTGATACACTGTTGATAGTATGAATAGAAGTGTTCAAATTAGCTCCACCTTAACCAACTACAACAGTGAACAACTACTACAGATGTAATAATAACCTAGGATAATTTTTTCTGCATTGTGATATTTTTAATTTGACTCTTTGAGTAAGTATGTTCAGTGTCTTGCTCAAGGACACTTTAATTTGGACAGGATGATCTGGGATTGAACTGTCAACCCTGTGATGTAGTGGACATACCGTCGGCCTTGTGCCTACGACTGGAGTGTGTTATTGCATTAACAACTCTTCATTATGAAGATTCCCATGGGCTTTCCTCTTAATAAATGCTGCTTTTCACAATATAGGTGGCAGCTTTCTGCTTGTGTTCACATTTGGTTATTTCAACCCTGTGACAGAGCTTAGTGGGGATACATGTCTCATTGTCCTGCTAAAACAGACTGTGATGGGCACACACTGTTGTGGTGCAGCAGAAATTTGACCGTACATGTCTAACCATTCAAACGCGAGGGCATCTTGTTTATCCTTCATATGACAGTGTCCTGTAAAAGAGTGGTCTTTCAGGATAACTGATGGACATCTAAAGTGAAATCAAGTACATAAAGCACAATGGAGGATTTTGAGATACGATTAATTATTTTAGGATTGCCTGTTCCCTATTTAGTAATTGAATATCATTGAATCAACAAACCAATGACCTGGACTGAAAGCAAAGTTATAGGAAGATATATTGTTCCCCTTCTGTCGACAAAACTGTATCAATTTTACAAATAAAAAGCAATTTCTGGAACACTATACTGTATATAAGAGATTTACAGCAATGCACCAATGATGGTTCCTCTCCGGGAACCATCACCTTACCGTGGTGGAGAGGTTTGTGTGCCCCTGTGAACCTGAGAGCTGTGTTGTCCGGAGCCTAGTGCTCCTGGTAGGGTCTCCCAAGGCAAAGTGGTCTCGGGTGAGGGGCCCGACTAAGAATGGTTCAAAAAGACCTCATGAAAAAACGAGATAGAGGAAGTGTGACCCTGCCCGGAGGAAGCCCGGGGCCCCCGTCTGGAGCCAGGCCCAGAAAGGGGGCCCGCCTGCGAGCGTCTGGTGGCCGGGTCTGCCACGGGGCCCGGCCGGGCACAGCCCGAAGAAGCTACGTGGCACAAACTCCCTCTACAACTGATGGGCCCACCACTCGTCAGAGGAACCGCTGGGGTCGGGTGCGCTGCCTAAAGGGTGGCAGTGAAGGGCGGGGACCACGATGGACCAGACCCGGGCGGCAGAGGCTGGTTTTGGGGACGTGGAACGTCACCTCGCTGTGGGGGAAGGAGCCGGAACTGGTGCGGGAGGTGGAGCGCTACCAATTAGATCTGGTGGGGCTTACCTCCACGCACAGTCTTGGCTGTGGAACCGTACTTCTGGACAGGGGTTGGACTCTATTCTTCTCTGGAGTTGCCCAAGGTGTGAGGCGCCGGGCCGGTGTGGGGATACTCACGAGCCCCCGGCTGGGCGCTACTACGTTGGAGTTTACCCCGGTGGACGAGAGGGTCGCCTCCCTACGCCTCCGGGTTGTGGGGGGGAAGACTCTGACTGTTGTTTGTGCGTATGCACCAAACAGCAGTTCGGAGTATTCGGCCTTCTTGGAGACCCTGAACGGAGTCCTGCATGGGGCTCCGGTAGGGGACTCCATAGTTCTGCTGGGAGACTTTAACGCGCACGTGGGCAATGATGGAGACACCTGGAAAGGCGTGATTGGGAGGAACGGCCTCCCTGATCTGAACCCGAGTGGTCGTTTGTTGTTAGACTTCTGTGCTGGTCATGGTTTGTCTATAACAAACACCATGTTCAAACATAAGGATGCTCATAAGTAGGGGTGTAACGATCCATCGATGTAGATCGATCCATCGATTGACTTGCGAACGATCCAACTGAATCGATACAACGTCCAAACATCGATACAAATCGATGTTGTATATGCTTTTATTTTGACAATGTCCTTGCCCGGATGTTTGTGACACCATTTCCGCCCGACCGCAGCAGGCTTTTCACGCTTGTTATGATTATCAAAGTTCATTTCGGACACTGAAACCATCGGTAACAGACCTGTCGGTGTTTGCACCATGGGCAGAGGATCATATATCCCCGTTGACAGAGCAGTCGAGCCGGCGCTTACCGGGGCAGCGCGCCGCTCGACAGGCTCGCGGGGTTAGCAGCTGAGCTAGCGGGGCATTCGGCTGTTATCCCCGCGGGCTGTCCAGCACAGCGCTGCCCGGCTGGCAGTGTAAAGTTCCAAGAATGCGCGGCTCGGCTGCTCTCTCAGCGGTGAGAAGCTCCTGCGTTCCCCTGGGCGGTCACCCTCTCCCCTGGGTGAATTTACAAGCCACCGCAGCCTCAGCTAAAGAGGATAGCTCTATTAGGCTAATGAGCTAAGCTAGCGAGGAATCCACCAATTCAGTCCTGTGCCCTGAAACCCTACACGGCCCAAAGCTACTCAAATGTCACTCCAAGCATTGTTTACTGCCACTACACCTTAAGATATGAATAATAGTAAGAGATTGAAATATATTAATCTTATGAAAGATATTAATCTTTCAATCAAATAATTCAAGCTAATATTTTTTAGCTGTATTTTACATAGATAGAGGTATTTTATAAGGAAGTCCCCTTGACATTAAATAAAATGTCATCAAAAAGAGGGAAATAGCCGAGGTAGCAGCTTAAATTTGTTGTTTATCCTGTTAATTTCAAGATCTTTAGTGTTCAGAATGCATACAATGGATTAGAATTATACAAACAATTAAGAAGGCTATTCTATTATCAACATGTATTGTTAGATAACGAGATAGGCCATCTTGTGTTAAATGGGCATATAATATCGTCTCATATCGATCACAGGCCCCTGAATCGAATCGAAATCGTATCGCAGCAGATTTTAGATATCGGCAAATATCATATCGTTGTCTAATGAATCGATTTAATATCGTATCGTGATGAAAGCAGCGATTTACACCCCTACTCATAAGTGTACATGGTACCAGAGCGCCCTAGGCCGAAGGTCGATGATCGATTTTGTGATCGTATCATCTGATCTGAGGCCGCATGTCTCGGACACTCGGGTGAAGAGAGGGGCAGAGCTGTCAACTGATCACCATCTGGTTGTGAGTTGGGTCAAAGGGTGGGGGAAGACTCTGGACAGACCTGGTAAGCCCAAACGGGTAGTGCGGGTGAACTGGGAACGTCTAGCGGAGGCCCCTGTTCAAGAGATCTTTAATTCGCACCTCCTGCAGAGCTTTTCTAGCATCCCTGTGGAGGTTGGGGGCATTGAACCCGAGTGGTCGATGTTCAAAACTTCCATTGCTGAAGCCGCGGCAGGCAGCTGTGGTCTCAAGGTCTTAGGTGCCTCAAGGGGCGGTAACCCTCGAACGCCGTGGTGGACCTCGGTGGTCAGGGAAGCCGTCCGACTGAAGAAGGAGTGCTTCCGGGATATGTTATCTCGGGGGACTCCTGAGGCAGTTGCAAGGTACCGACAGGCCCGAAGGGCTGCAGCTTCTGCCGTGTCAGAGGCAAAGCAGCGGGTGTGGGAGAAGTTCGGAGAAACCATGGAGAAGGACTTTCGGTCGGCACCAAAGTGTTTCTGGAAGACCGTCCGGCACCTCAGGAGGGGGAAGCGGGGAACTATCCAAGCTGTGTACAGTAAGGATGGGACGCTGTTGGCCTCAACTGAGGAGGTAGTCGGTCGGTGGAAAGAACACTTTGAGGAACTCCTGAATCCGACTAACACGCCCTCTATGTTGGAGGCAGAGCTGGAGGCTGATGGGGGATCATCGTCAATTTCCCTGGTGGAAGTCACTGAGGTAGTCAAACAACTCCACAGTGGCAAAGCCCCGGGGGTTGATGAGATCCGTCCAGAAATGCTGAAAGCAATGGGTGTGGAGGGGCTGTCTTGGATGACACGCCTCTTCAACATTGCGTGGAAGTCGGGTACAGTGCCGAAGGAGTGGCAGACCGGGGTGGTGGTTCCTATTTTTAAAAAGGGGGACCAGAGAGTGTGTTCCAACTACCGGGGTATCACACTTCTCAGCCTTCCCGGCAAAGTCTACTCCAAGGTGCTGGAAAGGAGGGTTCGGCCGATAGTCGAACCTCAGATTGAAGAGGAACAATGCGGATTCCGTCCTGGCCGTGGAACAACGGACCAGCTCTTCACTCTCGCAAGGATCCTAGAGGGAGCTTGGGAGTTTGCTCATCCAGTCTACATGTGTTTTGTAGATCTGGAGAAGGCTTATGACCGGGTTCCCCGGGAGATACTGTGGGGGGTGCTGCGGGAGTATGGGGTGAGGGTGTCTCTTCTCAGGGCCATCCAATCTCTGTACGCTCAAAGCGAGAGCTGTGTACGGGTTCTCGGTAGTAAGTCAGACTCGTTTCCGGTGGGGGTTGGCCTCCGCCAGGGCTGCGCTTTATCACCAATCCTGTTTGTGATATTTATGGACAGGATATCAAGGCGTAGTCGTGGTGGGGAGGGGTTGCAGTTTGGTGGTCTGATGATCTCATCTCTGCTGTTTGCGGATGATGTGGTTCTGATGGCATCATCGGCCTGTGACCTTCAGCTCTCATTGGATCGGTTTGCAGCCGAGTGTGAAGCGGTTGGGATGAGGATCAGCACCTCTAAATCGGAGGCCATGGTGCTCAGCAGGAAACCGATGGATTGTCTACTACAGGTAGGGAATGAGTCCTTACCCCAAGTGAAGGAGTTCAAGTACCTCGGGGTCTTGTTTGCGAGTGAGGGAACAATGGAGCGTGAGATTGGCCGTAGAATCGGAGCAGCAGGGGCGGTTTTGCGCTCGCTTTACCGCACTGTTGTGACGAAAAGAGAGCTGAGTCGTAAGGCAAAGCTTTCGATCTACCGGGCGATCTTTGTTCCTACCCTCACCTATGCTCATGAAGGCTGGGTAATGACCGAAAGAACGAGGTCGCGGGTACAAGCGGCCGAAATGGGCTTTCTCAGGAGGGTGGCTGGCGTCTCCCTTAGAGATAGGGTGAGAAGCTCAGTCATTCGTGAGGAACTCGGGGCAGAGCCGCTACTCCTTTGCGTTGAAAGGAGCCAGTTGAGGTGGTTCGGGCATCTGGTAAGGATGCCCCCAGGGCGCCTCCCTAGGGAGGTGTTCCAGGAGCGTCCAGCTGGGAGGAGGCCTCGGGGAAGACCCAGGACTAGGTGGAGAGATTATATTTCCACGCTGGCCTGGGAACGCCTTGGGATCCCCCAGTCAGAGCTGGTTGAAGTGGCCCGGGAAAGAGAAGTTTGGGGTTCCCTGCTCAAGCTGCTGCCCCCGCGACCCGATTTCGGATAAGCGGTTGAAGATGATGATGATGATATATATATGTTCAACATCTTTTTGTCCTTTGACATATGATGTCAGATTGATGAAAAAAAAAATACATTGTAATGTCTGCCTGCCTGTCCAAAACCAGTCTGGGCAGAACAAATGTATTAACGTGGCACTGATAAGATTGATAACACCCTTTTGCAGCCGAGCGAAATCCCACAAAACAAAACACAACACAACACAAAAGAGAGGTCAGGCACAGAACAGAATGGGAACACAGCAACCTCAAATCCAAAGCCACGTCTCCATGATCGCAAGCCCGATCACACACAGACCAAAGGGACAGAAGGCTGTTGCTTTGTCAGGCACACAATGGGCGGCTGTTCTATTTCAGCGGTGGTGAAAAGAGGGCTGTTTAAAAGAGGGGACATATCAGAAAGGACAGGTCCAGATAAGATTAGAGCATGGGCAGAGTGAGGTAAGAGGTGGGGGGGGGGGGGGAGGGAGGGAGGGTGAGAGAGAGCAGTGGCGATTGAGGGAGAATGAATTTTCACTACACGATGAAAAAAAACTCCTCCAGTTTGCTTTGCTTGTCTTTTGAAGTGGATCATAAAGTAAATTCTATGTGCTTTAAGGATGGGGCTCAGTTCCCTCTTGGCAACAGCGATAGTTAGTTGATTAAAAGGTTAAATTAAGCGCCCCCCCTTTTTTTTTAGCTGAATCAACACCTCTCTAGAAACAGGGTTTAATCAGACCTAACACTCACTCTATTTAGGCTGGATATAGAAACTATGGAGATTGTGTGCAGTGGCTCAATAAAGGCTTATGCACTATATTTGAATATAATGGAATGATATCAGCTAAGAATACTAAACAATGTGATAACTTAAATCAGGAACACCCTTCTCTTCAAAGACCGTTAAAAGGATCATAGTGGTGGTTTTGCAAGAATTATCCCATTAATTACAAGTTGTGCGCACTCTACAATACTGCCAAGCACTTTGAGAAACACTGATATGGCACCGTGGGCTGAGAAAAGTACTATGGCAGCAATAAATCAAGTGCCTTGTGCACAGTTAAGGTCAAGCCTACACAAACTCCTCTGACCGTCACACAGCATCAGTTTAATTTGTCAGGCTCCAACGCTGAAAGTTTGTCCTCGGAAAGTAAAAAAAAACAGGATGAAAGAAGTGAGAAACTGACACATAAACTACACAGTGGACTAGGTTGGGTTGGATGGAAAATACAAATGAATATACAGTAGTATACAATTGATTTTATGAGTTGACTTTACCACCGTAAAAAATGAAAGGAAAACTTTTCAAAGGGTTGAACTCAGTTACAATAAGCAGAACTTGTCGCTGTCATGTAGGATTCTTTAAAAAGGACTCTGTTTGCCCTCTGTTTTTGTTTTGTTCTTCTTCCTTGTGCTTCTACTTGTCTTATTTTAGGAATGTTCTCATCCTCCCTTCATTCTGCTTCTCTTTCTGTCAATCAAGATTCTTCTCATTCTACTTCCTTCTCTCTCTCTCTCTCTGACCATTTGACTATGACCTGATGCATGTGGAACACCATACGCAGCTGGAGCGACTGAGTCCATGCATTTCTGTTTTCATGACGTTGATATAAATTGCTGTAAACTTATCTCTTCCACGATCCATCCTGCACTTGGCACTGTCTACTTCCAGTGCAATTTATTACTGTTACTTGATTTGTCCTTTTTTCAGTTTTGTCATTATGTATTTTGTTAACGATTTATCAAAAGGCAAAACTATGTTGCATTATTGCATTACATTACAAGAATCTCTCCTAAGAGAAATCAAATCTGGAGCGTCTCATTGTCATTCAGTGAGCGTGCCAGCTCTGAGTCATCTGGGCTGCAGTTCACTGCCGATCTCCCTCATAATCTCACCTCGTGTTTACCAGATTTTTTTGTTATTTCCTCTCACCCTGCAGAACATGTTCAATCACTGTTTGCCTACAGTCACGTCTAATCGTTTGATCATTCTCTCCCTCTCTCCTTCTCTTCCCCTCCAGGATGAAAAGAACCAAGTGATGATCACAAATGCCTGGCTGCAGCTGGTACGTCTGCTCTCCGAGCACCTTTAGTGTGATAATTGTCTTTCAGTATATTTTTGGAAAATGTGTGTGTGTGTGTGTGTGTGTGTGTGTGTGTGTGTGTGTGTGTGTGTGTGTGTGTGTGTGTGTGTGTGAGGTATGTCTCCTGAAGATTCTACCATTCATATTTCAAAATGTGCTCCCATCTAACAGATAATCCAATTTATACCTTTTTGTTTGCATTTTTAATTTTTAAAAAGGTACAAAATCCAAATGTCTTTAAAGTTGGAGTCAGCGATTGTAGAGAATGCTTGTTGTCGAAATCTCTTTTTGTCAAAATCAGTGAATATCTCCTCATGATCTGCTACCTGTACTTACCGTGTGTGCGCTGAAAAAAATCCAGCGTTAGCACACAGCCTAGGCTCTGTAAAATGGGCGGTTGCTAGCTACGGTGGCCCCCCTTTGTTTACACACCCATTTACAGAGCCTAGGCTGTGTATTAACACAATATTTTTTTCCCAGCACACACTAAGTACGGACAGGTAGTGGATCATGAGGAGATGTTAAAGCGGCTACGAGTAACATTTAAATATCTTTTAAACAGCCTCATGTTTCCTCTGATAATCATAAATTACCTTTAACAGCAAACGAGACCATCAGTGCAAAGAAAGACGTTTTTAAATAGTTTTTATTACTGCTTTTGGTCTGGTCGCACACCCAGTCCGATTTTCGGTTCGCTCGTGCAAGCTCTATGGTCACATATCCGTATTGGTCGCAGATTTCAGTGTGGCGCAGCAACGTGAATTGAGAAGCCTATCCCTCCAGGTGAGGGAAGGGGAGCGGGAGCCTTGTTTGATACAGTTATTTGTCGTCATAATGACTGATAACGGGGCTGAACCATCAAAGAAAAAAAAGAAAATGCAATGAAGAAAAGCTAAAAGGGAGAGTGATATAGGCTACGGGGGACGAGGGCGTTGCCAAGCAACGTGTATACAATTTCACGAGAGCGAAACTAGACTGCAGTGTTTACTCCTAAATGAATGAGCGGTTGGTACTAACACAAAGTTTGCTTTGCTTCACCATCATCAGATAAATAACCATTATCTGAAATAGTCATTATTTACATCAACATCACAAACACATTACCTCATCGTGATCCATACTAACTGCCGTCTATCGTTCATTCGCTTTCTGTGAGGAGTCGGACACGTAATCTTTCAGCTCCGTGAGAGAGAGTAGTTTAGCCTGGCTCCGCCCGCCCGCCTACTTCCGGCCAAATTTTATTTTCCCTTCAGTAGGTCTGGTTGCACTAGGCTAAGAGTAGTTAGCAATCAGCATTGCAATCAGGTGCGTGTGGCAGTGACTGGCATTAGCCTAGTTCATGCAGTGTCAAAACCACTCTCACGGAGCCGAAAAGAGTCCTCAGACTTTCAACACACGGACATGCACTATATTGCTCCCTTCTCAGTTCACACTCACGCGCCTGACACGCGCTAGTAAACAGCTTTGCGACAGCGGGCGTCGTAAAAATACTACCGCTTTTGTCCAAAGGGGACGCCAACGTGCCATGTTACTCGTAGTGGCTTTAACTGATTTTGAAAAAAAGTGATTTTGACAACAAGCGTGCTCCAGAATTGCATGGCCGAACCTTTAAATGCAGAGTACTGTTCTTACGGCCCCATGGTTACGGGAAGTTAGAAATGAGATAATGGTACAAGAATTGTGCATTACAATGCTCAGGAACTTGTTACATAAAGCCATTCATGTAGGTACAACAGCCTCATTATAAGAGCACTCCCCTGCCAGAAGAGCCCTTTAAGGATGTCCCAGCCCAGTGAGTCAGATGCTGACTGGCTAATAAGTTATGAATTAATCAGGTATTCAGGAAGCCACCTCTTTAATACTGGCATTCGCTATGGCTAAAGGTGGCTTTGCAGATGCAGCAGATTTTCGAAGGAGACTGGAAAAGTAGTAGCCTAATAGCTCACATAAAGTCAGGCTAGAGAGAAAGATTCAACTCCGCTTCACCGTGGAGGATTTTAGGATTACAGGTTTACCAGGTAATGAATGTCCCACATCCGAACGGAGAGGATTTTATGTGGTTTTATCTGTGAAACAATGTAATGAGCTTTGGAATGGGTGTTACTTCAGTGTCTTCCTCTATAGCAAGTTATTAAAGCTGATGAAAGAGTGATCTCTAAAGGGTTACTCCACCTAAATTACCAATAAACAGTTTTTGTCAAGATTTTGAGATACAGTTTGTCTTGGATATATCCGTCTCTACAATGCAAGTCAATGGAGTTGTATTTGCGGTGCACATTACACAGTCATTATGGTCTGTACACACAACCACTGAGACACATTTCTATTTGTGATATTGAATTGGGCTACATAGAGACAACAGATTTGATTTGATGTGCCTATTCAAAGAAACACGACGAGTAGGATATTGATAATCATACCACGCTTTTAACAGTTTTCCGTATGATAAATAGCCCACTCTTACACCTTCTCACAGTGCTTTCTGTGGATTATCAGAGTAAGCAGCACACTATTTCTAGAAAGACATCTTTCTGTTGAAAATTGTAAATACATTTATTCAGTGCTGTGAGCACCACAAACTGAATTACTCTTTACCCTCCATTGTTATGGTGAAAGATATTGCAAAACCAGGGAAATTAAGTCTCAAATGTAGCATGGCTTAAATCCAGAGGTGACCTAAATACAGGTGTTTTACATGTAATCACATGGAAAAAAAAGTGAAAAAAATAAAGCTTTTTTTGTTGCAGTGGTAGTACAAATGCAAGCACAAATAATACCAAATGACAAAAATGTATCCTTCAAGCCTAATATTGAATTGTGTGCCTGCTTTCTTGAGCCGTTACTTATCTTGTCTGTGTGATGTATTAATACACTGCATGTTTGCACCCTAGACCCTAAAATGTATCACGCTAAGTCTTTCACACTCTCTTAACAAGGACTCAATTTGTCTCAAATTAGTGACGCTTTCTTAAATTGCTGTTATGTAACTCACAACCTATTCTTAGACAACTGTTAACTTACATAGCCCCCAGTGTTTTCCTAATCCGTTCTTGTCACAATATACAAAGTTACAGGGCTGTTATCAGTTCTCTTGGCTGTTATTTATGCATTCACAGCCAACACACATGAAAAGAAGGCTCTGTAGTGGCACAGCCAAGGCCAACACATGACAAGTGAAGTGATTAAGTCATTAGCTGCGTGAGTGGAGACATGTGTCAAAAGGTCCACAGTAGACGGATGGCATCTCTGTAAAACGCTTCATATCAGACACCTTCTTTACATGATTTTAGGTCGACTGCAAAATCACATGGACAAAGACAGATTTGCACAGACAGGTTTACATGTTCACATATAGAAACAATCCCAATAGCACATTCATGCAAACACAAAAACACACATCTCAGACTGTCCATGGTTCATGCACGCAGATGTACACATATGTACATATAGGCATACACAGATGTGCTCGGTGCACTGTAGTCACATTCGTGTTGGGACTGTGTTTGCCCCGTAGAGGTTCTGCCCTGTGGCTACAACATCTGAGGGCCTCTCATCTATAAGCGACCTCTATACGTATACAAAAGACACACACTTACGTACACAGAGAAGGACAGTACAGTAACATACAAAAATGAATGTTCTTACATGCCATACACACTTAACTATGTATACCATTCCACAGATCACACAGCATCTTGCTTGATATTAAAAGACAGGACAAGACGTGCAGAGGCAGCACACTCTCACTTTTTGCGCTCTTAAAACACATTGCTGATGTTGCTAAGTTAGCCCCTCGCTGAATATGGTTCCGGGCTCAAATGGGTGCGCAAGGGGTCAGTGCCAACAACGCTTGGCTTGGTAACAGTTTCTCTGCCAGCCTTCATTCTACAGTGCTGCAGACAAAGCGTAAGAGCCAGCAGCTGTTGGAATATTAGTCTGGGTAAAAGGGAGCATGTTTGACTTTTAGGGCTGAACATGATTGTAAAGGCATTTCTGGTGCACTTTGGCCCTGCATTGCTGTCGTGTCGTGTGCTATAGGCTACTATTGAGGTTTTATGAAAATTGCTCTGCACAGATGAGAAGTGCAGTTTGCGTTTCTCATCTGCTGTCAGAGCAGAGAACATTGCCAAAATGCCTTAGTGCAAAAACAAGATATCATCATCGACAACAACAAGTCAGCTTGCCCGGCTGGGATACAAACCAAAAACAGATAACAGTAAAGAGCTCTAAATTTGGCATTCATCTTTTTTATTTATTATCTCTCCTGCTCTGCCATTTTCCTGCTGACATTTTATAACAATGTGTTTTGTCTTCATATCGCTACCAGCTTCTTTAAAAGTTGACTCCTCTACTCTGGCTTTTCTAATTGTTTCAGTATTGGCATGACATTTACCTTACATGGAACCCGGACAACTACCCCGGGGTTCAGAACCTGCGCTTCCCTTCTAGTCTGGTGTGGGTCCCAGACGTCCTCCTCTACAACAGGTAGGCTATGCTCACAACTGTTCTTTCCATCAAATTGCTTGGTCTCTCATTTTGCTGTGTATTCTCTCCTCTTCACCGCCACGTAATACTACAACAATCAATGCATTCTTCTACTGCCTACGTGTAAGTTAATTTTAAGACACTGAAACAACCCCATGCTAATATTGACAGAAAGCTAGTGGATAGAATTATAATATTTGATGTAATTCTACTGTGCAGGCCCTCGGAGTCCCTCTACCTTTGCTCTGACAGTATGATTTATTATCTAACCAAGATCCATTTAAAATCATCCACATAGCGTAGTTTTACTATTACGAATTACAGTGGTCATTTAATAAAGTCTGTTGATATTAAGGAAGGGATGAAGAAAGTCAGCTGAAATCTCAGTTTTGCTGGTAATTACAGTGGCTCCGGGCCACTGGCATGTTCGGCAGAGTGGTTAATATGTCCCTATTCTGGCCCTTTCATTTTATTTAGCATTATTCTCCTTATTTCCATGTATTTTTTCCTCTTCTTGTCTGTTTTCATCAGTCCCTCTCTCTCTCTCTCTGTCATTCCTCTATTAATACAATTTTTATTTTCTGTAATACATGGGCAGACATCCGTGGTTGCCTACACTCTGTTTAACTAATAACACAGAGGGAAGAAATTGTCCCCAGATGTAATTTCACTCTTGGTTACAGCCTCGTGTAATGAGATGATTGAGCCACAGTTCCTTTTGGGAGGACACAAAGCATAACTCCCAGGGGGCTTTGCATCTGTTCCCTTACAATGAATGGGCAGCAGGAAGCATTATACTTGTGAAAACACTGTGCCAAGTCGCTGGAAATGTCAACAGATTGGCTATTGTAAAATTCTAGGTGCATCAAACTTTAGAAGAAAAGACTATATGAAATGTTGGCCTTTATTTTGACGTTATTATATATTTGAATAACATTTTTAGGGATGGTTGGCTCTCATATAAAACTCTATAGGTTCTTGAAACTTTCATCTGCTCGTTTTTGTTCATACTTTAGTCAAAGAATGGTTCTGAAAATGAAACAATCTATCTCTGGCACAGCACATCGCTTTCTTTCATTCAGGTCAGTCTATCTGAACCGCTTGCCATTTTGGCTTTCTGCTGCTTGGATGGAGAGGAGGCGGCTGTGCCTATTCAATAAAATGAAGTTGATAGGTGTTTCTGAGATTGACATTCCCAATGTGGTCTAGACTTGCTTAAAAGAATCAATGCCAATGAGCAACTCTTTTGTACACATTTAAATAATATGTCTGGCACAAAGTGTGTCCTTAAACACATCCTGCTTTTAGACATTTGCATTGCCGCACAGTAAACGATTAACATTGGCACACTGGAAAAAAACAACACCTACCCAATGTGCCGGTATGTGGTACATCCAGTGGAATCTCATGACTTTGTCAGGTCTAGGTCCTGTTTGCTCACCTGGAAAACTACAAAAGGGTTGTAATTATGGAACAGTGTGCCCAAAAGGACAATGGGATGGGAAGGGAAGGCTGAAAAAAATATCTTTACCTTGCACAGAAATGATTTTGTCTTTGTCCTCAAAGTCCTTTGGCTCTGGAAATTCCATTATTTATTTTGGGCCTGCAACACCAAGATCATTTCGTTCATCAGATAAAGTATGCAGTATGGGATCGAACAAAACAATCTGATGCTTTACACACTTATCAGGTTGTTGCAATGACAAAACATTCCATACAGTTTCACACAGTAAACAAGGTGATGGAGTACAATTAAATGAGGACCTCACTTACCAAACATAAATCATACTAATGTGAAATAGAATACTTTTGGTATAGTGTTGCTGACTCTAAAAAGCACCAGGGAAGACCATTTGTGTGATTGTTGCCCATAATTGAACTGTCGGTCTGCAAGGAGGGTATTTAACAAGAGAGTCAAAAGTCGTTAATGCATCAATCCTTCTCCTGCCTGCTTAGAATCACACACACACACTATTTCCCCCCACCTAGGCACACACACACACACACACGCACACACACACACACACACACACACACACTTGAAGGATCACACTTGTAATGGGGGAAAGACAACAAGATAAAAGGCAGAGTTGAAGTTGATTGATGATGCTGGATATTTAACTCTCCCTTCAAGGTGATTGAGTCCTGCATGGGAGTGGGATTGGTACAGATATACCGCTTGGTTTGTGTCGAAATGTGTGTCTGGGTGTGTGTACATGCATGAGAGAAGGAGAAGGTAGAGGGCTGGCTAACAGGGATAATACAGAACATTAAGCAGCTTACGGTGGGGATCAGAGATCACTAACGATTACAAAAATATAGTCTTGACACAGACCAAGATTGAAACTGACGTTCCTTATTCATGCCGTGTAAATCAAGATTCAAATTATTTATATATATTTTTAGGAAGCAGGAACACCATCAAGAAAGGAGATTAAAACTCAGAGATAAGATGAATCTGTTCTGATACCCATCTAGAAAATAATTGATTACAGTAGAAACACTTCAGTGTAGACTGTGAAGGCCTTCTCAACCAATGAGGAGGGTAGCAGAATGAATCAGAGCTTGTATTAGTACAAATAGATATAAGATTGGGCTTACCTGGAAAACTCCTCGAAGATTGGACACATGGGGAGACGTGATATTGGAATAACAACAAACAGTAAACAGTATGACAGCATTGACAGCGTTACATTTGGATGCATTCATGTAAAATAACTGCATTGAAAAACATTGAAACTTTAAAAAAGAAAAAAGATGAAGTAGGTGTGAAGGACGCTTTCTTTAGGTTTCTGAAAGTCACAGAAATTGCCATTTTCCAAGCTATTGGACCATCTGACAACCACCTGACTATGCTGTCAATTTCAAGCCATGTTCAGACTGACTTCAACCCTGGCTGAAAATAAACACATTCAGTTGAATGAGGCAACACAGCGAGGTTTGCCAAAGTATTTTAGAAAGATGCAAATACAGGCAGGTGCTCACTCTTGGGGATAACCTTCTACTGTTTATCTCACTAAAGTCGACTCTTGACAAAAGAAAAAATCATTGCAGCCATAATGACTTTACAGAGTTGTACAATATTGTCTCACAATAGGCTATTATCAATCAATGTATGATTTGGCATATGATAAGACTTGATACGTGTTGAAATATACACCCCAGCCTTAAAGCTCACATATTATACACTTTTCTGTCAATATTATATGGTCTCAGAGGTCCCTAATACGTTTTTCTTTAGTTGTTTGCTGAAAAAAACGTTCAGATCATTTATTGTAGTATGCCTCTATACCCTGATGTTCAGCTAATCTCACGATGGCCTATTTTTGAAACCGAGCTGCAGCTCCCCTCGTAAATATACAATCTATGAGCTTCCCCCGCCCCTCTCTGGAAGCGACGGGTCCATAGCCTGTAGTAGTAGCCTGTCCACAGTGCCTGTACTGAATGTTAGCACGGAAGCTAACGGCTAAAAATATAACGAAAATCAGTGAAAAAATTAGCTTCAAAGTTAGACTTAAACTCTATTACCTTCCTATGCTTTGTCTGGCTAAAAACGAGGCATTTTCAGACTGCTGTGGAGAATATAAAAAGCTTGTTATGGGCAAAATATCAATGCTTTTCCCGAAGCTAGCTCGGAAGCTAACGGCTAAAGATATCACAAATCAGTGAGAAAATGAGCTTCAAAGTTTGACTTCGACTCTATTACCTTCCTATGCTTTGTCTTGCTAAAAACGAGGCTTTGTCAGACTGCTGTGGGGAATATAAACAGCGTGTTATGAGCAAAAGCTGGTTGCTTGTCCCAAAGCTAATAGCTATACACCAGGCAGGCAAAAATACCAATAAAAACAATTATTTTAGTTTCACCGTTTAAAAAAAAAGCACAAGTAGCTTCCTATCTGTTGTGTTATTAAAAACAAGGCATTAATAGACTGCTGTGGTTAAGCTAAATTAGTGATTATGAGCAAAAGCATTCTGTGTTGGTGTATGTAACATTCAGGCTGTACTATGGGCATCTTGTCGCTTAGCGGGGAAAGCAACATGGCTGTCACTCGGAAAATTTTCCATCGGATATCGGGGCCGTGGACCAATAAGAAATGGGGGGGTGGGGTTATCATACGGTGGACGTTTCTGGTTACTAATGTGGGGGGAAGCATGGACATATAAAGAAAATATGGGGATGTGGCTGTGCCGACTGTGACGTAATAGTCGGCGAGAATTCTGACTGGAGTATATTGGGGGGGAGGGGTGGGGGTTTCAGAAAGGGGGAGAGTGAGAAAAGGAGAGATTGTTATTTTTTTTGATATTTTGGCAGACTCTAGGCACACCGTGGACCCATGGATATGTTAGAACACATTTAAAAAGTGCATTTAGCATAATATGTGACCTTTAAAAGCAAGCAGCCTCCTTAAGCCAGGCGGGGAGCTTCTACCATGTGAGCATACCTCATTTAACGTTTTGTCTGAAGTTCAATGTTGCTCTGTCAAGATGGGGTTTCTGGCATGTTGACATCTGTCTATAAAAAACTGTATCTGGTGATGTGGAAAGTCAACTCTCTATTGGGAAAGAAACAACAGGTAAAGCATGAGGAGTAACTGTACGAAAGGTCAAAAGCCTCTGGCAATGTTGGAGTTTTGTCAGAGGAACAGGAGAGTGGACTACCCAGGATATAAAGGCCTGGTACTGTTGAAAGTGTCTGTCTGTCTATCTGTCAGTCCCCTGAAGGAGTTTGCAGTTTGCTGCTCAAACATCTCACATGGGAGTGTGTTCAGTCAATCATCATATCAGCTGTCACACCAGATCCTATCCCTCT
This sequence comes from Hyperoplus immaculatus, assembly GCA_949357725.1. NCBI lineage: Eukaryota > Metazoa > Chordata > Actinopteri > Uranoscopiformes > Ammodytidae > Hyperoplus > Hyperoplus immaculatus. The sequence continues at coordinate 23,339,183 of OX442355.1, forward strand.
CTGCATACAAATTATATGGGGTTCAGAGGAGAAAGCCACTTGGGTACTTCACGATAAATAGATTGTTTAATTATAAGGTAGATGGTGATACAACCCCCTTGGCCAAATATCAATGACTGGCTTTGATGTTGTTAGCAGAAAAAAAACATGCAAAGCAGGGTAGACTCTCCAGATTAACCCTGGGTTTTGGACATGACTGGTGTTAAACTTGACCAGTGGAGGACAGCTGCATGTGTCATACGTGCCCATTTCAGCACAGCAACAGACCTGAACCCAATTCACATGAATAATATATGAACCATTCGTGCCCGTCCCGCGCATGATTATGAATATTTCACCAACTGCAGACACTTGGGAAGCAGGGACACAAAGGGACAGAGTTTTCTGCTCTCATTGTGTTTTTTATGTAAATAATGTAAGCCCGTCCCACTGTTGAGCTGCTTTCTTTACACATAGAGATGGTTTTGCCTGCATATCTTGACAAAACAATGCTTTCTTTCCTTAACTGAGCAGCATATTTTAACATAATGCTTTTTACCACACAGTATACTGACAGTATACTCTGGCATAAAATGTTAATATGGTTGACGTCATTTCATTGAGCAGGTCTGCAGTAAAGGAGTGGAGTGTTCCTTTCTTTTCTTTTTTTAAACTTTTATTCAGGACTCTGGAGTTCTCTTGTAGGTTACTTAAAGAACTGTAACCCCTTTAAAGACTAGTTTGTCCATGTGGGTATAGCAGGTTATTTAGACTTATTGTTTTTCTATTGTTGTTTCACTCACACACACACACACACACACACACACACACACACACACACACACACACACACACACACACACACACACACACACACACACAAGGCAAGGCAAGGCAAGGCAAGGCAAGGCAAGTTTATTTATTTAGCACAATTCAAACACAAGGCCACTCAAAGTGCTTTACAGGGGCAAGATTAAAATACATAAAACACATTAGAAGACATTTAAAAGCAAATGAAAAGAAGTGAAACATTTAAATAAAATAAAAAGTACAGGTTAAAATGGAAACAGAAAAGTCTTCAGACTCGATTTAAAAGAACTGAGGGTTGCAGCAGACCTCAAGTTTTCTGGGAGTTTGTTCCAGATATTTGGTGCATAAAAACTAAAAGCTGCTTCTCCTCGTTTAGTCCTAACTCTTGAGACTGTAAGTAAACCTGTCCCAGACGACCTAAGGGCTCTGGACGGTTCATAACGTATCAGCAGATCAGTAATGTATTTTGGCGCTAAATCATTTAGTGCTTTATAAACCAACATCAGTATTTTGAAATCAATTCTTTGAGTGACAGGAAGCCAGTGTAAAAACCTCAGAACTGGGGTAATGTGATCCACTTTTTTGGTCCTAGTGAGGACTCGAGCAGCAGCGTTCTGAATTAGCTGAAGCTGTCTGATTGATTTTTTTGGAAGGCCTGCAAGGACACTGTTACAGTAGTCAAGTCTACTAAAGATAAATGCATAAATGCATGGATATGTGTTTAAGGTGGTAGTATGCTGACTTATTAATTGATTTAATGTGTTTCTTGAAATTCAAGTCGGAGTCTATGACAACACCAAGATTTCTGGCTTGGTGTGTGGTTTCTTGCATAACAGATGTAAGCTGTGCGCTGACTTTTAATTGTTCATCTTTGGCACCAAAGACAATTACTTCTGTTTTGTCGTTGTTTAATTGAAGGAAATGTTGGCACATCCAATCATTGATTTGTTCAATGCACTTACTCAGTGCTTGTATCGGACTGTAGTCTCCTGGTGATATGGTTATGTAAATTTGTGTGTCGTCTGCATAAGTATGGTAGCATAATTTGTTCTTATTCATAATCTGAGCTAGTGGGAGCATGTAGATGTTAAACAGAAGAGGCCCAAGAATGGAACCTTGGGGGACCCCGCATTCAATATGTGTCCGCTCAGATGTGAAATTGCCTCTTGACACATAGTAGTCTCTGTCCTTTAAGTAGGATTCAAACCAGTTTAGTACAGTTCCAGAGAGTCCAACCCAGTTTGCTAGTCAAATAATATGCTGTGGTCAACTGTGTCAAAAGCGGCACTGAGATCCAGTAAAACTAAAACAGAACTTTTGCCACTGTCTGTGTTTAAGTGGATGTCATTGAGGACCTTAACCAGAGCAGTCTCAGTGCTGTGGTGTTGTCGAAATCCTGACTGGAAAACATCAAAGCAGTTGTTCATTGCTAAGTAGTTATTTAGCTGTTGATAAACAGCTTTTTCAATGACTTTGCTTAAAAACGGTAGGTTAGATATGGGCCTATAATTGTTCATGAGCGATGTATCTAGATTGTTCTTTTTTAGGAGTGGCTTGATGACTGCTGTTTTCAGGGCCTGTGGGAATACACCTGTCCGAAGGGACATGTTGACAATTTGTAGAACATCTGAGGCCATACAGCTACAGTGTTTCCCCCAGGAAATGTCTTAGTCAAGGTGGTCACTGCCCTGTGCTAGGGGAGGCGCGGCGCGAAGCGCCGCGGCGAAAATTTTAGGGGTATTTTGCTCAAAGATGCCAATGCGCCGTAAAGAAATAAACAACTGTTTATTTGAATACAAAAATAAAACAGACACTGACCTTACAGTTGTGCAATTTTGTTTGCTATGTGCAGGTACAAATTATGTGTAAACGTACAGACAGTACAAAGCACAATTAAAGAAAACTTCTACTGTTTTGGTGCAATACTATACAGACACACTAAATACAAATAATGGACCATACATTTAACATGTGTATGCACATCAAAGTGCAAATACAACTTTTTAAAGTTCCTTTTTGGATGGGGGCTGTTGTGCGATTAATGATTATTTTAAGTCTACTTGCTTGATTTATTTTTAAATACAGAGGTCGTTTTGGAACATGTATTTCCCAATTTAAAACATAAAAATAAAGCAGCATTGAAAATTCAGAAAATAAATCTTCTTGGCCTACACTAGCATGCTGTTTGAAAAATAACTTTAAATAATAAATACAATGTGTTTTCCCCTTAAAATGACTAAATGCATTTCAAAGACAGTAGGCCTAGTTTGGCACTTCTGTAAACACTTACTGAAACTTGCCTGGGCCATCACTCTCATGCCTTCTTCAAACTTTTCTCTGCGCTGATAGGTTGTGTTGCCACAGTGATGTGGAGTCTTAAACTATTCTAGCTTTGCAGAGCACTTCTTTCTGTTCAGCTAAATACCCCCATAGAACTGCACTGCGTTTATTATCGACACCAGTTAAATCTCGGTTTGCTTCTGCTCGTTTAACTCTCCCGCGTGTATGCCGTAGTCGCGCGCGGTGCGGTACGGTCGCGCGCACAAAGCCGCAGACACAGAGCAGCTGATAGAGAAACGCTTGGAGACACATGCTTTTTACCGCAAATCGCGGCCTTTCGCGCAGTTATGACCATGCACAACACACACATCGCGCTTGCTAGTACATTAATTGTGCAGCAAAAAAAAAAAAAAAAAAAAATTAAATACATTTTTTTTTTCTTGGGGGTCGGTTGGTAGTCAAGGCGGGAGGCTGGCGTTGCTAAGGCGGCCGCCTTAGCTATAAAGCGCTGGGGGAAACACTGAGCTAAAAACAGTTTTAAAGAAGCCTGTGGGAAGAATGTCAAGGCAACAGGAGGAGTTCAGGTGTTGTATGATGTCCTCCAGGTTTTTGTGGTTTATCAGATAAAATTGTGTCATTGCATTTGGATTGATTTTAAGTGGGCATAGCGATGACACATATGTTGAACTTTGTATTGATGCAGTGACAGCTTGTCTAATTTTGTGAATTTTCTCAGTAAAGAAGGAGGCAAATTCATTGCAGGCCCTCGTGGAGAGATGTTCAGACGCTACTGACACAGGAGGGTTTGTTAATCTGTCGACAGTAGCAAACAGGCATTGTTGTTGTTTTTGGTGATGATGTCAGAAAAGAAAGACTGCCTTGCACTTTTCATCTCTGAGTTAAAAGTGCAAAGTTTCTCTTTGACGATGTCATAATGAACCTGGAGATTTGTTTTTCGCCACCTGCGTTCCGCTTTACGGCACTCTCTTTTTTCTATTCTGACCTGCGGGGCATTTCTCCAGGGAGATCTTTTCTTACCAGAGACAACCTTCATCTTAGTGGGTGCAATAGCATCTATAACACTTGTAATTTTGCCATTAAAGTTGTCTAAAAGCTCATTAACTGAGTTACAGGGGAGGGGTGGTATTAAAGAAAATGCTTGAATAAATGTTTCACTGGTATTTATTTTCTGTAATATACCGTTTTTTGATTACTTTTGATTGATCAGTTGTGTGCACAGACATTTTACTCTCAAAAAATAAACACACACACACACACACAACATTCCATACAGTTTCACAGTAAACAAGGTGATGGAGTACAATCCTTACTTAAATTAAGACCTCACTTACCAGACATAAATCATACTAATGTCATGTGAAATAAAATACGTTTTGTATAGTGTTGCTGACTGTGAAAAGCACCAAGGAAGACCATTTGTGTGATTGTTGCCCATAATTGAACTGTCGGTCTGCAAGGAGGGTATTTAACAAGAGAGTCAGAAGTCGTTAATGCATCAATCCTTCTCCTGCCTGCTTAGAATCACACACACACATTATTTCCCCCCACCTAGGCATGCACAGACACACAGACACAAACACACAAACACACACACACACACACACACACACACACACACACACACACACACACACACACATCTGTATTCAACACCTTCCTTGTGCCCTTATCTTTACCAAATGAGATACAACCTTTTTGAATCATGTTCTACTTAGCTAGTTATCTGATTTAGATGTGTTTAAGGTCATGCTTCAATAAGTCTCCTTGAAGCCAATGTGTGCCACTGCTATGTTCAGGCATGTTATGTCCACACATATGGTTCGCAATATATTAGGCTTTTTTTGTCATTGAGACATTTACTGAACCTTAATTTAAAAGAATAAATACTCTTACGGTATATTATTCATGACTTACATTTGATGCATTTTGATGGATGGCATGTGAAACTGCAGGTCTACTAATGCTACCCAATACATGTATACAAGATAGATGCATTCTTAATACCATAACAAGGCTTGATGCAAACATACCTAATTTATTCTCTAGGATGGATGAGATTGATAATGACTGTTCCAAAGTATTCTCAAAGCCTCTTAGTTTTTACCCTCTTCAAAGTTAAAAGAGTGATTCAATTTAGATTATTGATGTGGTGGCTATGAATCTGCACTTGCTGTTATAAGCCTCCAGGGCTCAGTCCCATCACCCTTTGCTAAAATGTACCTATGCTCTATCCGTCCGACAAAAAGCCTCCAAGAACAGGAGGGCATTTCCATCTTTTTCTCACACTGCTTCCTGTCTTAAAGTGGTAGAAATTCAATATTGGACAATAATAGATGGTGGTGTGATTCAGGCTGTGTGTCTGGCTTTAGATGAGCAATCATTCGTGTTCAAAATAAAGAGCATTCAGTGTATCTCTCTACATTTTTAGGTGTGACAGCCTACCAAAGGGATGTAAGAAATATTATACTAGAAATGAATAAATGAGTGAGTGCTATGTTGGCATAATAGAAAGCCTTTTACTGCCTCATTACGTCCATCAAGGGGGTTATGCGTTTGGTTTAGTATGACCTTCTGTAAATGTGTGTGTTTGTTTTTGTCTGTCTGTTGACAGCTGTACTTAGCGCACAGCTGGCCTATGAGCTATTACTAAGATGCTCACAGCAATGACAATGCCAATGCTGATATTAAGCAGGTATAATTACCACCATGTCAGTAGGAATCTATACAATAGTTCTTAAGATATTTCAGTATGGACCAAAGTGGTGAATAGACAGACCAACATTGTCAGCCCTAGAATCCTCTTGGAAGATAGTTTATTCACAAAATTGTCCAACCCCCTGGATTCCATGATTTACCAAATGCTTACTGGCATGGGAAATTCATAAGAAAGATGCACATACAAGTCTTAGGTAGAGCTGAATACATAAGCCTGCCTCAACAACATTTATTGTTTTCTCCAAAAATCATGGTCGTCATTATGCATAGTTTAATGCAGAGGTGGATTTATCATTTCCAACATGACATTTTACTTTACAAAATAAAAACATGTCGAGGTCTGACCTTCTGCAGGGCTCTTTAAAAATCCATTTACTTTTCTTAAAGGAATTCATTTAGCCAGGAATGAATTCCACTTATTCATGGGATGCTTTTTTCTTTTGCGATGAATGCAGACAGACACTTAAAATCTAACAAAAAATTGCAATCCTACCCCGAGAATGGCTGCTTTCCGAAATTTACAGTATATGAGTCCACATGTTGTGAATGTTACAGGGTTAATTTATGTAATGTGTAACTTTCTGATTAGGATTTCTGTAGTTTGGTTTCCGAATGTACACAACCCTTGTTTGTTTTTGAAGAACATCTTGGGTGGCGGATGACCGTGTTTGTTTAAGATGATCAGTCAAATTAAACAGTGTGTCTGGATCTGCACTAATCTCCTTTGACTCTGCCTCTATGTCACCTTCATCCTGGCATATTGTCTGGGTTACCTTTTCTTTACCTTTGTACTTAACTCCAATTCCACTCTCAGTAACCTATGATTCCCTTGTCTGGCATTTCGCATTTTTGTTATTTTTTAATAGAATGCACTCTTTTTTCCTTGTAGTGCTGATGAGAGGTTTGATGCTACGTTCCATACAAATGTGCTGGTAAATGCTTCAGGATCCTGCCAGTACATCCCACCAGGTGAGTGTCACTGTTACACATCATATATAAATCACTTATTATCCATGGATTTTCTTACAGTATCTTTTCTCATTACAAGTGTTAAGATCATCCTCAAGGTGTAATGGTATTTAAATGTCAAGTTTAATGAAACCAGGAACATTTTACGAATTATTTGTTTAAATACCATGGTTACAGCTAAAAATAATTTTAAAGCACCAGCTGTTTCTACTAAAAAAACACAGAGATATGCTTATTAGAATATACTTGTAATTTAAGTTTTCAGTTTAATTGAAAGAGTTTTAACAACTTGGGTTTTCCCATGAAATAATGAGAAACTGTAATGAAACCATTAAAGAGCACCTATTATGCTTGTAAGAGCCATTGATCCTTTCTTTGCTTGTTTGTAATGCCTAATTTGACCGCCTGGCGGCAGCATAATGTGCCGGGTGCAAGGCTTTAAATCAAGGGGTAGCAGGGACGCCAGGTGATTGCATGCCGGAAGGCAAATTGTTTTCGAACGTGCTCATGGAGCTCAGATTAACACAGAATGCATAGTTGTATGTACAAGTCGCACCTTCATTTGTGTAAGTAAATAAATGTAAGCATTCAAAACCCTAAAGAACGAGTGGACATTCAAAGTTTCAAGTGTTAACTGTAGGCTATATGCACGCGTACAGACACCTAACGACATGCAGCCTAGTGGCTAATGGGAAGCCGCTACAATGCTTTTTCAACTTTTATGACCTATACACGTTGTTATAATGATTTCTAGTCATGTTTAACCATACTAAAGTGTCAAATAATGACTTACATGCATTGAGACGTATTCCCTGTTTACAGTCTGGGGTGGCTGTGCAGAGCGCAAAACACTAGGAACGCCGGTCTCGATTCACTTGTTCAAATTCCCGGGATTTATCAACGTAGATCAATCCGAATTTTTCCATGTATGGTAATGCTGCAACGTGCTCAGGCACGCTCCTGCCATGCCCCCACCTGCCTGCTCAATCTGCCCGCGTGCCACTGAAAGTCTTCCGGAAGGTAACCAATCACAACGGAGTGGGGTTGGCAGGAGGGGGGCGAGGGGGCGGAGAAGGACGAAGCCTAGTGTTGACAGAGAATGCTGAATGCATCCAGATGAAAGGAAGAGTTCCCGAAAATCTACATAGTTTTTTGTGCTGTGATTCGTGTCAGGTTGCTCTATAGGAGTCATTAATGAGAAATTAAGACTAGAAAAGTAGTATAATAGAAGATCTTTAAGGTTCTTTGGTATACGATTTGACTTTTAAGTGTACTTTACTTTTGTTTTAAGCAAATTAAGCAAAGAGTCGACTAGGTTTTCTCCAATATTTCTCTGCAGGCATCCTGAAAAGTACCTGCTACATAGATGTGCGGTGGTTCCCATTCGATGTGCAGAAGTGTGACCTGAAGTTTGGCTCCTGGACCTACAACGGCTGGCTGCTGGACCTCCAGATGATGGACGTGGACATCTCTACCTACATACCCAACGGGGAATGGGATCTTGTAGGTAAGAAGACAAAACAAACAGGCACAATGAGGACACGTTCACACTGCTGGCAAATATGGCCCAAATCGGATAATTTTGCTCACATGAGAATCAGGCGTGTTTTTTTGTTGAGGAAGCTGATGTTTCCAATTCTGATTTTCACTTTTGCATCACTACGGAGGCTAATATTGGCCATATTTTAAACATAACAGGTAACACTTTATAATAACTATCCGTTGTAACTCATTAATAGATCATTAGTAAACTCTTAATTAATGATTATTAATGATTTGTTAAGTGTTTGTTAGCAGTTTGTTAAGGATTTATAACAATGGTAGATAGTTAATAGCTTAATAAACGAATCAGATCATCTGGGAGGTAATCCGAGATTAACTGATCACGTCACGTTCAAGTCCATGGCATGCACAGTGTGTATTGAGTTTATTTAAAAACTATTTGAAAATGGGGCTGCCCTCAGTTGCCCATGCACTGTGTATAGTCTATAGCCTATTTCAGCCTCGTCGGTATCTCGGATTACCTCCCAGATGAACTGATTCAATTATTAAGCTATTAACTATCTACCATTGTTATAAATCCTTAACAAACTGCTAACAAACACTTAACAAATCATTAATAATCATTAATTAAGAGTTTACTAATGATCTATTAACGAGTTACAACGGATAGTTATTATAAAGTGTTACCAAATAACAAAACAACCAAACAAAAGAAATTGGATCTGAGCAATACATCTGAAAAGGCTTGCAGTGTGAATGTAGCCAGACATATGCAGGTACATAACACCAGGTGCAAGTAAATACAATATATAAGGAAATCAGAGACATGACCCTTTTTACAGTTTATGTGTGGTTAGAAGAACCATACATATTAACCAACTGTACATCGTTTGAGCAGGCTGTAGAAAATGTTTTCAATTACAACATGTTTTTTTTAATGGATAAATCGGTCACAGAATCTGGATCGACCTAATCACAAGTACACCAATAAATATAGAAGAATTTTCGAGCAGACATAAGGGGGATAAGATCAGGTGTGACAGCAGATATAATGATTGACTGAACACACTCCCAGTATACTATGTGTGTGAGCAGCAAAGTCTACATTTCTTCAGGGAACTGAAACACTGACAGACTGAGACAGACAGACATATACTTTCAACAGTACCAGGCCCTTGATATTATATTCTGGGGAGCTATATAACCAAGTCAGTGTTACACAGCTTTGACAGCAGGTGTTTCAGTGATGTCGACTATGTAAGATGCCACACTCACTGAAATGTCCATGTCAATCAGTCCTGGTTAAAAGACTACAACAGACATCCTGCTGTTTGTATGTACTAAACAAACTGTGTTTTATGGAGCTAGCCACATTAACTTCCTGTTTTTGCTGGTTGCCTGGATACTTGTAATTTTGTACAACGCACTTTGTGTTATGTACACATTAAAGAAACAACAAGATATAGAGTGGTCAGTAGTACACTTTAGAGGTGAGGCAGGTTTTGTTACATGTGGTCAGAGAGCCAGGCTCCCAGTGTTTATGCTAAGCTAAACTAAAGTTCAGCTTCATACTTACCACAAAGACAGGGACGTTGTATCAATTCACTCATCAATTTCTGCAAGAAAGTGAATACGCGTAATCACCCAAGTGAAAAACTATTCTGTTAACATAACAGCTTTGGGTCAGTGGCTCAGTTTATTTTCATCTGCGTCCATGACCTTTGTTTATTTCTTGGTCTGAGTTTCTCTGACTCTGTCAACACTCATTCTCAGTTCTTCTATCTCTCTTCTGTCTGGCTGTATAATACTTATTAACATGCACACTAACACACACACACATACTTAAAAACAAACTGAGCTGTGGGTGAACCCAGCTGGCTGGGAATTGAGGGGGGTAGGGTGTGTGGCGACAGCTGGCTTAGGGATGGTTCACTTAATTCAGGCACAGCCAGGCGGCAAGCTGGCCAAAAACACACACTGTCGTGGTACCTCAGAACATTCCCATGCCCATGCTAGCGTATATCAATCAGCTTTATTCGAGGGACTCGAGGTCCATTAAAAGACATACAATATACACATTAAAGGAGTCCAATACCAATGTTTCCACATGGAAGACTGGTACCGCACAGCATTGAGCTTAGCATACACACAGACACAGACACAGATACAGACACACAAACACGCACACACACACACACCTGCAATCCATCACATTAATAGATGGCTAAAAAAGGCCATTTCTCTTCGCTGTTCAGGTGACAAGGTTTAAGTGCAATGAAATTGAATCCGTGCAATTCATTTAAATATAATTTCTCTAGAAAAGAATACACACACACACACACACACACACACACGGCTTATACAATTTTTTTTTCCTGACATCTCGCACCAAAATGAATCTGTGTATTTTCAATATGCTACTGATTGCATTGTACCAGGGCTTCATTCAGAAACACTTTGGATGGTTACCACAATCACAATGACTCTCGAGGCATAATCAAATTCAGGGCACTTCAGGGTGTTTCACTGTGCCCTCCCCCCATCCACCCCTCTACCTCTCTCTCACACATAAACATGCACAGAACAACTAACAAATAACCCAGTGTTGATTTGCCTACTTTTTTATATGATTGCATGAACTAAATCTATCAAAGTCACAATCACACTGTCTCACACACACCCACACATACTCTCTCTCACACACACACACACACACACACACACACACACACACACACACACACACACATGTTTGGCCTCTATCCAATGTGCTTTTGTTTTCTCTTGTTGATCTGATGTGTTAAGCAGGTTATATTATCACATTTGTATATTATATACGCAAACATCACAGATAAGGCCACAGGGATGGGCTTTAGAGATTAATAACTGATTTAGGATTGTTTTTTGGAGGTGAGGACGGTTAATCCTAAATTGAAAAAAAAAATATGGAGGCCTTAAAGTTTAGATTTTAATAGAGGACAAAGGTTTTAGTTGGAATTTGCACGTTCATCCTCTAGTTGAACTTTGTTTTGCTTTTAATGCTACAACTCTCTCTGTAGCTTGGGTTGCATTGTGGGTAATTTAGGCCCTTTATTTTGATAAGGAAGACGAGTAATACATCTATGGTTGTGTTGCATTGATTTCCAATGACTCCAAATCCACAGTCTTCGTTTAAAATCATTCTAAAGTTCAGCTGAAGTTAATGTGAGGCTTAAGCAGCCTGAGTCATACAAATTAGGTGAATAATCTTCTAATGTCCTAGACTTTTTGGTATTATAACTTCCCTCTATGTCCTTCCAAGATCAGTGTTTGTTGAGTTACTACAAACAATGTAATACTAAAAAAGTTTAATTTAGAAAAATATCCACTTGGTGATCCTGAAGTTATTTCTTTTTACATAAAAAAGTCAATGGATTTTGTCCCCCATCACATTGAAATCATTTATGAAGGGGTGTATTTACAGCCACTACTGAAAAAAAGAAAGTGAACCAGCATGTCCAAATCAAATCAAATCAGTTTTATTTGTCATGCCCAATATCACAAATAGACATTTGCCTCAGTGGGCTTTACATTCCATACAGTATGACACCCTTAGCTCGGCTGAGAAAAAACTCCCAGTAAAAAACCCTTTATCGAGATTATTATTATTTTTTGAATCTCAGGGAGAGTCGACAAAGTAAGGGATCCCTCTCCCAGGACGGACATGCTGCAATGGATGTCATAAGTAGAGAAACATCAGATGTTAACTTATTATATAACCTTTGTCCCTCCTTTGATTTTACAATTCACTAGTAAATAATCATCTTATTTTCATGTTTAAATGTTTTATCCGGCTGCCTTACTTCATCTTGCAATTTGTAGAGCACTTTGACCTGCCGTTCAATATGACATGTGCTATATGAATAAATCGTGAACATGCTTTTCATCAGGATCTGTTGCTCATGTTATGCTGTAAAGTCTATTGACACACTGGATGTGACATTGGACTGTCCATAAACGTGTCCTGGCTTGTCTGCAAATCACATTTACGAGAAATGGCTGCCAGCCTCTTAGCGGACAAAGACTGCTCTCAAACAGGTGGTTGCCATTTTAAAATGACAATAAATGTGCGTTAGAAAACATTTAATTTTTTAAGTAAACCCCCTGAGCACATAAGCTGTGCGTCATTGTGATTTTACATCATTGTTGTAGGTACAGAATTTATTTGGCAAGAGAGCATTTGCTGTTTTGCGGCGACAAGCTTCTTCTAACATGTTTACGGTAAAATCTTCCTAAAATCACAACATGTGCTGGATCTGTGCTTGATAAAAGCTTATCATTTCATCCCTCAGATAGGGGCAAATTTGAACGATTTGGATGAAAAAACCACATTTGCTTGTAGTAATAAAAGGTAGCACCCTCCTAAGAGGCACATTGACATTGGGACAGGGGCGTTTTTATCATTTCATTTTCTCACTTACTCACACGTTTCCTTACTGTCCAAGGATTCAATACAGTGACCGTCTGACCACACATCTCCATAAGTATCTCGATATTCAAATGATGGTTAACACATAATTGTATCAATACTGACTGTTAACTGATTGTCTCTGCCAAGCCCTTGAACACTTTAAAATGGCATCAATACTGAAATGGGTAGCCACAGCTGCAAGTTAGCGGCTTATTATACAAGGACTCATTGGTTTTTGTTTTATAGCTCTCTGTATTTGGCCTGTAATTGACATCCTGCCTACCTCTTGATTTCTCGCCCAGGTGTGCCTGCTAAGCGTAACGAGCTGTACTACGACTGCTGTAAGGAGCCCTACCCCGATGTAACGTTCACTGTCACCATGCGCCGCCGTACGCTTTACTACGGCCTCAACCTGCTCATCCCCTGTGTGCTCATCTCTGGCCTGGCCCTGCTGGTCTTCCTGCTCCCTGCTGACTCTGGAGAGAAGATCTCACTGGGTATAGGGCACACACACACACACACACACACACACACTCTCTCACACTAACATAAAGGGACAATGAGTCATGATTACAATCGTACATGCAGACAAAAATGATGCTCCCCCCCGCCCGCCCGCCTTTGATGGTAAATGGACTTGACTTATATAGCGCTTTCTAGCCAATTTTCTCAGCCCCAAAGCGCTTTACATATCTTACCACATTCACCCATTCATACACACACTCATACACCGATGGTAGAAGCTGCCATGCAAGGCGCTCTCTGAACCATCGGAAGCAATTTGGGGTTCAGTGTCTTGCTCAGGGACACTTCGACATGTGGCGGGGAGACGGGGGATCGAACCTCCGACCCTGCACTCCAGAGGCGATCTCCCTACCGACTCCGCCACTGCCGCCCCTATTATTGATGATCTCAGTCCACCAGTTCCAGACACCATTACTAGCCAATTTGTTTGTCATTGCTCTATGCTAATGCTGACATTACGGCTGGGAATTAGTACTGTTGGATGTATTCATTAGCAGGTGAATAACAGCCTCATTATGAACACAAAGATACAAAGATAATTACCTCCACCTGAAAATGCCGGCTTGTTTTTAAAAATACAATTCAGTGAGACATGGTCAGAGTGAAAATGTAATTGCAAGTAGTCCCTTGAGTGTAGAAAAGATGCGGTGAACACTGTTTTTGAGTTTTTACACTAATTTCTCTCTCAAGTACTCTCAAGTCACGTTTAAGAGAAAGCTTAACTGTGATGCAAGAGTTAATTGTGCTCATCCCGCTGTCTCCTGTCTTTCCCCAGGCATCACCGTGCTGCTGTCTCTAACAGTGTTCATGTTACTGGTGGCGGAGATCATGCCGGCAACCTCAGACTCTGTTCCTCTGATCGGTAAGATACATTTTTTTTTGCTATAGTTATTGCTTGAATCACGATTTCCAGACTTGGAAACTGATGAAAGCAAAGAAAAACTATTAAGATGGATCATAAAAAAAATTACAAGGGGCATATTTACCAAACAGTTGGCTATATATGATAGACATGTGACATTTACTTATAACTTAAAGGAATAGTTTTGGAAAACACATTCTCTTTTGCAGTCTCATGAGAAATAAGTGTGCGATGCATTTAAAGCTACAGCCAGCAGCACATTAGCTTATCTTACACAAAGACTGGTAACAGAGGAATCAGCTACTCTGGCTCTTTCTACTAGTAAAAGGAACATCATGGATTATATAAAGAAGGAATTTGTGAGATAGTAGGAGATTTATTTTTTTATTATTCAAAGAAAGCCAAGATATTTTTCAAGCCAAGGAACTGGCTCCACATCAAAAGTTGTGAAGGTGTGTTCAGGTTGAAAGGGTTGCATCACTAACGTCAAAAAGAGAGAATTCATCTACAGAATATACTTTTGACAAGTTCACACATTTTCTGTTTTTCCATTTACTTTGTATACAACTTCTGTCCAAACATAACTTTTTAATATATTTTTTTGAGAAAAAAATAAAGATAGCGCCTCAATTAAATTGCCACATGGACATTTTGGGCCTGACGTCCTACCTAAGTCTGCACTGATAATCATAAAGAAACTGCACAGGTGTGCTTTATTATAGATGAAACACCCAAATTTAGATTCCTTTAAAGCTACAACGAGTAAGTCGGCACGTTGGCGACACCTTTGAACAAAAGCGGTAGTATTTTTACGACGCCAGCTGTCGTGAAGTTTTCTAGCTCGTGCAGGGCGCGCAAGATTCAAATCAGGAAGCAATATAGTGCGTGTCCGTGTGTTGAAAGTGTGAGGGCACCGGACTCTTTTCGGCTCGGTGAGAGTGGTTAGTGACACAGCATCAACTACACCTGATTGCAATGAGTTGATCCAGTGTCACCTCTCACGGAGCTGAACGAGTGTGTGTCCCCACACAAAGCGAATGAACGAGAGACGGCAGTTAGTTATGGATCACGATGAGGTAATGTGTTTATGTTGTTGTAAATAATGACTATTTCAGATGAATAATGGTCATCTGATGATGCTGGTGAGGCAAAGTAAACTTTGTTTTAGTAGGCTACCGCTCATTCATTTAGGAGTAAACACTGCAGTCTAGGTTCACTCTGTGAAACTGTGTATACGTTGCTTGGCAACGCCCTCCCGCCCGCCTATCACTCTCCCTTTTAGCTTTTCTTCATTGCATTTTCTTTTTTTTCTTTGATGGTTCAGCCCCGTTATCAGTCATGACGACAAATAACTGTCTCAAACAAGGCTCCCGCTCCCCTTCTAGGGTGACCAGATCGCATTTCCATTACTTTTCACACGTCCTGTAAATTGAGACGTTGTCCCGCATTGTTATTGAAAGTGAGCCCCCCTTTTTAAATGCGTGTTTTATAATCTGGCATTTATCCGATAGCTGTGAGGAGACAGCAGTCTCCGTTTGTCTGTGTGTGTGTTTGTCTGTGTGTGTGTATCGGGCTGCTGGGCTCAATGGGCTCTGTGAAGGTGCTGCCTGCAGTGCTTCAGCGTTTACCTTCCTGTTACTTCAAAATAAAAGCCAACTCACGTTTGTCAAGTGAAATGCTAATGTGAAGCCAGTGAAATGCTTTTAATGTGAAGCCGCAGCCTTAATGCTCTATTTGTTTAACAGTAGCTAACTTAACTGCTGCACGCTGATCTAAAGATAGTGTTTTTTTAATATAGAAAGCCGTGTCTCTGGCATTACCGGTGGTGACACGAGTTTATTTTGCTAAAAAAACGGCACTTTGTCCCGCATTGTCCCGCACAAACGTAGTCTTTGTCCCACATCTGGTGAATTGGGATCTGGTCTCCCTATCCCCTTCCCTCACCTGGAGTGATAGGCTTCTCAAATCGCGTTCCTGCGCCACACTGAAATCTGCGACCAATACGGATATGTGACCATAGAGCATGCACGCGTGAACCGAAAATCGGACTGGGTGTACGACCAGATCAAATGCAGCAATAAAAACTATATAAAAACGTCTTTCTTTGCACTGATGGTCTCGTTTGCTGTTAAAGGTAATTTATGATTATGAGAGGAAACATGAGGCTGTTTAAAAGATATTTAAATGTTACTCGTTGCCGCTTTAATACTGTGCATCCAGCCAGTTTGGTAAATGCACAGTGTAGGGCATTGTAAAAGCCGTACTGATGCAGACCAGAGGTGGAGAGATGTTGCTCTGTTTCATTTGGCAGCTCAGTGATTTAAAACCAAGCTTTTAGCAAACTAGCCTTTATTCGAGCTGACATATTGACTCACTACAGATTTAACTGAACCGATTGATTGAAGACAAAATACTATTCTCGGGGGTGTTGTCAAGTGGTTAAAGCGTACCAGAGAGGCTCAGCCCTCCTCGCAGCAGACCTGGGTTCCATCCCAGCCCGGGTCGTTCTCTGTATGTCATCCCCTTCTCTACCCCATTTCATCTGTGTCTCTCTACACTGTCTAATAAAGCATGGAAAAATGCCAAAAAATTATCTTAAAATTTTTTAATAAAAACTAAAATTCTCCTCAGGGTCGACTCTGACAGGTTTCCATACAGCTTGAATTATACATGTATATTGAAATAATTGGATTGGCCCGCCTTTCTGTGAGGATGCTGACATATACTGAATATATGTCAAGTTTGTGTATTATCTATTAGTATTATTAGTGTGGATAGGGAACCATGCTGTGCTACATACCAATTCTGTGCATTTTCATGTCTATGTTTTTTTCAAATGTCTGCAAGCATGTGCATTTCTATTGGTTTGTTTGTATATTAGAAGTATTACGTTATTCGCCTTCTAACTAGCCCCAAATGTCCTTATAACCTTAGGCTTGTTGACCCCGCTGACTAGCCAACCGATTTACTCACTTGGCAATGGTCCTTCTGCCACAAAACTTTGTTTACGTCTTATGTTTATTATTATCTTAATTTATGCAGAGGAAACATGAGCTTTAAATTTATGTTACACTGCATTACTTGTTCTCTCAAATCTCAAATGAAAAGTGCTGTGCTATGTGTTGTTCTCCTCTTTAGCTCAGTACTTTGCCAGCACCATGATGATAGTGGGCATGTCTGTGGTGGTAACAGTCCTGGTGCTACAGTTCCATCACCATGACCCCCACGGAGGGAAGATGCCTAAATTGGTAGGTTAACCATTGTTTTTTTTATCCAATAGTTAATTATCAACACAAGCTTAAGCTGTAGTTATACAGTTTATAGAGTGGTACACTCAACTAATACAATCAGCTGTTACTAGGCAATTGCTCCCAAATGTTGGTATTAAATAAATATATATAATCAATTTAAAGATTGAAAAAGGTTTTAAAGGTATTAACAAAACATTTGTACCCCCCTATACACTGTCGAAAAAACCATCAGATGCGGGTACAACTGTTCAATTATATATTTTTTCTATTTATTTATTTTTAAGTTCTTATTTGTATGTGAAGGTTTCAATTAGTGGGTATTTTCCTCAAACTTGAATTAGACACAGAAAACACTTCATTATTACTAAGATTATCCACTTTCATTGATACAGTTATTAAGAAATAATGCACTCCAAGTTGGGAAAAGCTCTAGGGCTTCAACTCATACATTATTGTTCGATAAACCCATGGCATATTGTACATCATTTCCTACAACAACTTTGACAAATGTCAAACCATTAGAAAATACATTGGAAAGTAAAGGTTATGTTATTGTCTGTATTTCCATTTTCTTCCCCGTCTTTCTATTTTTATTTGAACCTTTTAACAATCTGTAACTCACCATTTTCCATCTCCCCACCTTTTCTCATCACTTTGTGCAGGTGCGAGTCATCCTACTCAACTGGTGCGCTTGGTTTCTCCGTATGAAGAAACCTGGAGAGGAAAGAAAAACAGCTGTGAGCTCCGGCGGCCCTCCGAACTACAAATACTCCCAAGCTCCTCCTCACCATACCAGCACCAACAGTATCCAGATGAGCACCATACCGGGGCAGGCCCAGTCCACGCAGTCCACCGCTACCAACGGGAACCTGTACTTTGGCTACCACTCCATGGGCACGGACAACCCTGCTTTCCCACCCGGCACTGACTCCGGTGTGGTGGTGTGCGGCGGCAATGGCGGCCCCCCTAACGGCTCCTCCACACAGGACGTCCACTCAGGACAGACGCGGACTTTGCTCCTGGATCAGGTGCCAGAAATCACCCGGATCCTGGAGGAAGTGCATTACATCGCCAGGCGCTTCCGAGAGCAGGACGAGGGGGAAGCCATCTGCAGCGAGTGGAAGTTTGCCGCGGCCGTGGTGGATCGGTTATGCCTCGTGGCATTCTCGCTCTTCTCCATCATCTGCACCTTCACCATCCTCATGGCGGCTCCCAATTTCATCGAGGCAGTGTCCAAAGACTTCACTTAAAGGTTAATCTCTTCCCTTCTCCGAAAGGAAAAAAGAGAAGCAAAATCTAACATTAAAAAATCCACCAGTAGAACTGTGCCCGTTGAGCCTCCATGCTACAACTAGGTGAAGCCACACAGGTGTTGCTGCAAAGAACCAAACCTCTCCCTCTATCTTCGAATATTTGTTGGTAGTATATGGTTGTATGGAGTTGCTTTTTCCTTTCAATCTGGCTCTCTTAGCTTACACTATACATACAAGGAAGTATTCCACGTACAATGTTGAGGCTACAGCATAGTTAATGATGTAGAAACTCACAACTCATTCACTTTTCACCCGTTTTCTTGCTCTGCTACATAATTGCCACCTCTTGGGCTTCACATAACAGAATATAGTGTTCCCTCTCATTCCCTTACGATATCTTTATTTTCTGCTACTTTTTTGCACTTCCTCTCCTCTGCTTCTCATCTTCTAGAGACATCCTTATGTCTCCATCCATTACATAGCCTACAGCACATTCAATAATCAGTTTTAGAAATTGTTTGTTCAGGCCTGTATCCAAATAATGCTTTAGTTTTAGTTTTATTTATTTTTTGTATTTTGTAAATAGATGTAAATGTAACTTTATAAAGTGGTGAACCTGAGATCTTTTTAATTAAGTTGGTGAATTTATTTAAAGGAACTGACGTGTTGACTCCCAGCACTGTACATCTCACTTCTTGGCTGCAGCTAATGGGTATTTTCATTATTTTGCCAATTACTGTATTGTCACATTCATTTGCGTTGTATATAAAATGTCAGAAAAAAGTTTAAAAAAAATACCTGTAATGATATAGTTCTTGATGTGTTAAGATTGCTTCTGTTATCCAATCAACAGTTCAAAACTCAACAATATTCAATTTACTATCATAAAGGACAAATAAAAGCAATACTTGCTCATGATTGAGGAGCTGGAAATATCAAGTTTTTGGCATATCTCCGTGGAATAAACAGTTAGTTATTGATCAAAAAAGACAAATAATAACTTTCTGTCTGTGGACTAATGCACAACTATTTTCAGCTCTACTTCAAACAGCTCCACCCTGTCACTCTATCTTTTTTTTTACTTACACATATGTAGGTACTGTTTGTACGTATTGGACTGTTCTTCCACATCACAACTTTTAATACTTTTAATTATTCCCCTTCCTTTGCTGCCACTGATGATCTCATTCCTTTTGCACTATTTAAACCAAGGCCATATATCCATACATGTGAATTGAGTTTTAACATTACCAGTAAAAATTATGACCTTGAAGACACAATTTTGCTTTGTTTCCAGACATACTGTATTTTTTATATTTCACTTGGCCTACATCCCTTGTGTCAAACAGCACAGCAGACTATGGTTAGTGCATTTAGCATATAGGACACTGTGGCTACACTGTGGCTATTTCTTCATTCACAGTTCAATGTATACTGTATCTAACTTATAGCCTGGTGCTACCAGACCATCGTACTTCATTTCATTTGTACAGAAGGTCTGGCAGTGCTGTAATAGAGCTGTTAAGCGGAAGTTACATACTTCCGGGGCATGGGACCTATCGGCTCGAAAAATTACAACGGTAGTCAATGGAAAGAAATGTATTATTTTCTGGTCCCAGTCATGAAATGCCTTCGATTACACATATGTTTTGTATGGATTTAGATGGTATTTTTTCGTGCAAAGAATGGAACAATTTAGCGAGTAGAAGCTGGATACGGTCAGGTTTTGTGCAGAGCGCTTTTGTAGACTACAGCTCTTCGCTGCTCTTGACACTTATGATATACGTCACCACCACTGGCACCTGCTTAGCTCAGAAACATGGCTGTGTCTTTAATGCACTTTACCGCCTTCTTTCAATGACAAGACAAAAGTCTTCAGCGTGGCGAAAATCACTACACAAGTGGACGTGGAGTTTCAATTTCTCGAGTGGGGAGATTGTTGGCGTTGTCCACGCCAGCCATTAGCATTAGCATTAGCACTGTCAGTCGAGAAGTGGAGGGAATGTGTTGAGGTGACGTCACAGAGGCGACAAGACTTGTAGTTGTTCTCGTAACATTTTTTCAAAAGCCGTTAGACAAATAATCATACAACATACCGTCAAACTCTTCACATGAAAAATTATCATTTAGACCCATACAAAACATATATGTAATCCAAGGCATTTAATGACTGGGACCAGAAAATAGTAGATTAATTTCCATAGACTGCCATTCATTTTTTTTCAGCCGATAGGTCCCATGCCCCGTAATTCCGCCACTTCCGCTTAACAGCTCTATTGGCAAACGTTCACTCATGGAGGCGGGTGTCTGTTAAAGTTTAAAACTATTGGATCTGCCCAGTGCCACTCTGGATTAGCCAACCAATCGCATAACGTTTGGTCGTCACGTGTGTCATGAGCCGGCTTCTGGCAACTGAAACTGGAGCGCGACTTCGACGTCATCGTTCTCGGCCACTCGCTCTGTTCGCTGATTGGACCGGCTGTCGAATCTCCGGCAAAACTGGGAAATGGGCTGTACACCCAGACTGACTACTGAAGGGAAAATAAAATTTGGCCGGAAGTAGGCGGGCGGGCGGAGCCAGGCTATCTAACTTATGGCCTAGCTACACAGTGTGTTTGGGGCGGCAGTGGCGAAGTGGGTAGGGAGTTCGCCTCTGGTGTGCAGGGTCGGATGTTCGATCCCCCGTCTCCCCGCCACATGTCGAAGTGTCCCTGGGCAAGACACTGAACCCCGAATTGCTCCCGATAGTTAGCTTAGTTTGCTTAGCACCCTAGTGCTAAGCCTACCCTGTGTGGTAGCTGCTGCTATCGGTGTATGAATGTGTGTGTGACTGGGTGAATGTGTACAAAAAAACAATGTAAACGCTTTGGGTCTGTGATAAACGGAGATATAGCGCTATACAAGTCCATTTACCATTTTTACCATTTACCATGTGTTGCTGTTCAGTGAAAAAACTCAAAAGTAAGAAAGAAAGTCAAAGCAAGTGGGGATATTACTCTACAACATGTGTTGTTGTGAGAGTTGAATACAAATGGATTCTGAAGGGACATCATCTCAGTAGAGATGGGATGTAGCCTATTCCTTATTTTTGAGTACCAAAGGCAAACACTTTATTCTCCAATCTCTAGCAACTACATGCACCAAGGATTAATAGGGCAACCTTATGTAACAGATTTGTGTTAAGCCTGGTATGTTCTAGCCACTCGAGCATTCTCTCTGATCCTCTGTGTTACAGGACCCGTATGAATTCCTGCTTTTACGCACGCAACTGAACTTGCAAACTTCTCCAACTATTAACACTTTGCCTTTTTAAGTGGAGTTCTACATGAAGTTCCGACACAAGGAATAATATAAACAAACAAATAAAGTGCACTGTGGGGCCGCTGCAGAAATAGTCACACAAAAGGAACTCATGCTGTTACAGTGAATCGATTGGGGTTGAGTGCAGACAAACAGCTGCCACCCACTGACTACCTGTAGACTGTATTAAAGCATTTAAATGTCATTACGTTTTGGACAGACTGGAAAGGATGACGGCTGAGATGTACTGTACAGTATGCAGTCCTTGCAGTTCTCTGTGTTAACATTGTCCTTCATTTTTTTCAAGTATTCAATTTAAAGAGCCCTTTTTTATTTCTAACCAGGAATGTCATTTATTTGGTTTATGTTTCTCTTTTGTAATTAAAACGTAATGTAATTGTATTAGAGATCTTGTAGCCTATTGCACTTTCTGATAGGCCTAAGTCACATGTCTGTAGTCCTAAATATGAAGCTGTAGCTAGTTGGCTTAGCTTAGCATAACAAGTGAAAACTGGGGGTACATTAATAATCATTGATTACTCAAACAGTTTTTGCACATCTGTTTTTGTATGGATTAAACAATATATGTAATAATGTGTTAATTAGTGAGCTTTATCACATGAAGCTTCAGCCAGTAGACTAGCTGATTAGCTTTGCTTATCACAAACTCTAGAAAAACAGGGAAACTAATTAGATGAGAAAATGAATACCACTCTCATGTCTAAACTGTGAATATGATCATCCACAGCTAGCAGCAGCTGTTAGTTTAGCATTACGTAAGCCATGAAAAGCAGTGAGCTTTGGAGATGGTGGTATAGCTTTTAAGCTGAGGCATTTGTTTACTTATTTTGGATCTCTTTATTAAGGTGTATGCCTACTAAACTAACAGGCTGTTGGCTGTTACTTCACAACACACATACATGATAGTTATTTAGTATTTCAAAGTTCATGAACAAAAGTGGGAAGATGGGTCTTGGCTGTGTTATATTACAATGTGTTGCATTACAGATGTAAAACCTTCATCTCTGAGTCATCTGGGAGGATATAAACAATGGAGATGTAGGTTAACGGCGACCTTGAGAGTCTTGAAAGGCGCCTCCAAATAAAATGCATTATAATTATTATTATTATATGAGACATGGGATGAGAAGTGTCCTTTACATAGGGACATGTGCCTCGGACTGACAACTGATTTAAGCCAATCTGACCAATTTGGATTGTGACCAACTCATGTTGATCTATAGCCTATACAGCACACATTTTTCTTGTGAGAAGCACATCCGAGTCTCTACTGAATATATTAAAGGATAATAAGGTATTCGGACGAAAGACAGTCTGCAATTCAAAGCTGAATGAAAAGCAAACAACTGGCACAAACAAATGTGATAGTTCTATGGAATGTTATTGGAAAGAAAATTTGAGGGTGGAACCATTTTTCTTTTTAATCATCAGTGCTGTATTTTGGTCACCTTGAGCGTCTTTTCCCTTGTGGTCTGTGCGTCGCTGCTCAGTATGACTTGTTCACTTTTGAAGGATGTAAATAAATGCTCACCGTACATGATACTTTTGATGAAAATAAAGGAGAAACATGATCATTACTGGCACTTGAGTGGCTGACATGGTACACTTTACTAAATGCTTTCACTCTCCAAAGTTATTCAACAATTACTTGTTCTCTATTAAAGTGACTGGGTAATAACAGGGCAGCTGTTGTCAACATAATGACGGCTTGTCATCCGAAGTGCCTGGTTAATGCACCACGTGACTGCCATAGTATTGTTCACATAGGAACAGAGGTGGACATAATGAACTACATTTGTGCTCATTACTGTAACAAAGTGCCTTTTTGGTGAGCTTGTAGTTTTTTTTTTGTAGTTTTTAATTTTTTGTACCTGTAATTTGACAAACTTAACTTGAAAAAGTTTAGGTAAAGTGTTGTTTTTCTGCAACATTTCAAGTTGATTTAGTGACAGAGTTAATACAAAAGTCACATCTTAAAGTCTTGATCAACAGTATAGGAATGAAAGTGAAAAGAAAGCAGCCGCAACAGAGAAGAAGCTGCTGGTGGCGGAGGGCAAAGTTTCATTCTGCTGGACATCACCAACCATTGTGTTGCCTCGCGCTGCGGTGTCTCGAAACACAGTCTCTTTTTTCTTTACAGTTTTTTTCGATTGCTTAACACGATTTTGAAAACAGGGCCTGATTTTTCAAAACACTACACACAATTAGCACACCAAACACACAATTATCAAAACACCTCTGACCCTTTGCAAAATGAAAAACTCTTTTCAAAACTATACACTATTTTATAAAAAACATATTTTGTCACCATATGAAACACACACACGCTTCATATCACTTAATTCTGTCTGAACCAGTTACACACTGCTGTTGCTAACTTTAAACACTTTTAGTAATTCTACTTCTCAGTGATTTGAGTAATGTATATAAAGTACACAGAGAAAGTGCAAATATACAATAAGTTCACCAAACATTTGACAAGACAAATGCTGCAGACTGAGGAACATATAATTTACTGTATTTCTCTCCATGCACCCAAATCAGTCAACATGGAAAATCACAACAAAACATATCTGCAGTAGTCTGCTGTAACACTGTTATCCCAGCAAACAACAACACACATACAATACTGTATTCAGTACAGGTTACAAATTACAGATAATACTGTAAATAAAAAAAATAAAAATCTGATAAAGGAAATACAGTATAGAAAATACTAGACATTATCTCTTCGCCTAGCTGGATCTTTCCAGAGAATTTCATACACATCCTTCCACCACCATGCAGAGAAAAACTGGATAAGGAGAGTATGGTGGAAGGTATAGAACTGTGAACTGTGGGTGGTGTTGAAACCAGTTTTGGACCAGAGCAGCACGATGGAATGACACATCGTCCCAAATGCAATGTATTGCATCTGGTTACCTGCTGTGACTATGTTGTGCAATCAGTCTAAAAATGTGAGTATGTGAGGTGTGTTGTAAGGGCTAATATTGGCATGACGGATATGTGGACCTCTGTGGATTCCCCCTGTCACCCTCACTGTTCTTCTGACTCCTTCCATTTTGGTTACTGCAAAGGCAGGTGACTTACCTGCTGCATTTTTTGTGCTTGAACCCGATTGGAGTGTCTAGAATAAAGCAATCATGTGTTGTTTGCACACCTAATGGCTGTGTTTACTAGCTCATGTGTTTGGTAGTTTGACAGTCAGTGCTTTGGAATTGCAATGAGGTGACATCATGATATAATTCTGTGTCAAATGTATTTAAGTGTGTTTAGTGTTTTGCAAATCACTGTGTGTATTGTTTTGCAAAAAGTGTGAGGCTGACTTTGTGCTTATAGTGGTGCACATATGGCCAATGGTTTGCTTCTTGAGTTTAAGGTTTTGATAATTGTGTAATACTTTTGATTTTAGTGTTTGTTCATAAAAAAACTGTAATAGGCCTATGTGTGTTTGTTGCATCCATCTGTGGAGTTTTTATTGTTTATCCATTCTTAGCTAAGTTTTATTCTGCTGTGAAAGTGGCATTTAAACTATTCTGTATCCAAATTATTGCACCCCATAGTGTTTTTTTGGTTGAGTTATGGCTGTATTCTGGTTAAGTCTATTGAGGCTAAGGGAGATGGTTGTATATTTGATATTGATAATCAATGTAACAAACACTGCAAAGTCAATATAAATGTGAGTTATTGTTGGTTATTGTGAGGCTGTTCCACTGGTATAACCGGACTGACGGATCTATTGGATTTGTAGCCCAAGGTAGCCTATTAATTTAACATTCAACATTTACAGTGGGAATTTAATTAACTAGTGTACTATATTGTCATTTGATACAACTCACAGATTTGTTCAGTAAACAATGAAACTGGAAGTCAGCAGCCTGTTAGCGTAGCATAGCATAGAGACTGGAAACCTATTATTTACTATCTATGCTGGAAACAGAAAAAAGTGTTCCCATTTCTTTAAATTTTAAAATATTTAAAGGTGTTTTCTGTGGTAGTCAGTTGCAAAATGACAGCGCGATTGAGATTGTATTTCAACAGTCACTCATCCATATTGAAGTGGGAACTATTTATGTAATCCTTACCAAATATGTCGATAAATTGAAACATTCAGACCTGAGATGTAAACATGATCTCAGAAATGTAAATATTTAGAAGTGAGTGTCCAGCCAGCGGGCTCACCAGCCTTTCTCATTTCATTGCAGGGATGAATGACTAAGATAGGCCAGGTCAGGTCATACCATATCCTGAATGCCTGTGACATTAGTTAGGACATTCGGCAGCTCTCTCTCTCTCTCACACACACACACACAAACAAACACAACAAATGCTGCTCAGAGCAATGACATGTTCAAATCTAATCTCAGGCTTCACTACACGCAGACAGACAGCTGACGGTGGCTGGAATTGCACAGCACTGTATCACACCACATGCAAACACACACACAAACCTTTGACTTGCCAACAGCCAGGTAGAGAGAAAGAGAGAGACAGGGTCCCCAGTCTATCCTTCACTTTTTTTCTGGTCCTGAATGGAACATATAGGCTACCACCTGGGCTGTTGGGTTGGGGGAGTTACGCTATCAGGGTGAATAACTTTTGCTCGGTTTGGTGGCAATGTTGGTGACAGGTCAGCTGGAACAGATCTCTGTGGACTAATTTCAGTTAGGGTAATGTAGAGACCACACACCTGCCTCTCCCCTCCTGTGAGATTTATATTGCTGTTCACTTTATAGAATAATTACCTTCACACACACCCTGGTGGTCCTCAGGTTGGGCACACAAGTGTAATCTTGTATTTCTGCATTGGTGGAAGATTTCTCCGAAGTCACAATCAGAGCCAGATGCTGTTCTTTTTTTCCTTCTTCTCTCTATGGTAAGCTGAATTTAAGTGACTTGTTGTGTCTGCCCTGCACAGACAACACAAATCAGAGTCTGAACCTAACTTAGGACACATGTCTTTTAGTAGACTACAGGAACATGTCGATTTTGTACTAAATGTCTGCTGGCTGTAGCTGTAATCTGTATGAAAATATGTACAAAATGAAAGTGTAAAAATCACACTGAGGTTTCATGGGAAATAATACACTTACTTACTGCCCTGTATGCGTACTTGCATGGAACTCCAGGTCTGCTTCTACAGGGGTTTTAGTTCACTACACTGTTCAACACCAGGTTTCTTTGGGTTGTCCTCTTGTTAGCTTTCCTTCTGGGGTCCAGTGTAGGGCAGTTCTTGTGACGTCATCCTGTTATTTTCTTATGATGTCTCCAATCCACCTCCACCGTCTTCTTGTAATGGCGGTGTCTATACTTTCTTGGTTATTCAGAGCAAGTGATTGCTGATTGGAGATGGTGTTAGGTTAGGATTTTTCTGAGGTTCTTTGTGTGGAATGCTGAGAACTTTGAGGGGTTTTTCTCTGTCATCCACCAGCATTCAGAGCTGCATAGTCAGGTGGAGAAAAACACAGCTCTGGTACTACTTGAGTTTGGTGTTGATGCCAGGGGGAGTTCCATACATTGTTCAGCATTCTGAATGTGTTTTCTCGCCTTGTTGAGTCGGCTTTTGATGTAATTTCCTGTTCATCCATTATAACTAACAGTGCTTCTGAGATATGTAAACTCTGTTGTGGGTAGATTTGTTCCATCTATGATTTATTTGTATAGGTGGAGGCTTATGTGTGTTTAAGGTCACCTCTTTTTTCTTCAGGCTAATTTTCAGTCCTATTTGTTGTGCAAATCTGTTGACACAGGATGTTTTTCTTGCATATTTTGGTGGGTATGGGAAACCGGTGCCAAGTCGTCTGCAAAATCTAGGTGGTTGCAAATAGTCTCCAATGCCTCTAGGTTGGTCTTTGGTTGTTCTTCGCTTTACCCGATCCATGACGGTATTGAAGAATAATGTTGACATCACACATCCTTGTCTCACTCCAGTCTGGACTTCCAAAGTGTGGTTGCT
This sequence comes from Hyperoplus immaculatus, assembly GCA_949357725.1. Lineage (NCBI taxonomy): Eukaryota > Metazoa > Chordata > Actinopteri > Uranoscopiformes > Ammodytidae > Hyperoplus > Hyperoplus immaculatus. Next base: position 23,367,078 of record OX442355.1, read on the forward strand.
GTTTCCTACTTGGCCTGTGGAGTTGGTATAACAACTCTTGTATGTGGAATTCCATACGATCAGAGAATGCACAACAAACTATGCACAACAAACTATACTGGTAGATGCTGTCAAAGGCTCCAAAATTAAAAGTATTTCCTCTGGTCAGCTGCTCGGCAGTGTTGTTTAAATTTACTGTTTGAGTCCACTATTCTCCAAATATATTAATGTATGTAGGGGGCTTTCCTTTTAGGCTTGTCATTATTTGGTGTTTCCACTCTCCGTATCAATCACTTCGACGGCTTAAGATTTCCCTGAACCGTTACTGCGCACGGCCCCACAACCCATTACCTTGACACAAATATATATATATATAAAAAAAAATACTTTAGTGATGCTTGGAGAATACTCAATAAGCGATGTTCAATAACCTGTGTGACCTAGACAGTATATTTTGATGGATGGATACACCGAATAATAAAACATTTGGCAAGGCTGACCCACTGCCAATCTGTGCTTTTCATCACAACCGTGTCCATTGGTTGTCAAATAGTCATGTTAACAGCTGACCTGATTGTCCAACATCTGTTTTCATCAACCACATTTGCAGTATATGCCTTAATTTCACACTCTCTTGTGTGACTTTTAATCTCAACTGCTCTGTTTCCTTCCCCATTTATAAAAACAATAAAAAACACCCCATTTTTCTTTGGACCCATCTGTTTCAAACATCGACCGCATGTCCTCTTACCTCTGACCAAATCCACTGGGGATGGAAGTTTGCATGCGTGTGTGTGTGTGAGGGATAAAACACTGTTAACCTGGTTTCAGAGTGACTGGGGCATGTAATCTCATTTACTCCTTCATTCTTCCCCCCCCCCTCTTAATTGCGAGCCTAATCAGCACACTCATGGTTATTCATAGTGTATAATCTTGGTTTATGAAAAGATTTATCAGGCAAAGCAGGAGGATAGGTCGTCACAAATGTTGCTGTTGATACAAGAGCTGCAGAAAATCATGCATGTGTGAAGTCATTTGTTCAGTCGTTATGAAATGAATTGAACTGGATCACTGTTCTTCCCCAATGCAAATCCCCTCCCCCCCCCCCAAACAAAAAAAAACTCAGATTAAGTTCAGGTGCAGCGGGTCTAAACAGTTGATTTCACAATCTGTGATTAAATCTGTCTGAAGGTGAAATTTATAAATGAATGAAAAAGGATTCACCTCTGAACAGACATGTCCAGGTGATGTGTACTTTAAAGTCCATGCAAAGCCAGACGACTCATCACCATTTACAGCCTCTGCTACAAATCCTAAACCTGACAAAAACCAGACAGAGGAAGTGATTCTAATAACTAAAGTGCATCATAGTCTGTACATGTGGGAGAGTGAAGGACAGAGGCACATATGGTGGGAAATGAGAGTAAATGATGAACAGAAAGTGTAAACATGATGGGAAATCAGGTAGACAAATAATAACACAATACAAACACAAAAAGCCTAAATAAATTGCTCAATTCTTACAAATAAACACAAAGTGCTTTCATTACAGCTGAACACCAAAGCACATGCTCTCAGTCTTCACAATACAGCCACCTCAAGTTTCAATTGTTACTACTAGATCACAGAATGCGTTGTCAAGCATTTCTCCTTAGTACTTAGTCATTATTTAATTATAACATCAGTGAGCAGCATTACAGCATAACTGCCTATTACTTCCCATCGCTGCAATAGTGTAAATTGTGGTTACAGTAATGTTTCTTTCCAACCTTTTTAAACAACCGTGTCTTATCAAATTTTACAGAAATATAAATAATTATCTTTTTTTATGGTAGATGATATGAAAAAAGTTAACTTATGTAGTCAGGTATAATCAAAATCACCGTTTTGCCACAGCTATGCAATTATATACAACAATTATCAAATGTAACATTGTGTAAGATCCCATTATTCATGCAAATATGTATTGAGGCTCTGGAGTACATTACCTAATATAATTGTATTTTTATTTTGTTTGATATGTGAGCTTTTGAAGGCAAACTAAGTGATATACTATTTTCTGATTGAAAGTTTTGCTAATTGAAACTCTAATTGTTGTGAAAACGTAAGACGAATCAATCGGTAAAAAGCAACACTAAAATAGTAACGGATATTGTCACAATATGTATAAATGTAGTGTTATCTTCCTCTCTACAGCAATGTGGAATCCACTGCTGCAGTTTTTCTTGTCTTATTTTCTGCTGCTCTCCCCCAGGTTGATGTTAAATATAGTGTTTATACATGCCCATTCCTGTTTGCCATTAGCGTAGCACTGAGGTGTGGAAGAGAAAGTGTGTGTGTGTGTGTGTGTGTGTGTGTGTGTGTGTGTGTGTGTGTGTGTGTGTGTGTGTGTGTGTGTGTGTGTGTGTGACAGGGTCAGAAATTGAGTGTGTTTGCGCCCTGCCCCAGTAGTTCAGTGGGTATACTTAATGTGTTTGAGGAGCCATATCTTATGTGTTTGCACCGCATGCCTTAAGTGACAGAAATAGGCTGCTAATGTGTGTGGGGGTTGTGGCGGAAATATTTCATCATTTGATAATCATCAGTTCTTCTACATTACTGTCGAGTCATCTCTACTAGCCATGCTACTTTAAAAAATATCTATGTGTCTGACCACCCATCTCCATTCATCCATCTTTTCCGCCGTCCGTCCCTCTGTCTTTGCTCTCCCCGAGGCCACATGTGTACTGTGATTTTCAGGAAGCACATATATCCAGTGACTTACCGCGGACTGTGAATGGCTGCTCTCCGGTACGGGAGTCTTAGTATATGGTGTTTACATCTTCAAAGATCTGGATGTACTGCTCCGCTCTTGTTGAGTGTCAGTGTCAGCACGATGGCACTTTGTTGCTGCATTTTTACCTCACATGGATACACATGATCAGTCAGTGCTAGCTCGAAAGGGTTTATTGCACCACGTGAGAAGTAAGTGCACTTTCAGCATAAATCATGTGCCTGTGATGTGAAAATCTTTATAAATAATTCCACAAAAGCTTCAACGTTAATTCAAGGTAGTGCATAACAAGGTATATATTTCAGTCACATGTCCCTGCTTTAAAGGCTTAATCATCCAACTGGCACAGGAGAGCAGAGGCTTTTGATATCCAATAGTCGCTGGCTCGCTTGGAAGGGAGCATTACCGTCACGACAAAATTAGTTGACATACCTGGAGGAAGACAGAAATGACGAGTGAGGGGAAAGGACTTATCAAATTAACTATCCATCAAATGGCTTAAAGGTGGATTCAGCGAATCTGAAGAATGCTTGTTGTCAAAACAACTTTGTATAAAATCAGTGAATATCTCCTCACAATCCGCTTTACTGTCTGTACTGTGCGTGTGCAGAAAATAATCTAATGTTAATCCACAGTTTAGGCTCTGTAAACACCAACGGCCATGTCGCTAGCTACAGCGGGACCTTTTGTTTACATAGTACCCTTTGTTTACATACCTATTTTCAGTGTATACACAGCAGATTTTTCTGAAAGAGATTGTTCTGGACAGTGGACACCAACAAAAACTCCTCAAAACCACTAGTGAGTAACTACCAACGTATTCCTCTAACTACCAAGGTATACTGTACCTTCATGCTATAATGCCCTCCTTGTCTGCTAATTCAGCATAAAAGTGTCTGTTAAATGGCGTAAAATATAACAAATAATAAAGTGTAATCTAAAGCAGTAAGTGAGTGAGGGTCCGTGTATGGATCCAGTATATATCTACCAGTGGTGGACAGGGTCCCGGCTCTGATTGAGGTCTTATACAGAGGAGCGTTGTAGAGTTCTGGCTCAGGCACGTAGTTCTGCTGTGGCTCAAAGTGCACCACTGGCAGCATGGAGTTCATCACACGAGGTAACGCATCTTCAATCACCATGTCGGCGTCGTCCCAGCGACAGGAATCCATAAACATGCCATGCACCAGCACGCCGTCCTGCGGCACCGGTAACTGTGGAGTACACAAATGAGAGAGCAGTGGTGAGTGAAAGATGCATATTCAATAGAAACAAGTTACACATTTTCCTCTCCTTTTAATGCATTATTACTATTTTTTTGTTTTCACAGTAAACATATGACATTTCACTGTCACTGTTCCCCTCAGAAGGTGGCTAACCAACAGAAACATACAATTTTCCTTGCCTTGGAATAATCTTTATACACGTGTTACCGATGTTTTACTTATTGTGTTTTAAGCAATAGTTTGCTGAAGAGTTGGCAGACTGGTTTAGTGATTTACAATGTTATTCAAGTTCAAGGGAATGGGTTCGATAGCCAGTGCAAAAGTGTTTGTGGGACACTTTAGGGGAATGTGCTATTTGAATTTGTGACTCCAGGAGAAATTGAACAGAACATATAAAACCACAAAAAAATGCATCTGTTTGTCGGATCACCAGTGATGCTTTACAGGAATACATTTTGGGAAATACGCTTATTTGTTTTCTTGGCGACGGTCAGATGAGAATATTGATGCTGTTATGTCTGTCTGTAAAATAAATATAAGGCAAGTTGCCAGCAGCCTAATAGTTTAGCACAAAGACTTGATATGGCGAAACGGCTAACCTGGCTCTGTCAGAAGCTAACAACATTTTGTTAGAAGTACCTCTAATGTTCACTTATTTACATGTCACAGAAAACTAAATATTTAGCTTTATTTAGCTAGAATATTTCTTCTTCTCCTTTGATAACACATAATAACAACAGCCCTCCCTTTCAGTACCTCCTCATCCTTGTCCAGTTTAGTGTCGTCGGGAGCATTCGCAGCTTCACAGACTGCGACCTGGTCTCTGTAAAACGGCAAGATGTTGAAGCGGAAGTTGAGCTCATCGATGGGCAAATTGTATAGCCTGGCATGATTCTGAAGCACACCTGCAGGCCAGCAGACAGAGGAGAACGTGAACAAAACGTTTCATTATGTTTATTGTACAAGATCTAAAACAGGGACATACTGGCAACTACATTATTGTGCAGGTATATGCAAATCCTATTATGTTTTTATTAGTGAATTAATGAAAAGGAATAGGTCAATATATTCTAGCAGGTTGTCATTTCGACTTACTGATTGCTATGGTTCATTTAAAAAACATGGGAGGATATTTTAACGATGCAGTGTTTTACCAGTGAGAAAGCCTTGAGGGAAGAATAATCCTGAGATCCAGTAAGATTTGGGCTGACCAGATATGATCCAAGTCTAGCAGGAGAAAGAAAGACACAAGAAGAGAAAGTGAGAGACAAATCGAAAGAGAGAGAGAGAGAGAGAGAGGGAGAGGAAATGTAATTAAAATGCATGTATCTTTAAATAACTTTTTTTCAATGTGCCATGTTCAGTGTTTAACAAGCCCCAGTGCATTACTGGCATCCTGTTCCTCATGGGACCTGACAGTGTCTCAGCGACCATATTTCATTGATACAGTGAGGTGGATTCTCTTTTTGGTGTTGATGAACCTGTGCAATCTGAATCAGAGGCCACCCATCACTTTACAAAGTAATGCAACTCTTCGGTTTGTTATTTTTGTATGTGACAGTGAATTTTAGTGGTTGTGCAGTGCACATGTTCAGACAAGTCTTACGGAAGACCAGCTTTAAGTCAAGGGAAATGAACCACATGCTTAGAGAGGGTGTGTGGGGGGGGGAGAGAGAGAGAGAGAGAGAGAGAGAGAGAGAGAGAGAGAGAGAGAGAGATGGCCTGTGCCTCGGGGGAGAACGCAGAATATTCATGTGTTATTAGTGTTCTTTGACTTGACGAGAAAACACACACACACACACACACACACGTATGCACGCAAGCACACAAACAAACCAGTATGAACAGTGAGAATATTCTGCGATGTCATTGAGTGTGAGTTTATGAGTCAGTGATACAAAGAGAGACTTGAGCCAAAAGAAGGAAGTGAATGCTATTATCATAATGTACCCCAATGCTTTCACTCATCTCTGATCAATTTATTTGCTTGTCCGTTATCTTAATTGCAACACATTTCCTTTCAACAACCAAGTGCACAAGATGCACATGTGTTTATGTGTCTGTATTATTTCCCCTTCCCGTCCAAACCTGGATAAAGGTGGTCCTGAGGGCCAGGTCTCTGACCCAGGAGGCCAGGGGTCTGAGAGAAGGGTAGGCAGAGTTTGACCAGTGGCTGGGAACCTGGTTGCTCAGGAAGCTTGTGTATATGCAGTCCATCTCCTCTGACATCACCACCAGACCTGCTATGGCCTTCTTCAGAGTGATAAGAGACAACTGGGGAACACATAAGAACATCATACATCACAATCAAGAGGATTGAAAGGACAATTACTGTTTATTTCTGATATATTCAATATATATGTTTTAATCTATGACATTCTTTGTGAGTTTTTTTTCTAAGGTCATTTCACATTTGCTTTAAACATTGGAATGGGCCCAAGAATAATGTTATCTATTATAATTTATTCATATTGTTTGCTTATAGGTGACAGGAAATACTGTTTACTAGCAATACAACTAGAATTATATTCACTTTTCAACTGTATATCTTATTGGTGGTAGCTATTTCCTCACCCTGAGGACTTTCAGCAGGTTGTTGAAGCGGTCCACCTCTTGGCCTAACACGGTGGTCAGGGAGTTAACGCGGCCATTTTGATCTCGGACAAACAAGGATTCCAGCGCCTCATCCATGTCAAGACTCTCTGCACACAGACAGATGGCCAGGAACACAAGACTGACATTTAAAATGTAGCGCTGCATAATGAGTTTTTTAAGATGATGCACATACTCAACAATGACCATGAAGTATTTGCATGTGTGTGTGTGTGTGTGTGTACCAGGTAGCTTGGCTAAAATAGATTCAGCCAGCTCGCAGACTATTTCATCGTTACTCTTAGCCCCACTACCGCCTGATGAGCGAGGATTGACATCCAGAATGGTGTTGATTAGAGTCATGGTTTCCTGGCGCTGGGAAGGTAAACACATAACACATAAGAAAAACACAACACACAGACAAACACTATCATCATCGTTCATTGATATTTTAGAGTTGCACTCTCATGCTCTGTGAATACAGATAATTTAACAACCAGCCATAAACTGTTTAAGCAGCTTCGGTTTAAATCATGAATAGGCCTGCCATAAACAATGACATTTACTAGTAAAGACTAGTTATTCAACTCATTAACCTTCTGCAAACCGAACAAACAAAATGAAAACAAATAAGTCAATTAGTTTCCAACACCTGCTCAACAGATTTTATCACTACAACTAAAAGAAAGAGAAAGACCGAACAGGAAGATGAGGATCTACAGAGTTTTGCACATGTGCCTGTTGTGTCTGTAACATACTACTATTAACCCTCACCTGGAAGGCCAGGTTGGCATTCTCATGCATGCCAAAGACCTCTGGATCATCACTGATCGGAAGATTCTCAATATAATTCTTATATTGCTTTAGTTCATCAGACTCGGGTGCATAGTAGATACCTCAAACATACAAGGGAGAAAAGCATTAATCCGAAGAAAATATACATATACTGTATATGAGCATGCACTGACTCATACACAAAAACACCTGCTGTACTGAATTGTATTATAGTGTAAAGAGTTTATATTATTTTTCCCACATCATGCATATACACAGAGAGAGAAAGAGAGAGAGAGAGAGCTTGAAGAATACCTGAGGTGGAGTAGGTGTAGTCAGTCTCCAGGGTTACGGGGGAGAAGAAGCCTTTGAGGACAGTCCTGAGGCAGCGCTGATCCCAGGCATCAGTCACTCTGCCTCCATATGTGATCTCACCTGGGGAGACACACATGAACACATGATGTCGTCAGTCTCAAGCTCAGTACAGTATAAAAAATCATCACTGTAGTTAAATTGAATACACTTATTTCGATTACCTTTACCTAATTTCTAGCCCCGAGGCCAATTTAACAATCATTTGTACAGCCATCACAGGCATTGAACAATCAATTCTTACAGAAAGAAAAAAAGTTAACTGTAAAGAAACAACTCGGGTAGTAGTACACTTGTATCATACATCTTATCTATTTATCTTTTGTTATTTAGATGTTAACAAAAACAATTCAGTTACTAATGGCTTATTTTTGCTTCAAAAATTGTAATAGTGTTTTTCGTTGGATGTCATCAATCGGTTCCTATAGAGCTGTTAAGCGGAAGTGGCTTACTTCCGGGACATGGGACCTCTCGGCTCGAAAAATTACAACGGTAGTCAATGGAAAGAAATGTATTATTTTCTGGTCCCAGTCATGAAATGCCTTCGATTACACATATGTTTCATATGGATTTAGATGGTATTTTTTCGTGCAAAGAATGGAACAATTTAGCGAGTAGAAGCTGGATACGGTCAGGTTTTGTGCAGAGCGCTTTTGTGGACTACAGCTCTTCGCTGCTCTTGACACTTATGATATACGTCACCACCACTCGCACCCGCTTAGCTCAGAAACATGGCTGTGTCTTTAATGCACTTTACCGCCTTCTTTCAATGACAAGACAAAAGTCTTCAGCGTGGCGAAAACCACTACACAAGTGGACATGTGGAGAGTTTCAATTTCTCGATAGGGGAGATTGTTGGCGTTGTCCACGCCAGCCATTAGCATTAGCATTAGCACTGTCAGTCGAGAAGTGGAGGGAATGTGTTGAGGTGACGTCACAGAGGCGACAAGACTTGTAGTTGTTCTCGTAACATTTTTTCAAAAGCCGTTAGACGAATAATCATACAACATACCGTCAAACTCTTCACATGAAAAATGATCATTTAGACCCATACAAAACATATATGTAATCCAAGGCATTTAATGACTGGGATCAGAAAATAGTAGATTACTTTCCACAGACTCCCACTCATTTTTTTTCAGCCGAGAGGTCCCATGCCCCGTAATTCCGCCACTTCCGCTTAACAGCTCTATTGGGGAATAGCTGACACCAGATAGAGGGCTAGGACAACCTCAGTTAATCAGAGAAGAATACAGTGGCAATTGACACTCTACTCAGGAAACAGAAGGGTGACAAACCAAACTAGGATGTTCAAGAGTTTAAACACAAAAGTACACTACTAGTCTTTTTCTTCTTCTCACACAGTTCTGTAAAAAAATAATAATAGTGTGATGACCTTCTAACTAGGTCAGCTCTTTGACGTCAAATGCAATAATGCACAACACGTGTGGCAAGTAGGCAATGACTTGAAAAAAGAGGTAAGTAAAAGTGACAAAACAGATATGACTGGAGGATCATTCAATATTACCAAAACACAAACAGGAGAACATTTAAATCATATTTAACGTGGCCAGTTCAACCCGTAAAAATCCATACTTTCTGTAAAGTTATGTAAGATAGGAAGCAGGGGAGGGAATAATCAGATCTCTGCTGAAGCCTTTAGTAAGCTGCAGGCATGGATGAGCTGGCAGAGCCTTTTACTTTTGCACCAGAAGAGAGGAACTGCTCCCTCAAAAAAGAAAAGAGGCAATACCATGCTTGGTTTGAGCCCAAAGTCTTTTTTTTTCAAAGAGCGTGAAGCTCTGGCACACACAGACTGTTGGAATTAAGGATTAAAGTAATAACACAGTAGTGTGATAACGACAATGAGAGGCATCCATTTGATGCCAAGGTGGTGTGCCCCACTGAGACTGAACACAACACAATGCAATAATCTTTTTAAAGGTGTAATTGAAAACCAGATTAGGGAAACAAATGAACTCAAGAGATATGACGAGTAGTGTTAGTGAAAGGGATCCCTCCGTCATCTTCATAATAACTTTGAAGATGATTGTTATGCAAGTCCAGGACAAACAATAACAAAGTGACATAATTGAATTCAATTGGAATTTTGTCTGTGCCAGAATATATGACAAAAAAAAAAGATATTGTTTTAATTTTTAGATTAGTCTTCCCACAAAATGAAAATAATTTTGGGTTAACTCCTTTTTACGTGAGGTTAGTTTAAAGAAGACAACTTAGCCATATATATACCTTCAGTTGCCAGTTTATTAGGTAAACTAATATTGTATACAACTAATACAGTAGAACACAAAAGTTATGCCAGAAAATCCTCCCTTAAGGAAAGTTATAAAATCCAATTTGTGTTCAAACTGTTTTAGAGAGAGGTCATCCTGGAGGCTGCAGTTTTTGGTTTTGTTGAATTGTATTGCATTATAAATGGGGTAAAATATACCCTGCACCATGGTAATTGTTGTGATTTATCAAATTTGTTGGTAAAGGCCTTTATGGATATTACATTTTGATCTCTTTTTCTGCTGTGTGTTTGAGCTTAGCTGTGCATGGGGGCATCTGAAAGCATGTAACTTTGTGAAATTAGCAAACATTCTTTCTCCATTTCGCCAAAAATGTTTTCATTGCTGACGAAACAGTGTGTTGTCTGTGCCACACACTGACAAAACACAAAACATGTCCGCCTTAGTTTCCAACCAATATTCCTGCCTTTCATTAAAAGAAAACAATCTGAAGATTCATATAATGCTTTGCGCTTTAGGTACAATGTTGTATTTACAGAGCGCTCTACATGTCTTTAAATAGACCTGCATGCAAATACACCAACTAGTCCCTGTGTGTTGCCTTCCCTTACCAGTGATGTAAATGAGAGCGTCCCAAGGGATGGTGCCGTCTTTGCAGTAGAGGTTGAGGTTGAGCAGAGCACACTCCCTGTCACTGTCGTTAAACTCATAGCGGATGTTCCAGCCCAGAGGACCAAACTTCTTCCGCTCCTAATACAGATAGAGAACAAGACGCAGATAAAGAAAGGCAAATATGACTTACACAACTACAACATCATGCAAGAGCGTACCACATGCTAAGGGACTCAAAACAATAACAATCAAGTGTGTGTGTGTGTGTGTGTGTGTGTGTGTGGTTTTAAGAGACATGGTGTGACCTGGATGATTGCATGGAAAAAGCAGACTCCAAAGACGATCTTCCTCCACGGGCGTCCCAGAGCGTGGTCTTCAAAGAAAGAGCTGGAGATCTCTGTGAAGGCGCGGCGCATGTTGGCCCGCAGGCCTTTAGGAGGCTCGTTTGTCACCTGGCAACAACAACACAGAGGCACACATGGCTGGATGGATGCTTTTCAGACGGCCACAGTGACTTCTGCTCAGAAAAATAAAAATATCAGCACCCTGCTTGGGTCAGGCTATTCCTCAAGGCAAGTCAGTAAGAGAAGGTATGACACCTGTGGCTCTCCTGCTGCTCTCACTCATGGAAACCTGGTTATATTTTAAATGTTTGTTGTTGCTAACCCTGAGAGCTGGATGCACAACTTTCTTTAAATATATATATTTCAGACACAACCTGATCCTGCAGCTCCACAAACACAAGCCGAATCATGTTTATCAAGTGCATTCAAGCAGTTAATTAGTGATTGAACAGTTGAGAATTCAAAGCAGGTTGATGAATATCTAATTGGTAATATTTCAAGATTGCATAGCTTTTACAGAAAATGTATACTGGGATGTAACCCAACAAATCATTTTAACAATTATGTAGAGTATCTAACGTTATTGAACTTGTCTTGCCTCCATAAAAATAAAAAAAACCCTCGTCACAGTAGCAGCTACCAAAGGAAACCCATATTTGAGGCTGCATTCTAACTACTAGGTGCCCAGATTACACTATATTTAATATTGTTAAAACAAATCTAGTCAAATTAAATAAAACTATTGTTTCAATAATCCAGCTATAACAGGTAGTAAATTGAAGGGCCATGATTAGGTCATTTTTTTGTTGCTGGTTTAAGTCACTATACAATATTGTGTTGTACAATACCAGATCTGAAAATGGCCGTCATAATTTTATTTATCCCGTAGGTCTCCTCCCCAAATGACATAAATCTTTCCCAGTCATCACAGCTAATCTTTTTAGTGGACAACGAGTGTAGATCTTTACTTGTAGCTGTATGTACATTCTAATGATTCTTGCATGTGAAGTAATACAATGTTGAGAGTTCTATCTATGACATTATATAATTTAAAAATGAAATAAACAATATTTTCCGAGGCTGAAGAAAAACTAAGGAGAGGAATGCTTAGTGGAAAGAATGCAAATCATTTCAAAGCTTATTAATGCAACAAATATCTTCATACTGGAAAAGTCCATTCTCTAAAGCATTATTTGACGGAGAATCTTAAAATTAAATGATCTGAACCCAAGTGAGATTTTTTAAGTGGCATGGTGTGTTTGTGTGTGTGTGTGTGTGTGTGTGTGTGTGTGTATACCTTGACAGAGTTCTGGAGCACTGTAACAGGAAATACTTTTGAAGGCATGGAGCTGAGGAACAAACGGAAATCGTCGTGGATTGATGTGTCTGCAAAGGAACAGAGAGGAGCATAATTCACATCCATAAACAAAAGAAAAAAACAAAACAAGTAAATGTCTCTACTACAAAAGAAAAACAAGCATTAATGTATTTTTCCACTGCTACAAATGCAGAGAAAAACAAAGGAAAAAAAACACAAAAAAACAGTCACTTAGTCACTTGTGTCCCCTGAAGCTGTGTTGTGTACAGTGCAGTACCATTAACATACTGATTCATTCTTATTTTCGGGGATCAACAGTACAAAATGGGTCAGTGGCCACATCTGACACAGGTGACACAATGCCGTGCCCTTGTGTGATCATGTGGGTAGTTACATGGAAGTGTTTCAATGTTGTGCTAATACCAGGCTCAGTGAAGGTCTTGATGAGCTCCTCCATAGCCAACATCCAGGACACAGCCAGATGACAGTTCTGCAGGAAGATCCAGTTACCACTCATTAGTGCTGCATGGATCAATTTCTCTGCTATTGGCCCCTGGCCTTGACCCAATGAGATGGACTCAACTCTAAAAGAAAGGGAGAGGAGGACAAACACCTGTGATCAAGTGTTAACCCTTTAGGCGCCAAAGTCGCAAAATTGCGACAAGACGCTTTACTGAATCAAACAGCTGTTTTCTCTAAATAGAGTGTTATATTTTGTTCAAACTCCCCTCCACTAGTTAGCAGACATCCCATACCTAGACCTTAGCTCAGAAAAACGTCATCCTTCAATGCAAAATATTCGCGGAAATCCGGAAATCCCATCAAAAAAAAAAAAAAAAATCCCATCAAAACTTGTTTTGTCATATCCTCCTAGCGATTTTTTCTGGTTTTATTGAAAACTTTTGTGTTGTTTAGAGACTCTGACGTGAAAGCACGTTTCACTCTGCAGTTACTGTGCTCAACGAGCAGCGGGTGTTGCCGAGAGCCCCTCCCCGTCTCAAAGCACTACGAGGCGGTCAGTCTCGGAGCAGCCCCTCGGAGCGAGTCCCGGCCTGCTGTCAGAGCAGAGAGGAGAAACACCTCCGCGTCCAGGCTGCAAATGAATCGCGCTGTTGTTAGGTGCGAAATCGGAGATAGTGTGCCACGAAGCTATTTATGCTGCAGCTGTATTGCTGGATTTAGGAGTTATTTAGAGATATGGCAAGCAAAAAGTTGACGAGTAGGGAGTTTAGTGTTCACTCTTTCTACGGCTCCGGTCACGGTGCGTCCATGCGCGGCAGTGGTGCAGCCATGCGACGCAGCATTATATATCAATATTATCATATTATAATGATAATGATGATGAGAATAATAATAATGAGGAATAGTAGAAAAAAGGAAGTAAAAATGGTGGTGGGTAAAAAAATAAAAAATCATAAAGAACGCCTACTGTTTACATGAGTTTTGTGGTGTAGTTCTAGTTCTAGTTTACAACTGTTGGCTTACAACAAAGTGCACATCATTACAAATGGATGGAGGGGTGAATCTGATTAAATAAGTTCAACTCTCTTTCAAAATATCAGGTATTTCATGGAAATTACATAATCCAACATGGCCGCCACCATATGACGTCATAATATGCTAATTAGATGGGGAAATTTACTCCCCAGATAAACTTTAGGTCATTCTCAATATTTGTCTCATTTACACTTTGTCTCTATCTCAAACCACTTTCAATCCAGAGCCTCCTGAAATTTAAGTGTCAAAATCTAGTATTTTTAAAAATAAAACCCGGCGCCTAAAGGGTTAACAACTGTATCCTCCTCCATCTCTTCAGCCACACATAGAGGTGCAATTAAAACAAATTTAATATCATGGAAAAGTTTATTTTATCAAAGCAACTTGGGCTTCCATAACACCTCAGCAGTGCCAAATACTGATCGATGCCACACTGCATTGGTGCAGTTCATTTCTATGTTATGAATCCTTTTTTGTTTGGTCTTATTTATTATGATTTAGAATATTTTGAAATACTAGATTTTTGTTTTTCATGAGCTGTTAGCCATACTCATCTAAATTATATATAAAAAGCGTTGAAATATATCTCTTTATGTTTATTGAATCTAGAGAATATGAATGTTTCACTTGTGTGAATTTAATTACGGCAAAAAAGGAATAATATTCAAACTTTTTGAGATGCAACTGTACTTCCTTGTCTCGCCACATTCAACTTTTCCATTTTACTGGTCATTGCCTGTATATACCCCTATTCTGTCACAGCCCCCCAACCTTTTTACCTGTCAAGACAACCTCTCTCTTTGGCAAAGCGCTGGAAGGCTCCCATAGGGTCGGATCCTGTGCTGAGAATGAAGATGAGTGGAGTGGATGGGGACATGGCGTTGTAAAGGTTTGCCAGGTTGACAGGAGGAATTTCCACAAACTGCTTCCCCAGGTTGACAATCACAAACTCTGTGGACACAAACACCACCTGGAAGAGAGGGAGGAAGGAAATCGTATGATAAAGGGACAACAGGACTTCATCTCAGAGACTAGAAGACTTCATAAGCTGTGAGCATGCAAAGTGCAAAAAGAATGAAGAATGTTTTGAACCGTTTGACTTTCTCATTAAGAAACAGTGACATTTTCATTTACAAATTGGTATAATTGTTTTGGCATTGCTTATGTCCTGGTTCAAATATTAACAAAAATCTATGAATAAAAAATTGTTTTGTTGTATTATTATATTTTTTTAAACAGACCATAGTTATTTTAATATCTGGTTTCTATCAAACGGTTAATAGAACAGAAAAGGTTACAAAATGGGACCTTTTTTTTGCATTTTGTTTTGCATTTTTGTTGCATTTGTTAATTCCTCTGGGCAATAGTAACTATGTATATATTTCTTTATTAATATAATTTGAGACCTGTTAGGCACTAAACATAACCTTCGAAAACATTTTTCAATAGACTTCATCCAGGCCTACCTTCTCTTCCATGAAGCTCTTGATGAGGACTAGCTTCTGGAAGGACCCCAACCTCTCATTCCAGTAGCCTCTGACCTCCTGCTCCTCCTCTGTGGACTCCTCCAGAGGAGGCAACTCTGACACAAAGCCTTCCCAATTCTCTGGATTAATAGATGCTTCAAAACGCCCTGAAGGAGAGGCACCAGTCATTAAATGCTACACAAATCTTAATGAGGTAGTTTATAAGACATTTGCCACAAAGTGTATTTTACCACATAGATTCAAACTCTATTTTATAAAATAATAGTACAATAATTAATAGAATATCTAAACCTGACAGTGAAAAATGCCATTTTGTATCTCATTCAAACACTAGTTTTTATATTAAGAAGAAATGTGATGCACTAAATATGCTAAGTCTTGCTAGATGGATTGGTTAGGTTACCTAACTGGATGTGGATGTGGGTTTTGGTGATTTCGTTGGAGATGTCCTTGAAGCAGGGTAATGTGTCCTCCAGATCACAACACGTCTGCCAGTAAAAATCACTTAACCATGGCACATCTGGCCGTTCTGCGTAGTCCTGGGAGAAGGAAAAATGGAAAGGGATATGATATATGATCACAGTAAAGGAAGGACTTGAAGGAAATATAACATAGGGAAGAGAGGATGATTCAAAACATCTAAGCATCTCAAAGATGATGACATGAAAAAGCAAATACAAATTTGAAAAGCACTGAAATTTACGAGGGAAGCGTGGATGATGGATGCACTTAAGCTGTGATGCAAAAGACAGGAGACAGACGCACAGAGGTGAAGGAAGGACAGCATTAGCATGATCTCAACGGCAACACCTCCAGCCTAACTAATGTTTTATAAATGAGAGCCAAATGGTGGTTGAACAAAGAATTATGTTCCACAGTGGCACTGAGTGATGGCTATTCTTCAATAAAACCAGAGCTAAATCTCAAAGGTCTTTTTATTCAATGCTCCATTCTAGCTCTGTCCTTCTTTATTGCCCGAGCCAATGTGCCTCAGCTGCACACTCTTCTGTGCCAATGGGGTTTGAGAAGGAAGTTAACGGTTATAAAGAGAAAGAGATGGAAAAGACTGAGAAAAAGATTCAATGAAAACCACTGATATGTAAGAAGGTTGGTTGGCTCTGGGCTAAATTGGCCTCTGGAGTTCAGATGACCTCATTTAGCCCATCTGAGGGGTCAATACTATGCCTTGCGTCTGTCTTGAGGTACCAAGGCTTTTGCATTGATTGTTCAAGGCTTATTAGAATGCTACATGACTGCTTCACGGACAGCTGAGAAACCAAGATACTCTCCATTTCTTATCTCTCTCTCACAGATAATTTTATTTCCTCAACCTAGTCTCCACAGACAGACTTTCTCAAGTCCTTTTGTCTCTCGCTTGCTGTGCGTTTACATCAATGTCAGTAGTTCCTCAGACATAAGCTGGCCAAGAAAGTGACAGTCTGACTGCCACTTTGTGACGAAGCACTTTCTTTTTTTCTTTCTATCAACTCAATCCCAACATAAGCAGAATGTGAAGATACTGGGGAAAGTTTTGAGGAGACAAGTAAAACAGTTATTTCTTTGTATGCAGTTAAGAGGATCCAGACAACAGAAATGTAAATAAATAAAATAAAATTCAGTGGAGCCAAAAAAAACTCATGACACGGTTAAAAATAGGCTGGTATCTCTCTATCCCTGCAGGCAATTGAGCCTCATACCTTACGATTTGTTCTGGCTTCAGTGGTCGAATCAGCTAACTGAGAGTTTCTGGTACATTATTTTTCTAGATAACTCTGCAGTCTCTTATGAATAAATAGATAAACTTAAAAAGTAAAACCTGTGACAGGCTACATCCCCTTACATTGATGATGAAAATGATGGTGTTGGTGTTTTGCTGCACAGTTGTACTGTAATTTGTAACACACAGGGACACAAGTTATGCTGTTATGGTTTTGTTTTACGTGAGATAAGAACTGTTATACTGTAGAAATTAGTAAATGTCAAGGTCCTTTGACATAATATTTTGGAAATATGGAAGTTTTTGGCAGTTTGTTGATTTTGTATTAATTTATGTGTAATAGAGCAATCATCAGCTCAATAAAACATCAAAGTACAAGAGAAGCAACTGATAAATTGATTATTAAATAACTTATAAGGGGATAGGGTCAACTCATTGTTGTTCTCTTATTCTTTTGTCCTTAGTTAGAAGTGTGTTTTCTCCTGCTGCATATTACCTTTAGAGTGCACTCAGTAAAATCACGCCCAGCTGCAACAACTTTTTTAACTACAGATGATTTAGTTGCATAATTAGATTAGAACTCGTTACCCTTAAACCTATATTCAGCTAGTGGAATATAAACTGCTTGCAACACGTTCTTTACCTGATTTCCCACCTCACCTTATCCAAAGAGGCAGATCCTCTTAGGAAGTAGTTCCACTCAAGGTCTGAGATCTCACCACGCTCCTTCATGACCTCTATACACAGCATGAAGCTGTAGATAAGCTTGTGCTGCTCAAAGAGGCCACGGGACACATTGATGTAGGAGTTGAGCAGGATCTGGTCCAGCAGGATCTGGAGACGCTCTTCTAACACACTGCTCTGCTCTGATGTCTCAATGGTCGAGTTGAATAGCTGAGGGGGGAGAAAAATAAGGAAAAGAAAAAAAAAATGCCACAGAAAGATTTTGAACATATTAAACAAATTTGAATGGCGGCTTGAAGTCTTTGTGTTCCAATTAAACGCTTTAAAGCCTCTGGGAACCTAGTGTAGTAGTAAAAAAAAATCCATATATGGTATCAAATGTGGGTGTCTCAATAATCTGATTGAAAATAAATGTTCATAAATATTATAAAATGTTGATAAAAAAATGGTTTTACTGTGTAGAACATTTGACAGGACTGTATGGGCGACAGTCATGGCAACAGTTATTTTTATAGAACGTTCGGGCAGAGTACTGCCATGATTGGATCAAAATACTTATTGTGTAATAAGAACCAGAGCATAGCCTGCCTCATCTAAACTGATTTTATGTCAACTTAATCAAACAAGAATGCGATATCTTTCATTTGGATTGATATATAGTATATACCTAACTCTTTTCAGATGATTCTATCATGTAACTAACTCGCCAAATGGATTTCATGTACTTGGGTTTACAAGGGCTTTAATAAACCACAGGTGGTTATTTGTCTGTGTCTTGTCAAACGAAAAAAAGCCGTCACTCTCACCTGTTTGAAGTACTTGAGGGAGAACTGGTACATTGGATCTATCTCAGAGAGACTGGCGATGACAAAGTACAAGACTGAGCCTCGGGTGGCCACGGGTCGGTAGCGCTCCCGAGCAGCGTTGATCATTAGCTCAGTGGCCTCTGCCTCCTCCAGACGATGCTTGATGGCCTCTGATGTGACCTGAGAAACGGTGGGAACACATAGGACAACACAAAAACTTGAAAAAGCAACTAAACAAGAACAGAAGAAAAGTGAAGTGGTAATGGTAAGTCAGGAACAGAATAATACAGTAGGAGAATAACAAAGAAAGTTCAAAACACAATTTTTTTACTTGATAAACTATGTTGTCTAAATTAAAACATGACCATTGCCCGAGCTCTGATTTACCTTTGATTCCTGGAGAGTGGTAACTAGCTCCTCGTTATCGAGTATATTCCCCTGAGAGTTGAAGAGCAGCTTAAGGATGCGGTCTTCGATATCTTTGAGCTGGTTGCGGTCGGCGTTGATACGAACAATCAATTCGTTCCTCTGTTCCTCAAGATGTGGACTCTCCAGGCGCACCACTTCACTGAGGAGAGGAGGAGGGGAGACAGGGAGTTTAGGACGGTGAAAACAATGTGGAGGAAATACTAATTGATTGCATACAAATATTGCAAAATGATCTGAGGTTAGGGTCAAGCGCATCATGTCTGTTTTTAATGTGTATTCATGTGTGTACCTAAGCAGTTGGTCCTCCAGGCCAGACTTGGTCACGGTGAAGTTGATAATTGTAACTTTTATACACACCTGAAGTTCAATAGAACACACACACACACATAAAATAAGAATTGTTATAGTATTTCTATCACTATTCTTTGAAATCAACAGCCTACATGTGCCCCATACATCAAACCATTTGCAACGCAAGTTTAACTGCCATTTCACTTTAAATCTTTGGTGTATTTGACAGCTGGGGTCCAATAAAAAGGCTTTATAGACGAACGTTAAACGGGTTCATGTCTAAGTTACTGCCTTCATGCTCTGCTGGCTTAAATTCACACGGGAATCAAAGCCTGCGGTCACATGGTGTTGCTACTCTCTTGGCTGGTGTTGAACAAAATGCCATAGTCCAATCAGTGAGCTGAAAGGAGACTACATTTCTTTACAATGCCTGTATACCACATGTGATGCCACAGGAACCTAAGAACCAATCGTTTTGGATGGTTATTGTTAGGATTTTTATTGATACCGATTGTATACTGAAAAGGCAAAAGCTTAATATGTCATTTACTACTATACAAACGTATTTTTTTGATGGAGACAGATACATTGAGCTGTTGGCAAATACCATCAGCTCGAGTTGGGAGGCTGCACTCACAAGGTAGATGCTACTAAATATACTGTATTGCATTCAGCTACATTTTCATTACATTAAGTAAAGTCAACCCAAACTTGTAAGGGCTTTTCCCTGCCAGTCATGACGGTAAAGCACAGAGCACAGTTACAAACTGACAAATGTAATCGCCTTCTGCCTGAGGGTTCATCATCCTGAATAGACTCCATATGTCTTCTTCTACTTCTTTTTCTTCTTCCATGAACTGGAATTGCATCTCTGAATCATAACAGAAGAACTTATTCTGGAGTTTAAAGGAGTGTGTCCTTACCTCTGGTAGGTAGTGTGGGTTGGCCATCTTGGTGGTCATATAGAACCTGAAGTTTTTGTCATAATCAATATCGGAGTCTCCGAGTCTGATCAACGTCCGTCCACCAGCCACAAATGTCTGCTTCAGCAGGATGGGCTCCAGGGCTGGATCTAGGGACTCCTTTAACTACACACACAATACAAGGATGCAGGAATGTGAATATATATGTTAATAAAAAGATGCAAATTGAAGGTTAAATACTGTACTTTCCGCCCAATCTACTTATTGAATAATATGTATCCATATATCATCTCCTTTATGCTCAAACATGTTTTTGAGTTTAATTGAGTTCCTACCTCTTCTAACAGTACAGGCATTCCCATGCGTATGGCATTCTCCAGGGTACGGAGAAAGTTTGGGTCTGTCAGCTTGATCACCTTTAGACAATTCTTGGCCTCTTTGGAGCGGATCCATCGGTTAGCCTGAGGGGGAAAGAAATAACCTTTATCTAACATGATACAAATATGGTTTGAGATAATGTAATAATGGGAGAATAACAATGGTATATAGTATGTATAGTATAATAAAGTATAGCTGAAAAGATAACAATAATTTAATCTATAAACATCTACGGTGAAATGTGTCTGTCAGACATGAAAGCATTTACAAAGTTGTCAGAATTGCTGTCTAACCCATAGCTGCATAACTGTGTACATAAAGCAAAAGAGAGCAGCTGTATTTTAGAACTATGAAGAACAATGGACAGGGGTAGAAGGATGGAGGAGAAAGAAAAAGCTGAGAGATGACAGGAGAGACAATTAGACTTGTCACAGAACCTTAACCTATACGAAGGACTTAAAACAGAAGCGGTGGCAATATTTTCATCCTGTACATGTTTCAGCATGAGTAAGCTGGTTTGTGTCATTTTTGTATGTGGGGAAGCTGGGCATTTTGTGTATCCCGGGGCAGGGGACAGTCTGTGACTTTATCTCTGACCGTGTCTGACAGGAAATTCTATTTTGAGAGAGATTGTGTTCCTGTTCTTTGTGCTGGTGCCGCAGCCACGTAGTCAATATGTTAGATCACATTAAATCCAAAAAGGAAACAAGAAATCTGTGGAATCCAATTGTATTCACTATGGTTTGTTGTTGTCCCACATTTACATGTCCCTAGCATGCATGTGAGACTTGAAGGATTAACTGACCAATTATGAATGAAAAAGAAATCCGTTCAAACAAATTAAATGAATGCTGCCTCGGTTGTAGTTTTTCTATAGCTCACTTGATCCTGTGGGTCGATCATGAGAGGCCAGCGGCGTCCATTGGTCACCAGGATCCCGTTCTCCGTAGAGACGGTGTCACGTGGCAGACCCTCGGCGTTCCACTGGCGGATCACATATGGGTCACCCAGAACGCTGATCAGGCTGAAGCTGGCACTGATGGGAATGTTCAGTTCCTGGCACTGTATTATCCACTGGTCAATAAGCTGAGAAAAGCGGGCACACACACATGCAGACGCGCGCACACACACACACACACACACACGCATGAGTGCATTCATTCTGTCTTTGTATCCTGCAGTTTATTTAATGATCATCTTTAATCAATCTCTCATTAGTGATTTTAAGGCATACTTTAATGGCATTCCTACAGTATATAGCTGTTATGTTCTGGGATTTGCATCTGAAGCAGAACTACATGGACAATTATGAAACAGTTGTGCTTTTTTTTCAGATAGGCACATATGGATACAAGGGGCATAGTGCACTATATTGCAACATGGTGTGTTTATGTTCATTTTGCATTCTAAAATACCGTCCTAAAAGCTCTTACTTGCACCTCATTACACTGTACTTACCAGCTGCCTATAATGAGAAGTAAATGCTCCATAGTAGGCAACACAGGCCGCTGCAATGAAGACGTTCCCCACAACGTTGATGATCTCCTGCTCAAACAAGGTGACACTTTCATCCCATCTTACTTGCTCATCACCCAGAGCAGAAGTTAGCTTCCCTGCCCTGGAAAGCCGAGCCTCGGTCAGAGCCATGGTGTCAACTTTGAGAGAGAGAGAGAGAGAGAGAGAAATATTAGCATACTTTTCTTCAATTCCAATGGGTTTGTAGTAGGCATATAGTATAAGTGAACTTCTTTTAGAATTGGCTCCATCTCTGAAGGTATTCACAGAACAGGAAATCATTTGTTATAAAATATACATAAGATGTCTGTCTGGGCAGTTGAAAACCTAGGTAGAGATTCAAATGGTAACTTATAAAAGGAAACTCTTACCCAAATCCTGCTTCTCATTGATGCTGCTGTCAAACTGATCCTGCAGGACCTTGATCTGGTCTTCCACTTCCTGGAGCTTTTGTTGCTTCTCCCTCAGAGTTCCCATCACTGCATCCAGCTCCCCCTGCATACGTTTGAATAGAGGGAGAAAGGGAGAGGGCAAAATACTATTAATGAACCATTTAGAGAATATTTGGTCAATTTTTTTAATTTTCATTATTTGGGCCAATATATGCAGGGAAATCAGAGTGGAACTGAAGAAAAAATAAGTAACATTAATATTTAAAGCAATATCCATTAAATGTTAATGTGTGAATGTATATGTTTCAAATCTAGAAGCATACTGCACCATGCTGTAGGTGACTAACCTGTGCCTTTTCCAGTTTTGCTCTCTTGGGGCCCACTTCTTTGAGGACTCTAGAGTAAATGTCCATGGCTCTGACCCACATGCACATTGATCTGCAGGCTTTTGATACCTTCTCCACCTAACAGCAGCATCACAAGAAGGAATTATACATTATACATAATGTGTGACAGGTATTGAAAGGCAAGTTACATTCCACAAATTATTGACAATTTAAGCAATCACAAATATACACAGTTCAATTCAGTTACATGAATATGAGCAATGACCATCACACCACAATCAAAACTTTTTTTTCATTTTCCATCCACACTCCAGACTGTTGAAAACTGTCAAAGTCTATGAACTTCAATTTCAAAGCAATCGGTGTTTACTCTACACCCTTCTACACAGAACACCACATCAGAGTGTTGGACAGGCAATTCAAACAGACCTTTTCAGGTATGAAATCAGGGTTGTTGATGTATTTCTGCAGCTTCTGTAGAATCTGAGGCTTAATATTGTCCTTGTCATAGTCCATCAGACGCCTGAGGAAATTGGCATCTCCAAGTAACTGCTTGGCACCGGGCCAGTCGGGTCTATAACGAGAAGGGGATATTGGTGGAGGTTGTGAAAAAAAGGTGGCTTCAGTAAATGCTTAAACATTATGAATAAGGGTGAATGTGTGGACAAAATAAATCTGTCAAATAAAATTATAAAAGTAGATTTCAAATTGAGTCTGGCAGGTACTAGTTACACATTTATAGTACTGTGCGTGGTTAGCAAACCATTCCTGTACATGTCAATTCCTAGCAATGAAACACTGCTTACAAAAAAACAAAGCAGCAGACCATGGTAATCTCTTCTGGTCATGATACTGTACACTTAATGTAGGAATTCCACCTTCATATACTTGCAATGGTTAGAAATCCCATTCAACAGAAACTCTCACATCATACTTTAGAACAAGGAGAAAAAAAATGGAGTTAAGGGAGTGGTTGGCAAAAGGTTAAAGAGATAGGATATTGGGCAGTAAAAGGTTTAGTGTAACAATGCAGTACTGGAGCTTAATAAGTGAGGAAATGGAAGAGTTGACGGAGAGATGAGTTATGAGATGGTAGTGTATGCCGACAAAAAAATATGTGGAATTTTAAAAAAGGGCAATCGGATCTCATACATTTGTAATTCTAATGATGATGATAATTTTTGGAATGACTTAAAATATGCTGATAATAATTAAGCTGAAAAGATTGTTTATATATAGGTTCCAAGATGATGAAGATGGCTACAGCAATGTCAGTGATCTAATGACGGATCATAGTGATAAATGGGATGTCTGATATTGTGGTCACTTATCTTAGACTGATTGGATTGGAGAAACGCAGTAATATTTTATTTTGATACGACAGAATTAGACACTATTAAATGCTGACTATTTGCCATTGGTGCTGAATTTAATCAATTGCGCTTTACAAATGAAACACTCATCATAAAAGTATTAGCAATTCGATTTCACCAAACGCTGAACTCTACTATAACTGTATTATAAAACAGCCTCATCAAATCAAATGGCTTCCTTCCATCCTTAAGAGAGTTTGTAATCATATAATATCAGCTAAGGAGAGGGCAATTGGCAAAGGGCAATTATGTCCTTTCATATAAGAAGCGATACCTGTCTAATTAAAAATCTATGAGGAAGAAAAGTATTGTGTTTTTTAAAAGGGAGAGTGAAGCACACTGACTTGGCATTGAGAAGGATGCAGATAGCCTCCATGACGGTCTGGACCATGTCTGGGGGTTTGGTGAACACCTTAAGCTCAGAGATGTCAGCCTTGTCCAGAGAATTAAGGGCCTGATTGGCCCCCTCCAGGGCTGGTAGAGCTAAATCCAGGTCCCTCTGGGCGTCATCAGCTATGGCCTGGGTGTCTTCAGCTTTGACCTTGGCCAAAGCCTCATCCTCACTCACTACTTTACGCACCTGTGGCACGGATAGATTTCATATGATACGTAGTACGTACATCAACACACTACAGCAATTACAGAAGGGTATCATGCTTTCTTCTTTATACAGGTGACACAATACACACAAGTTAGAACACTATGTGATACAAAATAAAATCACTCTCTCTCTCTCACACACAAACCTCGTCAGCGCTCTCCTGGTCTACAGACAGTTGCTCCATGAGGGCATCGACATCAATGGATTTCTGTTTGAGGACTGGCTCCAGAGCAGACAGGTCTATTTTCATTTTGGCCACCAGCACATTGGTCTCTAGCAGTTTGGTAAGACCGTTTTTCACACGATCCCTGGCCTATACGTAAACACCATCACACAAAAATATACTGTATTATGCACATTTCAGAGGCAGATGCATAACAACTGTACAAACACAAAGAAACAGATCAGAGGAAAATATTCAAAATGACTGACCATCAGCTAGCTAGAGAGAACTTAGCTGCTTTTTACTCTCTAATAATAATTGCTGATGCATTTGGATGTTTAGACTTACAAGCACTAACTGCTGTCTCTTGTCCTCTAGCATAGACACATAGAGGTTGATGAGCTCCAGGTAGGATGTGGGCGTGGTGTAGTATCGACGTCTCAGCTCCGAGAAGAAGCGGTCTGCCATGTCAGTGACACTAACATGTATCACCATGCACATTTCTGAGAAGCTCTTCTTCAGCTGCTCGCTGCCAAAGTCCACATTCATGAAGAAGGCCTGGGAGACCGAGAGCAGCGCCTCAGGAGGCCACTGGGCAACAGGGAGGAAAGGGGGGATGAGGAAAGAGTGAGATAAAGTTTGCAGTATGAAAATAATGTCTTAATTTGAGATTTTTTGTTTGCACATTGATTCAAAAGAACAGCAATAGAATGGCATGAGATATAAAAAAAAATGCAATAATAAAGGCATTCAACATAAATTCAAATTACAGATGGATAAAAAAAAGTGTTATCAAAGGACATAGAAGAAGAGAATGGTTGGCGTGAAAGGATAGTAAAATAAAAAAACTAGAAAATTCAGCGGAAATTTTAAAAGTGCATGCCCGACCTCCAGCCCCACATCGGCGGCGCCCCCCCTGGTCAACAACGTTGCCGTTGTGGCAAATCAGCAGCAAAGGGCCGCTCTTGCGAAGACATTTTCGTCAACGGCGACAATGTTTCTTGAGCTATCTCGCTAAAACTATATACATGTGTATGTCGGTCCCCTTAGGCTGTGTACAACTTTTGGTGATGATAGGTTGGAAATCCATAAAGTAGATGTGACTGTATTTCAGTTTCTGCAAATTAGGTCAACAAAAAAAATCATCGCTGACCCCTATGGTCCAAGAGGCTTTATTGTGGTACACCATGAGCTGTACATGTGTAAGACATTACAAGTCAATCAGAGTCAGAGAGCAAGGGGTTTGGCCTGTCAAACATTGCATTATTGAGCTATGGTTTTCACATTTGTGGCGACCCCTATAGGTTTGTTTCGAATACGCCTCTGGGGACATGCTATAACATGTGTTCTGCACATTTCCAGCAAGTGTCATGATGATAGGACCTATGGTCAATGAGTTATGGCCAATTAGCTGCTAAGCCCCACCCCTGCGTAAACATTTTGGTCAATGGCGGTCATGTTTATCAAGCTATACTACTAATATTTTACAGACATCTGTATCTCATTCCGCCGATGCTTAGTGAACAATTTGGTGTTGATTGCGCAACATTTGAGAAAGTTGTAGTGAAAAACCTGTTTTTCAGTTTATGCAAATTAGCAACAATATTCCTTGTACCTGTGCGAGAAATTTCTAGTCAATCGGACTTACGGTGTGAGGGGTGTGGCCTCTCAAACTTTTTTCATTCTGGGCACAGCACCACCGTATTGGAACAATAATAGCACACACTCCTGAGTGGGGGCGCCAGTTCTGTGAGATGTTTGCATTTCTGTGCATAATGGTGCGGGATGAGTTTGGGCTAGAACAAGTATGGTGAATAACCATAATTGCAGTTCCTCAATCCTTGAGACAACGTCTCCACTGATTAGATTTGGTAAGAAAAAGTGCATACCTGCACAAACCAGTCGATGGTGCAGCAGTTGACAAGTGACGGAAACATACGACAGCGGGACCTGAAGGAGTCACCCACAGGACTCATACACAGCACAATGTGAAGCTTCTCCCGGACACGAGAGATGAAATACTGGAACACCTGGAGGACACACACACACACACACACACACACACACACACACACACACGATTTCTGGAGGTTGGGTCTCAGTAGGCGGATGACATAAAAAGCGGATGTTTTCTAACAGCTATCTTGGGGGCACTGACTTTAACTGGCTGCTTTTGCAGAGACTTTATGACTATTCTAGCCCTTTGTGGGAAACACGTCCCTATTGTGTTGTTTCTAAAATGTTCTTAATTATTCTAAAGTTACCTTTACTATGTTTTTATTACTATTAGACATCACAGCACACCTTCGGTGTGATCTATTGATTCGCTCACCCTCTTTGCAGTATATATGCTAAGCTAGGCTAATTATTTGCAAGAAATTGTGGACATGCTTTTCCTTAAATGTCAAACTCTCCCTGCATTCATTAGTCTTACCATTATCTTTTTGGGCAACCATTCGAATTGATTAGAACAGACATCTGCATTAGCTATGTTAAAACTATCAGAACTGCAGAATCTGGACATTAATCGATTAGCACTCTTCACACAGCCAAAGGTCACATCTCACATCTTAATTCAACCATCTTCTGATATCACATCTTACTCTTGCCATCATATCTGAAAACAAACTCAGCTGCTATCAACAAGTGAAGGCTAGGTTTTCTACAACAATATTTGTGTCTGTACCTCATCCCTGTTCTCCTCACTGAGTCCAGCCTCTTTGGCTTTAGGACGGGTGGCAGCTAGTACTTGCTCCAGTTCATCCTTCTCGAAAAGGCTGGGCACCTCACCAGAGTTCAGTATGTTGTTGATATCCTCCAAAAACCCTTCCACCACAATCTACAACAGGAAAGAGAGTGAATACCTAAATATACTTGGATCTGCAAAAAGTAAAAAAAAAAAGAAAGAAAAAAAAAACCTGCAGGCATCCAAATGTTTATCTATATATCCGTATAGTCTTTCTGTCATACCTGAGTATCAGTGAAGAGGAACACCATATCTTTGCCCTCCACACCAGCCAACTTGAAGAGCCTCCTCAGGTCCTCGTGGAAGCTGTCATAGTTGTAGCCCCGGCTCAGTTCGATCTCGAAGCAGCGGTATCCACACATGTGGGAAGCCAACCGAGTGAGTGACTGTTTCCCACAGCCTCCCACCCCGACTAACAGGCCATTGCCTCTCTCCTGGCGAATCATACGGGCAATCCTGAAAAAAAAAAAACACTTCTAAAGAATCCTCATTTGTAAAGAAAAAAGGGAAATGTTGTGGATATAAAGCTAGGTCCCAGGTCATACATCATGAGAGCCATTGTTGGGTCTTTGAGCAAGACCTCTGTAGTTCTACTTAACTCACTCCACACACTTATGTTTAAGGAACAGATTTGTGTGGACTGACACACTTGATATAACACTAGTGATAAACCAAATCAGCAAATGAATTTCAGCAAAAATGAAATTTAAACTCTCAAAAATCTATCCAAACATTTGAAGTCACCTCATCAGCAGCAGACATACAGTGTGTGCAATTGTATGCACTACGTCCTCTCATGCCTCTTCCAAACTAAACTGTAATTGCACCACAGATACAAACACTGCTTGAAAAGGTGACAGTTTCTCCCTAGATATTCATCTAAAAAGGCTAAATTGCTGATGTAACATTTTCCTTGATGTAACTCTTATCTCACAGTTTGCACCACCTAGAGATAAAAATCCATCAACCACCCATGAAGAAGTGAAAAAATCTGGTTGGCATGTATGTACACACCTGGAGACATGCTCGATGGCGTCCTGGAAGAAAACCAGCTTGGTCTCCTTGGAGAAGGTCATGTTGTAATCATCGAGGTAGTCCTGGAGAACCACCTTGATCTTAGTCAGGTCGGCCAGATCCTCATACACACGATCTTCTTTCTCTGCGCCCACCTACAGGGAATATAAGACAGAGAGGTATTTAAGTGTAGACAGAGAAATCCAAAGTGTTCCTAAGTTATGAACTATTTACGAGAAGAAGATAGAACCTGACCTTGATGAAGTCGCCGAAGATGATGGGGTCGGTCACAAAATAGGAGGGCTCCAAGGAAATGCTAAAATATTTGCCTGCCAGAAAAAGAGAGAGGGTCAAAAAGAGGGGTATTCCTAAACTAGGTGGACTGACACTTTTAAGTCCAACATGTGCAGGGTGGGGATGGTCTCTATGAGTGAGTTCTTACGGGCCATCTCGGAGATGATGATGTTGAAATGCATCTTATCTTCGTTGTTGATTAGTCGGTCGTGGAACACCCGCTGACACTCGTGGCAGAAGAGACGGAAGATCTGGGTCTTGTCTCTCACTTGACTCGGCTCACACTGCAGTATGCCTGGACGTCGAGAGAAGGAGATAATTGAAAGCATTGTAAGAACAATTCCATCCTCAATGCATTTGAATTACACTGTACATAGGACCAGGATGATAAAGTAGGAATTAAAAAAGAGCCATAAGACGCATAAGATAACAAAGGATATACAAAGAAAAATAAATCTAGTTAATAATGAATGTTTAAATGTGCGTACGCTCACGGCACGGCAGCCTCTCCTTCTCCTCTTTGTGTTGTTTGTTTTCCCTTGTCTGTCTGTTCCTCTTGTTCTCCCATTTGTTTGTCTCTGTGTTGGCATGTGGGCACTCCTGGGCAGACTGCTCCAGGTGAGGATCGTTGGCTAATTAGACCCTCTCTACTTAAGCCTCTGGACTCCAGTCATTCGGTGCCAGATTGTACAACCTACCAGAGCGGTAATGGTCCCGAGATCGAGATTCTTTGTTTGTTGTTTTCTTTCCACATCTCCAGTAAGAGCTAGTTGTTTACTCTGCTCTCTCTTTCCTTCCGTGCTAGTTGCCTCCGCCGTTCACCTGTTCAACTTGCCTGCCTGCAGTTTCCGGACTCTCACCAGCCCATGCTCGCTACACCACTCAGCCATCCAGTGCACCTGCCTGTCTGTACGGATCCCCGGAATTTAATAAACATTGTTCAAACTGACTACCTGAGTTAGCGTTCTGCTTCTGGTTCCAATCCCCAAGTTACACAACAATGAGTGTGTGTATACAACGTGTGCAAAGTGTGATTGTTGATCAAGAATGTACCACTATATATCAAAGAAATAAATAAAAAAATGTAATTGTTATGATCTGGAGCAGTGCATTTCTGTTTAGCTATTTCTTGTTTGATGGTTTTTGTTCATCTGTGTTTTGTCCAAAAGCTTTGATTTTTTTTAACCTACGAGCTGAACATCATAGACACTGATTGATTCAAACCGAATATTTATTTTCTGTGAATAATTATAAAAAATAACAACTTCCTCCTATCCCTTTTGAACATGAACTGTATTATTTGAGTTATGTATTTGTTGCTTAGGATCCCCATGATCTCATTTGTTTGTTTTTATTTTATTCCTTTCATTTTATTGCTCATTATTTAGTTTTTATTATTTTTAACATGTTCAATACATTGATAAAAAAGAGGCTTGAAATCTATGAGCTCTTTACTTGTGGTTTGTAAAGAATGGATAAGATACTATTCAACAGAACCACCTCTTAAGGCTCCATATAAAGAGAACTACAAAAGGAAAACAAAATAGAAGACGCAGCGATGAGTGGCGATGTGAGGCCGGCAATATGAGCAAATGGGAAGAGTGGGTGTTATTTTATTACCCCTAACCAACAGTATGTTTTGCTAAAGGGAACTGTGTGTTTGAGTTATGCACGTCATGCACTGCGCACTGCTTAGTTGAACAAGTAGTGTACAGAAAGCAGTAGTAGAAGTCACTTGAGCTCATTTTGGTGCTGTCATGATGCCTACTGGGTAAGGAAGAAAGATAAGAAGGCAGACGTGGTGATGGTGCAGACGATTTGGGAGCATGAGGCTCAGAAAGAGCTTATAAATGTTGGTAATGTGGCTTGAGGACATAAATCATAGCCATTCCCTATGCAGTGGAGGTACAACGACTGAAACACTCTCTGTATATTTCAGTCTCTCTCAGCAAAACTGAAGTTTAGTTTGTGCTGAGGATAAGATTGTCGGTTCAATCGCTGTGTCCATGCTTTGGATTAAATTCCATCTCTGGTGATCCAGTCCCCTGATCTAACCAACCCTTTGATGGAGTCAAATTCCAAGTGGCCTTTCAAAATGCAGTTTAAAGGCTGAAAAGTAGTAAAACATTGATACAATATTCTACACATGAATGTCCAAGTGGCTTTCCCATTATGTGCTGCAATTCTCCCAGTGCAGTAGTACATGACTTAAAAGGAAAACACATCCCCTCATCTCATCTGGCTGCACCCTTTTCGTTTAATGTCTTATTCTGCTTTGTCTGCTTCAGTTGAATGAACTTTATTTTTTTCTCTCATATTTGTGTTTCTGAAATTCAATAAAATGCAAAGCTTTTCTACAGTGGAACATTTAGAAAGAAAAAGTGAATTGGGTAAACAACACCAACATCTGCCCAGAGTGACCTTGCACTCGGCTAAGGGATGTTAGTTTGCAGTTGTGACAACTTCAGCTGTTCTTTGCAGAGCCCTGGTTGCCCAATGAGGTGATCTGAATGTGTGTATATCAGTGTGTGTGCTTGTGTCTCACCTTGGACACACTTAGAGAGATCCCTGAGATTGAAGACATAGTGGGATTTAGCTGGAGTGGGCAGCAGATCAACACTCAAACGGTCATAAATCTCCACCGCTGCATCCACAATATCACTGGCACAGTCCCTCACCGCCTGACAAAACTCACTGAGGAAACCGTTCAGGATTGCCTGGAGGAGGGTTGGGATGGTAAACGGATCATAACATGCATGAAACAAGGAATAACATGTGTTTAAAGAAAACTAATATTGGGGAAAAATGAGAAATAAGAGAGTGAGAGAGCAATCTCATACAGAGTTCATGTATTATACATTCTGGCCCTGGATAGTAGCAAAATGATTTAGTACAGATTAGTACAGTTTTTCCACATTTAGTTTACATTGTGGTGTATATCGGAGTGTGTCTGTGTATGTTTGTCTACTCACTTTGAAGATCTGTTTGAGGCTTTGTTCTGAAGGTGTGGGAAGACACAGCATGCTGAAGTGGCGGATGAATCGGGGGGTCACCGGATTGCGCCCGCCTCCTGGAGGAGCACAAGCTGCGGCAATGATCATTTCCTGGACGACAGGAAGCAAGGTAAATAAGAAAGACGTTTGCCAAAATGTAAGAGAGAGTAACAACATGTATCTCAAATCAGGCACATACACTTCATTTAAACGTAAACAAAGCCAGTCCTAATCTAATCTGATCTATAGAGAATAAGAATATGTATACTGTTTTGATGCCTGCAGTTCCAGCATCTGGAAAGCTGTAGACAGGTAAACAACTAAATTAGCATTTCTTAAGATAAAAAAAAAATGCACAAGGGAAATATCAGTCTGTTTGACTCCTGAGGGGGGAAGAATTAGACACATGTTGCCAGTGAAAGTAATACGATTTTCCACTTTAGCAGGCTGTAGCACCATGGAGAATCAAAGGGAGATACAGAAATTGTCTTGTACTGCTCTGATTATGGCAACAATAAAACATTATATACAGTATACTGTGTGTATATATATATATATATATATATATATATTAGGGCTGTCAACCGATTCAAAAAATTAATCCAATTAATTACAGGCTCTGTGATTAATTAATTTAAATTAATCGCATAATTTTATGACACTTTTATGCCTGTTTATAAACAGCTGTATAGCCTACTACAGTTTGTTTCTCTCTCTCTCTCTCTCGCTCTCCGTCTCTTGCAACTTCTGTCTCCTCCCCTCAGCCAGGTTTCAACATGAAATAAAATTAGGAACTAGCGGCGAATTTTCTCAAAAAAACAAGCAGACTAAATGACATCTTTCCATCTCCCACAACAGACAGCGCTGCACTGCAGGTGCACATATGCCGATTAATTCACCATCGTCGTACTCATAGGCAAAAATATTGACACACACACACGGGGCGGGTGTCCGTTTATGCGGGAGACGAGACAGCTAGCAAACAAAATTGAGACACACGGAGGAACATTGAGAGATACTGTTTTAAACCTACATTGTTGCACCCACTAAATCAATAATACACAGACACTGCAGAGAATAAAGTAAGATGTCTTCCTACCTTCATGCTTATTTGCCTGAAGCATCCCATAAACCGTCCATAGAGCCCTGGGCCTCTTTCCCCTGCATCGCATACTTATATGACACTTTTATACCTGTTTGTAAACAGCTGTATAGCCTACAGTTTGTTTCTCTGTCTGTCTGTCTCTCTCTCTCTCTCTCTCTCTCTCGCGCGCTCTCTCTCCGTCTCTCGTAACTTCTGTCTCCTCCCCTCAGCCAGCTTTATACATGAACTAGCGCCAAATTTTCTCACAAAAACAAGCAGACAAAATTACGACTTTCCATCTCCCACAACAGACAACGCTGCACTGCCACCATTTCGTAACCTACTCATAGGCAAACATTTTGACACACACACACACACACACACACACACACACACACGGGGTGGGTGCTAGACAGCTCGCAAACAAAATTGGAGGAAGATTGAGAGATAGGCCTACTGTTTTGAACCTAGCCTACATTGTTGCACCCACTAAATCAATAATGCACGGACACTGCGGAGAATTAAGTAAGATGTCTTCCTACCTTCATGCATCCCATAAACCGTCCATAGAGCCCTCGAGTCGGCCCCTTTCCCCTGCTTCTCTCTTTACCTTTCTCCCTTTTACCCGTGCGGGCCGTGTCTGCAAGATATACAGGTGCAGCTGTGCACCGGGTCAAAGGGCATATAGAAGTGCGATTAATCTGCGTTAATTTTTTTAATCACGTAGATTTTTCTGTGATTAATTAATCAAAATGAACGCGTTAATTTGACAGCCCTAATATATATATATATATATATATATATATATATATATATATATATATATATATACAGTATATGGCATCAATAAAATTGTATCTAAAAGAGGACTTCACAGAGAGAATAAATACTGTAAATATAATTCAAATCCAAGTCTATAAAAATAAGTTGGATTTTTTCAATATGGCTCCAGATAAAAATCACACTCCCCTCTCTTCCATACCAAACTGATACATATACACACACATACAGACCCAAATATGCGTTTGTGACCTTGTCTGACTGTGGTGCAAATACAATCGGCCCAGTGAGTATATGTGCATGTGCGGGTTATATAGTACAAGACCAATGCAGGAAAGACATATGCGTCTGTTATATTTACACAAATATAGCTGCGAACACAAATAGGCACACAAGATAAATGGGTTTCATATAGCAATAGACACAATTCATTTAAATTCAAACTAGAAAATAAACTAAGGGATGCTGACTGTGCGGAAACAAATACTAAAGATTAGGAACATCCACCGTTTTTAAGATAACAGAAAACCATCAAAGTGAATTTCGACATTTTCGGAAATATATATTTTTTTGCGGTGTCAACGTGAAAGATGAAAACATCAATATCATTTAAGACCACTTGTGTTAAGAACAACTCCTGTATGATTTAGCATAGCTTAGCATGACATTTGAGGGAGCAGCTTGACAAGTTCAGCATCAAAACTGCCTTGTTTGAAAACTAACTGCAGCTTTCTCTATGTAAGAAAGCAAACAGGCCATGGTTGCCAAAACATGTAAATGCTCCTGTTAGGACCCTGGTCGTATATGGTTAGTTTTGTTATGTTCTTTGCTGTTTTCCTTTTGGTTTGTGAGTGGTTTGTGGGAGTGAGACCTCTGTGAGTGCATGAGCTTTTCTATACAGGTGCAGGTGCGAGTGATTGGCTCCATAAGTGGCGGAAGCTGATTGGCTCACTATCAGCCTCCGGGCATTCAAAGGCTCCGCCGGATTCACTCAGCCGGGGGCATGATTGGCAGCAGCAGCACTCGCTCGCAGATTCCCGAACCACTTCTATTGTTTACTATGTGTTAATTATTGTATTTGATTGTGTAGGGGTGAGTTGTCATTTATTTTGCAGAGTTTGTCTCTTAGTTTTTGTTCACTGTTTAGTTTAGGGTTTATTTGTTCTTTGGTTTCAGTATAGGTTGTTTTGGCATTAACTCACCCTGAAGATTTATGTTGCTTTTGTTTATTATTGTTCAGTTTAAATAAATTAGTATCTATTCTACTTTAGAAGTCTGTGCGTGGTGGTTTGGGGATCGGGAGTGGGTATTTGTCGTATTTGTGTTGTGTCTCTGGTTCCCCTAGACAGGGGCATAACAATGCAAATGCATTTAAATGCTGTGTCAATGGACAATCTCTATGACATTATAACAGCCCCCTGCTGAATCACATGCAGCCGAAGCAGCCAACATCAGACGTATTCACGTTCATTATCATTGCTGTCAAATGCACCATCACCTGGTAGCTAGTCGTATTTGTATAAATGTATACCTGGATCTCCTTCCAGAAGAACTTCGTTCTGTCAAAGAGGCCACGAAAGTCCTGGAACTGACGCAGGAGTTCTATAGGGGGCTGAGAGCCATAAGTGTCTTGCTTAGGCATATTTAAGTCATCCACAAATATCACTAACTTCTTATTACCAGGAGCACCTACAGGGAGGTAAGGGAAAAAGATAAGGAGAACAGGGTTAACAGAATTGAAGATTTACAGTACACACAGATTTCGCTACATATCATTATATGAATGATTGCGTGGGAATGCAGCTGCGAGCCAGTACCCAGAATGTTTTTCCGCTTTTTCTCCAGTTTGGATTCAATGATCTCTTGCGTGCGGGCAGAGGAGGTCTGAGCAGAGAAGTTGATGTAGACTGGAAGGTATCCTGCGTTTTCCTGGATGCTGTTAAGAAGGGCCCGGGCCACCACAGACTGAATGGGACAGACACATAAGAATACTTCAATACCCTAAATCACTGAAGATTTCATCTGTTGTGTAAACCAACACCAATCACCAGTGCATATACTGTATGAATACAGTAGGCATATAGTGTTGGCAAAACAACACTAGTTTTCCTCTATGCAAACCTTTGACTTCAAAAGGACACAACTGGGCAAATGAATATTAACACAGCTATCCTTCCGGGTTATTTTGTTCATTACTTTTATGTGTGAGGTCAGTGTGCTACAACATAACGTATAGTATAGTATAGTATAGTATAGTATAGTATAGTATAGTATGGAATAGTATAGTATAGTATGGAATAGTATAGTATAGAATAGTATAGTATGGAATATTTTAGTATAGTATAGTATAGTAAATTAGTAAAGCTTAATGTTAATAAAACACACAGTTATAAAGTACCTCTCTTACACACACACACACACACCCACCCACCCACACACACAAACACACACATGATTGAATAAATAAAGTATAATACATTATAATTTAAAATGCAGAACAAAGAGAGACAGATCAAACTAAAGCAAACCGCGACATAAGACAGGGATGTAAAGCTATAAAAGAGCTTGACAATGAAAGCAGGTTTTAGAAGCTGATCAAACTCTGGAGCTAAAGCCAATCTAATAGATTGCTGAAGATAATTCTAGGCGGCTTAAACTGAAATATGCGATCAACGTTTGTTTTTCAGTTGGAGCAGGGGATGGATAAAAGGTATGAGATCAGAAATATAACTAGGGGCAAGGTCAAGCAGTGCCTTGTATGTCATCGAAAGGATCTCATCGTTTATTCTGAATTATACAGGAAGGCGATAGAGGGATACGAGGTCAGATTTAATGTGGAACCTCCGGCGAGGTAGCCTGGCAACTGCATTGTGAACCAACTGTAAACGGTCTAGGGCAGTAACTGAGGCACATATGGAGGAAATAACAATACAGAGGGGAGTGAGAGAAAATGAATAGTTAAGGATCAGCAGAATATATTTTCTTGCAATATTTCTTAGTTGGAGTAAACAGGACTACAGTAGATGAGTTTAATAACATAATGGTGAAAAATCATGTAGTACTGGTGAATGCTAACACCGATATGTTTAGCTGTAGGTTTGATATTTGATTGGTCAATAACATTATTAACTGCAGCTGTAAAAGTTATCACATTCAATTAAAATAATTTAAGATGAAGGAAATTAAGCGACATTCAATCTTTGGTGGCACCAATGCAATAATGGAGGGATGAATTTGGTGGATTTGACAGTGAAATAGATCTTTGTATCAACCACATTACGGTGATGTGATACATCTTGAAAACAGCTAAATAAATTACCCAGAAGAACCACATATAATGAGAAGAGGATTGGTCAGAGGAGAAACTCTTGAGGGATTTCACACAGCATGCTCAATGGTATCAAATGCAGCAGTCAAATCAAGTACAATAAGAACACCTGTTTCTGCATGCATAAGGATGTTGTTGGTTTTAACAACTCTAAATAATGTAGTCTTAGTATGGCTGTGACAAAAGCTGGATTGAATTTTATCAAAGATGTTATGATTGTCAACCAAAGTTTTGGGAGAAAAACAAATCCCAAAAATCGTCACAGTGACGCAACTGTTTCTTATGTATCCATGAATCCTCACCTTCCCCACTCCAGTTCCACCGGTGAAGAGTACAGAGTGCTTGACAGTCAGCAGTTTCTCCATCAGGTAGCCGTAGCGGACAGTGTCTGTGGTGGGGACCAGCATGTCAAAGAAGGGCAGCTCCGGGTCGTACTTAAATGAAGGGATGATCGTATCCCATGACTCCAGACGCTTGTGGTTAAAGTTCATGTACACGCTCCACAGGGTACCACACTTCGGAAGCTACACGGTAAATATGAAGCCACATTAATCGACAAAAATAAATGTAAACACTAAAACTAGAAAAACACAGTGTAATGCATTTCACACACATGCATACAATTGCCAACATCAGCTATGAAACTCTTTTTTTTTGTTTGATGGTATTTTCTATATTGTGTTACTGTGTATTAGTATTTGTCAGACATATTTTTTTCCCCTGAATTCGCTGTTCTTCATTTTTATGCGTTTGTGTGTGTGCACATATGGATGTGCACTCAGTCTTCTCTCAAGCTTCACAGCTGGGAGATAGCTGCACTGGCTTCACCTCATGTTAAACATGAAAAGAAAGTACACACACAAATAGTTCTGATATAAATATAAAGATGCAAAAGTGCACATGCCACCACAAAACAAAAACAACAGCATCAGCTCCTAATGCATAGCCTGCCGAACAGATGCAGAAGCATGTGGGATGTTCCAGATGATACTGTGTGCAGCCTTAATCAATCATTTACTCACATGCTCACTCAACCTTTATGTGAGTGAGTCATGTTCCTGCCCTGCTGTGTTCTGCCTCTGTCAGGAAGACATTCCCTCAATCATCTATCATTATACAAGCCAAGGCCAGCCTCTCAAACAATTACAATTCCATTTCCAGCCGAAGGACTCCTGATAACAGCCTCCACTTTACTTTATCTTTTTCCTCTGCACCTCATT
Source organism: Hyperoplus immaculatus (assembly GCA_949357725.1). Lineage (NCBI taxonomy): Eukaryota > Metazoa > Chordata > Actinopteri > Uranoscopiformes > Ammodytidae > Hyperoplus > Hyperoplus immaculatus. Next base: position 23,405,382 of record OX442355.1, read on the forward strand.
ATTTACAAATAAAAATGTCCTCCGCTCTCTTACTGCAGATCCATAATTCTCAAAAGGCGGCAATGTAGAAATGACAGGGAATGGACTTTTATAACTATGGCAAAAAGCTCATATTTTCATATCAAAAAGTTTTTATCTGATTGAATCTTTCCAATATGTTCGTTGTAACCCACAGAAGGTATTACTTAAATGGACAATATAAATTATCTTTTTTAATGTTTGACATCATAAGGAAAACTCCTCTGTCAGATTAGCAGTGCTCCTGCTGGATACATCCAGTGCCAAGAGTTTTTTGATTTCGTACCTAAAATGAGCTAACCTTTAGGCTTTTCACATGTTTCATGCTGATGCCAGCACATGTTGGTTAATGGATCTGACTTTCAGTTAACACAGAGATGCTAGAGAAATGCTTTGCATGGCAGAAAATAGTTTTAAAAGAAGCACTGGACATAAGAGAAACTGTCATGGCATATTTGTATGTCAGTGTGTTCTGAACATGTGTGGTGTCTGCAAATGTTACAATACAGTATATTGCAAAAACACTTCCATCCTGTCCCTCTATGTGTGTTTGTGGGTGTGTGCACAGATACGTATGTACCTTAGCACTGGTGTTGCCTTCAAACTGCTCTCTGACAAAAGTGTCAAAAGCATCCCAGTAAGAACAGGTCAGGTTGCCGCCGATTGCCCACAAATAGCAAAATATGAAGGTCTGGCACAGTACTGGGTTGAGAAGCTTAGAATCCTGACAGAAACACATAGAAAAGACAAATACACTCAATTATTGATAATTGCATGGATCAAAATGAACTACACAAATAACTTACATTATGCTCTTGTTATTTGAGGTATTTTTTGAGTTCATGTCCCTTATATGGTGTTAGGGACATGTGGGGTTATAACATAGGTGCCTTTTGTCGTTTGACCTTGCCCGCACAACAGCACTACATATTTTTGAGTTATTGTGAAAACATGTCCTCATTTGAGCTAATAGACTGGTCCCTATGTGGCACCAGAAAGAAGTTAAGTAGGCTAAAGTGACAGATAAATCTTTTTTTTTGTACCATTTTGAGATCTGGTCCTCCTTTCCCCAGCAGCAGTGCCTCCAGCAGGCAGCAAAGTGTTGTGACTTTACTGATGTCCACCTGGCGAATGGCCTGGATGGCGTGCTTCAGCACAAAGTAAAGACCCTTTTCCACATACTGTTCAAACATATCCATCAGGTAGGCTTGCACAGGGTCCGGGAGCTGGAGAGAGCATGTGGAGTGAAGGAAGCAAGAGGGTCACAGAGGGATGTGTCAGCAGAGGAGGGGAAACTTTATGCAGTGATCTTTTAAATACGTTTAGCTACATAATCAATGTAGTGGTAACACTTAACAATAGGGGTACATTCATTAATTGTTAGTTTATGCGTAGGTAATGCTATTAAAGGTTAGGTAATGCATAGTTAATGCTAATTGAACATTAACTATTAATGCTTAGTCGGTTAGTTAAGGCTTGGTTAAGCATTAACAATGCTTAGTTCACTAATACTCGGTTAGGCATTAGCTAAGCATAACAGTAAGTTAATGCATTTTAAGCATTAAGCAGTTGTTAACTCTTGATTCAGTCTAAGTTAATTAGTGATAGTTGCTTAATGTATTAAGCATTTACAAAGCATTTACTAACAGTTAATTAATGTACCCTTATTGTAAAGTGTGACCAATTTTATTGCCAAGAGTGTGATGAGAAGATCAATACTATTCTCATTCTTAGCCGCTAAAAATATAGCTGCAGCAAATAGCTTAGCCTAGCATTAAGACTGGACTCGTGTAGCCTGGCTCTGTACAAAGGTAAAAAAAGATTCCACCCTCCAATGTTTATACAGCGCACTAACCTCGCTTAGCATCGGACAAAGACAGGTTAGCCGTTGTCCATTTATAGTCCCTATGCTGAGCTAAGCAAACTACCTGGCAGAAGGGCTGTATCGATCTCCTCATGCAAGTCTCAGCAAGAAATATGGAAGGAATAAGCTTATTTCCCAACTATTCCTTGAGCAAGTGAAAATCAATACAAACTTAATTAAAATTCTAACTCCACAAGTGTTGCAAGTGTAATCAAAGCTATCCCGGATAAAGCAGAATGCAAATACTTGAACTAATAAAAGAAAGTCCCTAAACAATGCTGCCTGTTTCAACAGTGAAGAGGTGGGAGATAAATGTGGAAAGAAAATATGTAGAAACAAGATACAAGCAACAAACAAATGAAAGATAATGCAAGAAATACAGTCAACAAACCAAATAGTCTGAGTCAATACGCAGAGACAGAGAGACACAACAACACAACACAAGAGAGAGAGGGAGAAGAGGTAAAGGTAAAGGGGGAAGAGATGACCCAGTCTCCCAGTGGTGTTAAGTCACCCTAAGCTGCTCTGGGCTAATGTTGCAAGCTATAAACTTGGATGTGATGTGCTGTCATCAACGTGTTCTGCTGATGCTGGAATTCTTCTGCTTGCAATGGCTGAAAAGGCACATTACCATTCAGGCACAAACAGTCAGGAAGCCGCCACCAGTTTCACACACAGAGAATACAGAAGCACTGATGGGGACGGATGAAACGTTAGTAGTCAGCGGTATAAAGGATGGGGAAATGCATTTGATGTTTTAATTGATGCCCACGGCCTAGACTGTGATCAAGGGTGCAGAACTATGACCTGAGAGAAAACATGATACAATCAACATAACAATCTACTGTCCTGTAGGACCTGTGAGGGGACACAAATAAATACTTAGACAATCATATAAAAACGCTTTAGGGGCAGCCTATATGCCAAGTCTGAAGAACTAAAATACTGAAATGAGCATGCTTTAAGCCACTTTCAAAAGGCTTTTGCAAATTAAATGCTATAATAAAACATCTGTGAATGACAGAAATACATTGTGTACAACCTTGTCTCCAAGACCAGTGATCCATGTCTGGACATAGGGCATCCACTTGAGCTCATCTGGGTCAATATATACCATCCCACAGCGACTGACTGTGGCTGGAGATGCTACAGACAAGTCTTGGACCTGAAAAACAAAAAGGCGCACTATGTAACTTTGGGCATGTCAGAGAAGGGAACATTTTCCTAAGGTATATTCTCATAACTTAATAAACAAACTTTCCTCACAGGACAGTTGTATCTCTGGAACACTGAAGTTAGAAAGCTACCTTAAAAGTTACTGTTTCACTGTTGTTGTTTCCAACAGCAGGGCCCACGGTTTATTTGACAAAAAATCTTCTAGTCTTACGTTTGGCTCCAAGTGCCTCAAAATAATTTTGTTTTGACTCATGATGATAATATTATTTAATACTAAAAATTACATGTAGAGAAAATCTGTTTTGTAAACTAACTGCAGGCTCAAGAAATGTAAACAAATCCCCCTCCCCTGGAAACTGCATAGTGCACCTTTAATGAAAGAGAATAAATAAGAACATCATTGAGCACAAAATACCATAAGACCATGTAAGTACACACTAAACCATAGAGCATCAAATTCCTATCCGAACATAACTTTGCCGTGTACCCTTGTACCCTAGGTAAACAAACACTCTGCATAATTCATTTGAATATGAATATCTACTTTCACTATACATTCAATGGTAAATGGTAAATGGTCTTGTATAGCGCTATATCTCCGTTTATCACAGACTCAAAGCGCTTTACATTGTTTTTTTGTACACATTCACCCAGTCACACACACATTCATACACCGATAGCAGCAGCTACCACGCAGGGTAGGCTTAGCACTAGGGTGCTAAGCTAACTAAGCTAACTATCGGGAGCAATTCGGGGTTCAGCGTCTTGCCCAGGGACACTTCGACATGTGGCGGGTAGACGGGGGATCGAACCTCCGACCCTGCACACCAGAGGCGAAGTCCCTACCCACTTAGCCACTGCCACCCCCAGCTCTAACCTCAAACACCATATGTATGGATGGAGTCAGCTTGATTCGCTCGCTGTTGGCCAGACACAGCATCTTGTTGTCATCCAGCACCGTGTTCATGTTCTCGATCCACAGGGCGTCAACGGGCCCGTCGCAGATCACCCACTTGTGGTCGTCAGTGGTGTCGTTGACTGCGTCGCGGACACTCAGCGCCATCAGTCCGTCACGCCACTCAAGCGTTAATGTGTTGACCTGCAGAGTTGAGGTAAATAATGAATGCATGGAGGTAGGGAGAGAGGCAAAGAGGCAGTTGTATTATTTATTCTCCTGTCTGCAGTACCTCTCCGTAGAGTTCTCCCATTGTGACAGATTTGGGGTTGAGAACATATTTCTTGACAAGTTGATAGAAGGGGTTGCTATCCCTGTACTCTGAGTGGAACAGGGTTTCCAGTGTGTCAGCCAGAATGGTGTAGACAGTGGTCTTACCTCCGCCTGTAGGCCCTACCAACATGACACCATGACGCACTATCATGGTCTCGTACAGTTGGATCACCTGGTTAAATAAAAATATGTTGAACGGAGAGAAGTGAGAGCGTGTATTTGAGTAACGGTTTTACAAGCCAAACCAAATGCAAGGTGTAACAAAGACAAAGCATCTACATTCTATTCACCTCCAGATGTTTGGTAACATAAATTAGTAAAAATAAAAATATATATTTGTGACCTGCTTAAAAGATTCAGTTCATAAGAGTTGTAAATTAGCTAAAGCTACAAACTCTCAAACATCACTTGCATTCTTTGTATTTGAACTGTGTAAAACTGCCTTCAAAAATAAAATAAAGAAACCTTTAAGATGTTATTAGGAGTGAATGGGTGTATGGATGAGTGCCACAGCCCTGTATTTTAAAATGTGTAGTGTTTTACAAAGAAACATTTTCACAATGAAATAATTCTATTAGTCAAAAAAAAACCTTGTACCTTATTGGTCATGGTGGCCAGAGGCTGCAGGTTTCGCTTAACCAGAGACTCCAGGATAGTGGAGTGTATCACGCCGTAGTCATGCTCGGGGATACTCACACCAGGGAAGAGATCTGATAGGATACCACTGGTAGGGGGTGGCATAATACATAGACACACGTAAAAAAATAACATATTAAATAACACATCTCCTTCTCATTAAACTTTCTTTAGCAAAATGTCTGAAAAGCTTACCCAAACAGCACAGCATCATCGACCAGGAACTTTGGCAGGTTAGAGTCCCTAAGGGCTCTGATAAGGACCACGTCCTCACTAAGGTGGGGGTTCTCTCTCTTTAGAGACCTAAGAACACAAAAACACGATATCTACTTTAAGAATAGTATGCACAAAAGCAAGGTATTAGTCAAAGAGTCGTTGCAAGTTTACAACTACTTTTTATGCAACACGGCGAGCTATCTTTTAGTAGTAGCAACCATGTGGCTTATTTGCTTTATCCTGGATAGATCCTTTTTGGGTCATAAGTCTGTTACTTGTTTGTTTATTCTTGCTTCAAAGCTCCCTTCATCTTGTTCATACTGCAACAAAAATCTTCTGTTTTCAGTTTACATGTTGCTCACTATTATTTGTCAGATTATTAAATCCATTTGAAAAGAAAACCTAATTACACTTCCATGCGTCAACATGACTTAAAATGTGACAATGCAGGATTCTCATCCAGAGAAGTAGGTGCATAATTTATACTTATTATTAACAATATGTGAAAATGTGTCTTACAATCAATTAATGGAAATTTACATAGACAGATGTAATAAAGATAATGAACAACTGACGTGAGCTGATATTTCACACCCTGATCTTCACAAAAAGCTGTCTGCTCTGGATTATAAAAAAACAGTGTGAAAAAAAACCCAGTAGAGATATTAGAGTGGGATATAATGAATGTGTGCTTAGTGTGAAACAAGCAGACTCAGAGGTGTAATAACTTGCCAAAGACAGACAATGAATCACAAACCAATTACAGCAGGTCCCTGAGCTTCAGCTAATAACCAACAGGCGAAAGCATGACTTTCACTAAATATGGTCAAGAACATCAATTCAAATGCACTTATGCACCCACGCAAACCAGGAGCAACTGTGATAATCTTGTCAACAAATCTTTCTTTTGCCTAATCGTGTTGCTTCATGTCACTCAAGGACTACAATTGACTAATGCCTCGTTTCCACCGAGTAGAGCGGGTCGGAGCGGAGCGGCTCAGAGCGGGACAGCTCACTTTTAAGAATCTCGGTGTTGTTTCCACCGCCGACCCTACCCTTACTGGTAGGGCGGGGTTTATGACCCTACCCTTACTGGTGGGGCTGGGTTTAGGCTGGCATGCGATAGCCGCCGCCAGAATGTGGGTCAAACTATCGGGCTGTGGAACAACTGTGGTCAAGCCAGCGGTCTCTTGTTTTTGCATGGTCAAACCAGCCACTTCTTTATTTATTCCCCCCGTGTTGTTGAGAGCACAGAGACGGCTCGGTGCAACTCATAGAGACAGTGAGCGAACAGTGCTGGCTGCGGCAGCTACGCAGTGGGACACAGTGTAACCAACTGATTAATTTATTGACGAGGAAAAGCACCACACAATAAACAGTGCTGTGCTCACATTTTCGCCAAAACACAAGACTCTTGCCGAGGTGACTACACATGGCGGAAATTATTCTTTCGGCCAATCAAATGACGGCAGTGTGTAGCTCCGCATTTCCGGCACCCTTTCAGGCGGCTAGTACCCCTACGGAGGAGTACTGAGATTTGGAGCGGCTCAGAGCGGTTAGGTGCGCTTAAACCGTACCCTACCCAACTTTTGGTGAATGAAAAGCCAAACTACCCGGACCAAACCGCTCCGATCCGACCCGCTCTACTCGGTGGAAACGAGGCATAAGTGAAGGACATTTGACACTGTCTATCTATCTATCTATCTATCTATCTATCTATCTATCTATCTATCTATCTATCTATCTATCTATCTATCTATCTATCTATCTATCTATCTATCTATCTATCTATCTATCTATCTATCTATCCATCCATCCATCCATCCATCTCTCTATCCATCTTCTTTTCCCTCCAAAACTGAATGCACAGGTAGTAATTATTCAGTGTATGCATGAGTGTGCTGCTCTGACCCTGCCATGACCAGGACGGACTTGACAGCTCTCATGCCAAAGTCGTAGTGGTCCTGCTGGGACAGCTGCTCTGAGCACAGCTTGTACATCTGGGTCATTTTCCTCGCCAGGGTCTTACTGGACTCAAATCCCTCCGAGTACAAAACCACCTGGAGGGAGGGAGGGAGAGGAACAAGGGAATTGATGAACTATTGTGTAGAGAGAAAAAGGCGAGAATATCCCCAGAGAGCCTGTTACCTCAGCAATGAGTGCATAGTTGGGCACCATCATAGCGATGGGTCTGAAGAGAGCTTTAAGGTTGTCAGGCAGCTCTGTTCTTCCAGCGTAGCCCGGGTTCATGGTGATGAATGAAGCACACGTCATCACCAGCCTGATCTCCTGGCCCTCAAATCTGAACCTTGTCAGCTGTGGAATAAGCAAGAGAAGGCTGATTAGACTTAAGAACATTGTGCAGTTCAAACATGCAACCTGTGCTGGCTCCTTACTTGATGGTCCCTCTTTATGTAACAGTAATAATAAAGGTGATTACCGCCTGGTTTTCAGTTGAACTTGTATAGTCCTAAAATACATACTGTAGGTGTGTGCTTTGTGTCGTAATATGCAACAATAAAGTTAATGTGTGTTTTGAATGGAATGCATAGCCATTCTATTAAGCTGATAAGAGGTGTTTTAATTAAGAACCGCAAAAAACCTATGAAAGTTTAAGGCTTAATCTTAATTTAGATACATAAGGAAAATAATTGAAGCTAGAATGTCCTTTTCACATGTTTGAAAGTAGACCATTGTCACATCGTTACAAGGGAATGAAAAGTAACATCATCGACTGACTGACTCTTAAGATCAAGAGTAAAAGAGGTGAGTGTGTGTGTATGTGTGTGTGTGTGTGTGTGTGTGTGTGTGTGTGTGTGTACCTTAGCAGCTTTGGCGTTTCGTATGGTAATGAGCTGCTGAGCGATGACAGACAACACTTCAATGTCAATTCGATTAAATTCGTCAAAACAACACCAAGCCCCCGACTGAGCGAGCCCACTGAAGAATTTCCCCATCATCTGAAAGAGACAAGTGTGACTAATTAAAAATAAGACAACATAAAGGAATGTTACACAGTTCTTTTTGGGAAATTCATCTGCATATGGTCCCATTTAAAAACCAGCTTTGCCTCAACCTTGTCTGTGGAAAATAACTTTGAACAAAATAGAAGCAACAATAGAATATAAAAAAAAAAAAATTGCTATAATTCAAACACTAATGCTGCGTTCCTTTGTACTCGGAAGTCGGAAAGTTCCGACTTGGTAGTTCCGAGTTCCGACCTGTCTGTGTTCCAGTGCATCTGCTCGGGAAAGTATGGACCTCCTTTCTCATCCAAATAACTAAACGTTAGACTACAGCAAGTAACCGTTGCCAGGTACCGGTAGATAATAGACTACAATTCAGCCGCGACTCAACATATGGACTTCAAAATCACTCTTTTTAGCCAGTTTAACGGTTCAGATTGTTGTTGTGACGTAATCTGCGTCATCTCAGTGAAGTTGGGAGAGGCAGACGTTGCCCAAGTTCCGACTCGGAATTCCCAGTTGAACAACCGTTTTATTGCATTTTTCCGTGTCGGAAGTCGGAAATTTCTGAGTTCCGAGTACAAAGGAACACCATAATTCCAATATCAAAATTTATGAAAAATATTGAGTTTTCACTTTAAATCGAAACCTTTTTAAGCACAAGGCATTGTTTTGTAGTGCACACAAAATACATATATACACTCACCAGTAGGGATGGGAATTGATAGAATTTAACAATTCTGATTCTGCTTATCGATCCGATTCCTTATCGATTCTCTTATCGATTCTCATTGTGTGAGAAAATGAGTAAAAAAAAATGTATTTGTATTAACTTGCTTAAATATCTGATCAGAAGTGTGTCTAGTGTGTGCAAAGATTATCAAGACTACTTCAGGATTAGGAAATTGTTAATTTTCACATGAATTGGTCCGGACAAAAAAAAAAGTTTGCCTTTTTAAGCCCAAATGCAATTATGTTCCCTAAAAACACAGACTGAAAACAGTCAAGGAAGAGCTTGTGCCTTTTGGAATATTAACTGTGCTCATTTGCATTCAACTTGAAACTAAATTCAACTGACATAAAAAAAAATACAAAGAAGTCTTCTGTAAAGATAAGACCAACTATCAACTTTGGCAAATTAACCATTTGTTTGCAGAAAAAATATTGTGTATGCCCTCTCAGGAAGGATACGAGATATTTTATGTACAGCGCACTGTTTATTATTAATATAACGGCCCGTCATCAGACACATTTGCACATCGGTCGCTCCTCAAGTTATCAAAGTCTTTATTTTTTTTGTATGGGCAGAGATTATTTTAAGTGTGTAGTTACAAAGTTTTTTTTTCTTTTCTTCTCAAAGATTTTTTTTCTTTTTTGCATTTTTATGCTTTATTGACAGTGTAGAGACATAATTGAAATGGGCCAGAGAGGGGAGTGACATGCAGAGGACGACCGCGGGCTGGAATCAAACCCGGGTCCGCTGCTGGCCGAGGCCCATGAGGGGGACGCCCTACCAACTGAGCTAAGGGCGCCCCTGTTACAAAGTTTCTTGTTTAACTTTAGTGTAGGCTACTGTTTTCTTTATCACCGGACCGCCGTGTTCCGCTGTGTGTTGTTTTGGGTTCGTCTCAACCACTGTGCGTAAAGGCAGCATTACTGTATAACAGCTGAGGGGGGAAAAAGAAACAAACCAGCTGACGAACGTGAGTAAACACTGCGGGGCTTAAGGCAGCGGTCAAGAAAACCTTTTTGCTTTCCTTTATGCTGCTCTCAACTTTTTATCTCTCCCTCTTTTATTAGCCCACACATATATGCCTACACACACGTTAATTCTCACACATTTTATGTTCAAGTCCAATGGGCAATTCTGGTGTTGACTAGACATGTAGCGGACATTTAAACGTTTAACCGTCAGGATCGCCGTCTGCTCGCTTGCGCTCGTGCATGTGCGCGTATCATTTCACAAAATGGAAACTTTACAAGTGTTGTAAGTGGCCGTATTGTCGTCTTTTCAAGTGAAATACAACCAACGTTTAGAGAGATTCTGTCTCAACGTCATGTTTGCTGCGTTCTGAACCAAAACAACGCAGCGTGAGTGTCAAGTCATGACGCATTTGCAACGAGCGGAACCGATAAGTGGAAGGCATGTTAACGATTCCAAGGAATTGGTTGACTCTGCACCGGTTCTGAAGAGGAACCGGGTCTCGATTGCCATCCTTACTCACCAGCCACTTTATTAGGTACACCTGTTCAATTGCTTGTAAAACCAAATAGCTAATCAGCCAATCACATGGCAGAAACTCAATGCATTTAGGCATGTAGACGCGGTCCAGACAACTTGTTGAAGTTAAAACCGAGCATCAGAATGGGAAGGAAAGGGGGTTTAAGTGACTTTGAACATGGCATGGTTGATGGTGCACGGCAGAGTGACGCTTTCATGTTGTTTATACCAAATTCTGACCCTACCATTTGAATGTTGCAACAGGAATCGAGAGTCATCAGACCAGGCAAGATTTTTCCAATCTTCTATTGTCAAATTTTGGTGAGCCTCAGTTTCCTGTTCTTAGCTGACAGGAGTGGCACCCGGTGGGGTCTTCTGCTGCTGTAGCCCCCAGACGTGTTGGGCGTTCAGAGATGGTATTTTGCATACCATGGATGTAACGAGTGGTTATTTGAGTTACTTTTGCCTTTCTATCATCTCAAACCCGTCTGCCCATTCTCCTCTGACATCTACAAGGCATTTCCGTCAACACAACTGTCAGTCACTGGAAATGTTTCCATTTTTGGGCCATTCTCTGTTAACCCTAGATATGGTTGTGTGTGAAAATCCCAGTAGATCAGCAGTTTCTGAACTAGTCAGACCAGCCCGTCTGGCACAATCAACCATGTCACGTTCAAAGTCACTTAAACCACCTTTCTTCCCCATTCTGTTGCTCAGTTTGAACTTCAACAAGTTGTCCTGTCCAGCTCTACATGCATACATGCATTGAGTTGCTGCCATGTGATCGGCTGATTAGTTATATGTGTTAACAAGAAATGTAACCGGTGTACCTAATAAAGTGACCGGTGAGTGTATACACAGCTGCTAAAAACAAGCGGCATCAGTAGATTTCATTATACTGGCGTTAAGTTGTGTTACTTGCAGCGATTCAATGGTTGACACAAAAACAGCTGTTCAAAGTTATAAATATCTTATGGATAATGGAATGAAATGTTACAGTGGAGCAGTACTGAACACAGCATAACAACGAAACAAAGTGTGCTGTGGAACCAGTAGCATATTACAGATAGGCATAGAGAGAAGCCTTTCCAGCTGTCTTGTGAGTCGGCGCATACAGCTGAAGCTAGCCCTGCTGCACTGCAAGACACAGTACTAACATGACATTGAAATGTATAGTGTGTCTCTAGGTTAGAACCCCAATCTGAAGTTGTGGGGTTTAGAAAATAATAATATGTTGAAGGTAATTACTTATGGAATTAATACCAGCATTGTGTTTGTTCAGTAACTGACTGAGGTTCTCAAACTGTAAACTAAACAAAAATTAGAATGAATGACACCAGCCCCAGATCAGCATCAGATCTTGTTTTGAATTTTGATGAGGCATCCTTTTCGTTTACATTTGGATCACATAATCGTTATGGCAAAAGCCTGGTGCCTGCAGCCATAGCAGCCCTCAACAAAAGGCCAAGATAAAAACACCCCAGTCCCACTCTGTCTATATATTTGTCTACTTGTTATCTTGTTGTGTTTGTCCATCTGTTATTATCTGTCGGCGTGCTGTTCATAACTGTACTGTGAAGTGAAAAATAATTTCGCCTTGGGGACAATAAAGTCTAAAGTCATAATGTGACTTTTACAAAACCTTTTGTGCAATAAATACATGTTCACATTTTAGGGAATCGTCAGCCAGATACAGAATGTTACCTATTATCACACAACTATTCTAAAGTTTGTGTACACTGTGTCTGAACATAACCTGGCACTAGCACAAGGCTTGACCGCTTTTGCAATAGTGCCATCTAATGGAATCACTTAGAAGGTACAGTCAGTGTGCACCAGAGAGCCATCCAGACCAAGATCAGACACAGCAAACACATACACTGGCAGTGAAAAGGTGCTTTGGAAAGAATGAAGGAACAAATGATTAAGAACTGAGTGGACAAACAAGCAAACAAAAGTGCAATTTGCACAGAAAGGATTCATAGATGAATATGTGGTGTCATGGCTGACCTTGTAGTCAAGTCCATCAGAGCAGTTGAAGACCACACACTGTATGGCCAGGGCCTTAGCCAAATCTTTGGTGGTCTCGGTTTTGCCTGTCCCTGCTGGCCCGGCTGGAGCTCCTCCCAGGTCTAACTGGAGAGCCCCCATCAGACACAAGTAGCAACGATCCTGCACATCAGGGAAGGGTGACACAAGACATATTTTCGGTTCTAGCTAATAAAAAACAATCTTTCTATAAGCTACACTATATAATCACAATGGTGGAGTTGTAGCTCTAGTCTTGATTTCGTTTTTTTTAAGCCATACAATTCTGTGGGTTTATAAGAAATCTAAATCAAGTTTTTTTTGCTGCTCTGGCCAGTTGACTTACTGATGATAAAATATGCATTCCCAGTTTGATCTCACTGCAGTTGCACTCAACAAAATGCATGAAACAATGTATGTGTTAAACAGATGTTGAAATAAAGTTGGGACAGGAAGCCATGTACTTGTCTGAGCATCATTGTGCATTCATTTGTTACCGTGAGTGGTGTGATAACCAGTCTAGGAGAGGCTCCTAGGTATTCATAGCCATAAATGTAAGTCGAGAGAGCCATTTTTGCTACACAGTTGTCCAGGTCCAGGTCCCAATAGTAGCGCAGTTGTCTTTGCCATTCAAAGTTTAAAAGGTTGTCCACCTAAAAAAGAGGATTGAAGTTACTTTAAGGTTGTGATGTGCTGCAAATGTTTTCTGATCAGCTGAATATCCCCAGTCAATACCTGTGCCAATCATACCAAGCCAAGACCAGATAAAGATATAAGCTGCTTGATGGTGTTTGCGTATTTGTACTATTGCAGTAGCGGTGCACTATTGTACCTTTTGCTCGACTAGATGTGTGACAATGTCCCTGGCGTGGACATCGATTGTGATTAAGGCTGTGATGATATTACGGTGTAAAGCTGGCAATACTCCTCGAACCAATGCCGCAAGTGCATTGAGCCTCTGGAATACACAAACACATGCAAAAACATATTCACACAAACCTTATTGGGTTATGCATCTGAAATTGATAAGTAAAAATAATTGGGCAAACAAGTGTAGCTTTGTTTGGTCAAATCAAATTCCTAACCAGACAATTAGAGAAAATGTAAGCAGTTGATAATCGTGTGGTTTACATCAATGTTAGTGTGTTCAAATTCCTGCAGGGCAGCAAAGTGATCGTGGTCTCCCTCAAGGACAGCGTCCATGTCCCTGACCCACATCAACTGAGAGATGGTCAGCACCACCTGGTGGACACATACGCAAACAGAAGTTTAGTTAAATCACTGAAAAGAAGAAAGCATCACCTTAAATGATAGGATTATATTGCAAAGTCAATCAAAACTGTTAGACACGGGGCGCCCTTAGCTCAGTTGGTAGGGCGTACCTCCCATGGGCCTCAGCCCGGGTTCGATTCCAGCCCGCGGTCATTCTCTGCATGTCACTCCCCTCTCTGCCCCATTTCAACTCTGTCTCTACACTATCAATAAAGCATAAAAATGCCAAAAGAAAATAAAAAAATATTAATTTTTTTTTTTAGACAATAGCGATGTTTTTTAAAGCCTTTGTTAGCTCAGACAGTACGCATGAATAGAATTACAACAATTCTTATGGGTAGGAACATGCTCTTTCTAAAAAGGTAAAATGTACAGGTAACTGTAATGAAGTCCTGAAATGTTCCCATGCAAGCCAAAGTGTGTAACAATAACAAAAAGCAAGGAAGTATGCTACTTAAATCTGGTGTCTAATAACTGGTCCCTAATTTTACTTCAATGTACATATTTGCTCGTATGTAAGTGTGTGTGTGTGTGTGTGTGTGTGTGTGTGTGTGTGTGTGTGTATACCTGTGATGGATGTCCAGCCACCACCCATTCCTCTCTAGATTTCACTTGGTAGTCTGCTATGGCAGCCTTGCTGAGGCGTCGCAGTGACGAGAACATAGCCTCCTCCACCCTGCACAGCCAATCTTCCACGTTGCCTTGTGCCTTCAGTCCTTTAGTCAAACCCACCTACACTTACACACAGGGGAAAAAATAATAACTGCTTAGGATTCACAGCCTTTATTTGTCTTTTGCGATCAATAACCCCGATTACGCCTTGTGGCCGTAAGTGACAATCCCTGTCAAATACAGTGTGACAAAGCAAGCAGTGCAGGCAAAATGGCAACTGTACTCAAAAATTGTTTCATGTTGCTGTGGTGTAATTTACTTTTACACTGAGGACCCAATATAGTTGTTTCTTCGGTCGGTTTTTGTTGTCTTGATGTCAAAGTTTTTGCACAATTTAATAACCTACTATGTATTTTATATATAGGCATGCACTTATTTAGGGTTACTAAATAAGAGATAAGAGATAAAAGTGTGATCCTTCAACATGACTGACAATGTTACCAATGTTTGTAGTTATAGTGCATACAATAAGGACGGCAGCCTAAGAGTGTATTGTTTTCCTTCTCGCTTACTCACCCATATTCTCAGCATGGACTGAAGCAAGAGAATAACAGGTAGTATAAAACACAGGGAGCATGATGAGCAAAGATGTTGAGGTTACTCAAAGCTGACCTTCTCGCCCTCAGGAGAAACCATCTTCAGGATGTCTTTGCTGAAGACCGTGTCCTGTTCTTCAGCCTCCTGCTCGGTCCCTGCATCATCGTCAGACGGTTCGGCCAGCAAAGCAAAGTCAAGCCGAATAATGGCATCGAAACATTTCCTGAGGTGGGGCTGCACCGCCTGGGGGTTCCGTGTCTGGGCCAAGATCAATAGCAGCTCATCATTGGACAAGAAGTAGAACCTGCCAGACAGACACAAGGCAGACACAAGACCAATATCAGAGTATGTAACACCACACATCAGCAGCCACATCATAATGTTTTTCACACAATGCGCTTAGAGTAGTAGCTGGTAACCTGTCATGGGAGGAAATGCCAAACAACAATGCTATGTTCATTATGTTATAGTCACAATTTTTGATTTAATTTGTACACAGGGAAAGTTACTAACCGAGAACAGAATTGAGAAAAAAAAACATAAAAACAGCGAAAGCAAAAAGTTTATGAAGCAAAACAGAAGACAAAGTATGATGTAAAAGTATGTTGTTGTTGTTATTGTATGTAACAAACTAAGCATGTGTGTACCTGGGGAAGATGCATCTCTTGGACTCCAGGTAGGCTTCCAGACACTTCTGTATCTCATCCAGAAGGATGTTGTTGTGCTGAAAAGTCTCCAACAGATCTGTGCAGGAAAAAATAAAATGTTTGAATGCAGTGTGACAATGTGCATCCCTGAGTGAGTGCACCTGTCTGCTTGCCTCAACATATACAGTGCATATCTTGTCTATTTTTCCATCAGTGTTGTATGGCTACCTACCAGGCTGTGTGGCTGCTTTGATGGCATTAGGCAACTTATTGACCTTTGCCATGATCTCCTTCCAGGACTTGTCCACTTTCAGAAACATCTTGGACTCAGCGGGCAGCTGTCTCTTGATGTCTGGGGCCAAGAAGATACTCTCTAGGTAGAGCCAGTTCCTTTGGCATATTAGCCACTCCTCCTGGAAAAGGAAATAATGTAGAGAGAAGGGAAGAGGAAGAAATGGAGGGGGAAGGAAGGCAGTAGAGACAAGTTCAAATTGCAGGATATTAATTATATGAATAAAAAAGTAGTTTTGAAAGTGAAAATGTTACTAAATTATATGATAGTATAATAAAGAACACAATAAATATTAACAAAGTATAATTCCTTTTACAAGTTTGGGTTCTGTTTTATTGCCACCAGGGAGAGCTACTGCATAACATTTAAGACCAAACCCAAAGCCAACTCTTCATTCAGCTTGTGGATAAGCCTTTTATATCTAGAGATAAATCACTTCGAGCCAAACGAAAGATCACTCTGCTATTTCTCTCTAAGTCATTACCAGTGTTTGGCTGAAGAGCGTCAGCTGTCTCAGTAATTTGTCCACCCTGAACTTGATTGGAGCTGCGTAACGAGAGGAAGCCACCGTGCCCATGTTGATGATGCTGTCATCCAGGAGTACCTTCATATTAAGTAAACAGACAAGAAAACACACAAACATACATAATTATATTTAATGAAAGATGACTGGTATCAACAGCCTGTGTGTGTGTGTGTGTGTGTGTGTGTGTTTCATGTAACCACCTGGATATCGTCCGTGCCTCCCAAGATGTAGACTTCTCTGGATTCACTGTGAGACAGCACGGTGAACTCTGTAGTCTTCCACACCTCCTCCACCTGCATGGCTCATTGAGAGGGCAGAGGTGAAACAGCACTGTGCGACACTGTACTGGCATTCCATAAATATCTCCTAGCAAGTGTAAATTGTGTCTGTATTTTCCGACAGGCATGGATTTCAGGGAGGAGATGGGGTCAGAACAAACGTTTACAAAGTGACACTGGACTAATCTCTGGGCTTCAGTGGACATGGTTGAGAGGAAAGGGAGCACTCAGCTATCAAATCATGGTGGACAACTCAACACAAATGCAGCATTGACAAGTGCATTGCTGAAACAGTATCAGTTATTCATTGAATAACTGATACATTGTCATTTGTTGACTAAAAATTGCAAAATTTTCTTTAACATCCGCTTCTAAAATGTGAGGATTTGCTGCTTCTCTTCGCCATAAAACAGCAAATAGAAGATTTGGACTTTGTCGGACACAAAAAAACAATTAACAAACAAACTAATTGCAAATAGCACGTTTTCACTTTTTTTTTACATTTTAAAGACCAACCAATTGATAAATACTTTAAGAAAATAACAAGCAAAACAATCAATGATGACCTTTGTATTTGTTACTTGCAGCCGTACTCAATCCATAACTATCCTGCAAGTAGTTGTAACAAGTTACTTGTCACTACATTTATCCATCTTGTTTATCTTTACAACTGTGCATGTCCTGGAAAACAATAGTAGCCTCCTCTTAAGAGAAACACTGTCTGGGCTTTCCTTTTCATTACAAAAGGGATGAAAGCAACTCAAATTCAACCGACATGAAGGTAGATTACACATATACAGCAGTTAGTCAGTAATATCTAGATACATATTCATAGGAAATTTCCTTTCCACCCACCTTCAAAACAATGGTCTCCACTGATGCCTCTCCTGAAGCCTGTCCTGACACCTAAAAGTCAATGGTTGAGTTAGTCCTGTTTGTCCAGGAAATACTTTTAGGATATTAAGTATAACCAGCTTGTTCACTTTCATGTTTAACCTCACTCTGAGGTCAAACATTGATGTCTCACATTTATGGATAGGCAAAAACAAACCTCTGTTTCGTCAAAAGTCTCTCCCAGAGCATCATGGGAAAGCTTAAACTTAGCATCCAAGCTAACGACAAGAAAAACATTTATAATGGATTAAATATTTTCATTTTACGGTAGTTATATGTGTGCGTTACCTCCAGTATCTCCATGCCATAAGAGAAGACCTTGATCTCGTCCAAAGCAGCCACAGTGAGCTCCACACTTATAGAGGAGCCCACAACAGATTCCATGGTCTTCCAGTGCTCTGGTTTCAAACATGGGTTACGTAGGTCAGTGATCACAGGCAGCTAATGGGGAAAAACACATGAATAGGATTTAGACAGTGTCACAACATTGTAGTCAAGGACCAACTGGCTAAACCATAGTGCTTACTGGCTGTCCCTCATTTCAAAAGATTTGTAACAACAATTTAGCTATTTAAGCCACACGCTAAATTGATATATGTCACAACAGAAGACGCTGACTCACCCTCTGCTTCATGACTTCCACCTTTTCCTTTAGAATTGGCACTACATTGTTACGTGGCAGGCCCTTCTCCAGTTGGTTGACGTACTTGCAGTACTTGGTTACCTGTGAGCCGAACTGATCCATGTCCAGTTGCTCAAGTGTGCTCTGGGAATGGGTAAAGATGGAAGGACACAGTCAAGAAGAAGGGAGAAGATGTGTACACCTGTCTGTGCACTATACTGTGTGTGTGTGTGTGTGTGTGTGTGTGTGTGTGTGTGTGTGTGTGTGTGTGTGTGTCCAGCCTCGAATACAATATCTTAAGTCACCTCACCTGTTTCCATCCACTTTGTAAAGTCTCCCATTCCTCCAGAGAGTCCCACAGCAGCTGCTTCAGTCTGAACTCTGCAGTTAACTCATCCAAGGTGTCAAACTTGGTCACCTCCACCTTTATTCATGAAAAAATAAAAGGTGGAAATTGATTTAGGTTGGATAACAAGACCCTGGTTTTGATAACGAGTTACCACCAATGTGACCTTCAAAATAAAATGTTAAGGTAGACTTGGAATATGTATATGTGTTTTTTTGAGGATTAATTTTGGACTTAGTGAAAGGATCTAAAGAATACAGCACCTTGAATTTCTTCTGGTATGCGGTGTAGGCGGAGGCCTGGGCCACCAGCTTGTCTATGGAAATCTGAATCTCGCCTAGCAGCGTACGCACTTGGAAGGGATCTGAATTGATGTCTAGGATTTTTGGATCCTACACATAAAAAAAGCAAAACACAAGACAAGTAAAACTGGAGCAAAGACATACACCTAGATGCACCATGAGTAACATAAAAAAACAAACTACATATTCTCGGTTGTCAGTAAACCAAATCTAGGACTCTTTTCACTTTGATTCGCCTGTGTTGATATAAATCCATAAAACATCTCCATGTACCTGTGACTTGAGCTTGACTTCCTTGACCCCACGGTCCAGCTCCTTTATGTCCTTGTGCAGCGAGCTGCAGAACTTGTCCATGCTGGCGTCCCTCTTGGCCGCGGTCTCGTTGATGATGGTGTTCAATGCGATGATGGAGGGTTGCAATGTGGCGAAAACAACCAGATCTTCTGGTGGCGTGGGCACAGAGTACTTGTTAATCAGTTCGTACATCTGACACACTGTCTCTTGCTCCTCTTCTAGCACCGTAATCTGGGGAGTTTAAGAGACAGAATGAGGGAGAATAAGATGCAGTAGAATACAGTCGAATAGGAAAAAGGTAGAGAGGTAGTGAGGTTAGAAAGGTGACTTATGATTGCGAAATAAATCGTAATAAATGTGAAATATACATCTTACCCTCTCCTGTATCTCATCCAGGAAGGTGAGGGAGTTGGCAAACTCATCTGTAGAGGAGGGGCTGACCCCTAGCTTAAACTGGGCTTCACAAGCCTCTGCAATGACAGCGTCTAGTTTCCTCTTAGCCAGCTGAGTAAGCATCTCATTGATGACCTGGAGCACAGTTTCAGAGCAGAACAATGAATCCTACACGCCTAAAACATTGTTTTGCAGTAGCGTTAATTCAGTATGCGGTTGTAATAGAAAATGTTTTCCCAAATATATCACTCACCAAGGCTTAAGCTTTCATTACAGTGAGGTTTAATTAGCACAGATTGGCCTCGCTGCCCTTTTGTTTAAAGCACTTGTTCGTCACGGTGAAAAACTCATTCTTAAACCAAAAGCAGTTGCATAATGCCAGTAATACAGTATTTTCACATAGCTTGTTCTCACCTCCAGACAGCGGAGGGGTGAAGACACCAGCTTCTCTTTGAGCTGCGTTTTGTCCACAAGCAGTAAGCCTAGATTTCTCTTCTGTGGGATGGCCAAGGCCTTCTTGTGTTCACTGTGGTATAACTCCAGTGCTTTTCCAAAAAAGTCCACATCTGTGAGACATAGTAAGCAAGATCCATCAGTCGAAAAGAAATACACTGTGTGCACAATTATTAGGCAAGTGAGTATTTTGGCCATATCATAATTTTTATGCATATTTTCCATATTCAAGCAGGGCCGGCGGTAGCCAGGGGCCAGGGTGGGCCGTGTCCACCCAAATGTGGGCTGTGCCCACCCAATGAAAAAAAAATGTTTTTTTTTTTTTTTTTTAGGTGGAAGTCCAGACCCACTATCGGACGGACCTGTTCATTCGCTGTCCAAGAAAATGTCAAATAAAATTCAGACAATTAATTAATACTACAGGACAGCCTGCCTCCAAGTTACCCACCTGCTTATAGTGGTCACTGGTCAGCAGAGCCGGCCCGAGGCAGAAGCGAAATGAGCGGTTGCTTAGGGTCCCGACTGCCCCAATTTTTATTTTTATTAGAAAAAAAATTGTTTGTGTGTCTGATATCAACATCATATTATGTAAATGTAAATTATCATACAATTAAAGGAATACAATGTTTTGGTAGATAGTTAATAGCTTAATAATTGAATCAGTTCATTTGGGAGGTAATCCGAGGTTAACTGATCATGTCACGTTCTAGTCCATGGCATGCACAGTGTGTATTGAGTTTATTTAAAAATATTTGAAAATGGGGCTGCCCTCAGTTGCCCATGCACTGTGTATAGTCAATAGCCTATTTCAGCCTCGTCAGTGGAAAAAAGATAACTGGACAACAGAGTTCTTCTGCTTCGTTCCTCTCACTGCATTTAAATGAATTCATTATCTTACAGAAAAAGATGTCCCGTAAAAGAAAAAGAGCACCAAGCCCATCCCAGAGGACCCTGCTTAATATTTTATTTCAAATTTATATTTCTATGGATATATATTTCAATAGCTTCTAATTCATCCGACCCAGTGTCTCCAAATTATTTGTTCACACAAAATTCCTCATATTTAGCCTCCTCCTCTCAAAGTGCACCAGATTCATGCATTTCACTTTAAAAAGGTAAAAAAAATCTCCCGGGGGGGCATACCCCCGGACCCCCCTAGCAGGGTCGTGACCTCGGCTGGCTACTATTTTCACCCAGCTGGACATCAGAGCCAATAGTGGAAAGACTATATATCTATAGTGTGTATAGTATATACGTAGCTCTGGACTACCACCATCCAGGTTGCCCAGTCCCAAAGCTTTCTCTTCAATCAGCTCAGGCTGCCTAAAGTTAATACAACGATAAAAAAAAGATACATTATGTTTTATATAATGTATATTACATGTTATTCAAAAACAATTTGGAAAAAAAACATGCAAGAATCAAATCTCCCACACAGCAACACTCAAAGTTTATTTGCATATTGTGTTCTACACAATTCACAGTAAATGTGCCAAAAAGCAGACGCAGAGATCTTACAAGGGCAAAAAAATTCTGCTCGCACGCTCTGCGCGCACTCGTATCTTCGGTCTCGTGGCTGGATCGGTAACGGACACAGAGCTCCACTTCGACTCAGACACCAGCAAGGTGGAGGTGGGGTACTGGTATGGGCTGGTATTATCAAATATGAGCTAGTTGGACCTTCTCGGGTTGAAGATCGCCTCAAAATCAACTCCCAAACCTACTGCCAGTTTTTAGAAGACACTTTCTTCAAGCAGTGGTACAGGAAAAAGTCTGCATCTTTCAAGAAGACCATGATTTGTATGCAGGCCAATGCTCCATTGCATGCATCAACTGCATGGCTTGCCAGTAAAGGCCTTAAGGATGAAAAAATAATGACATGGCCCCCTTCCTCACCTGACCTAAACCCGATTGAGAACCTGTGGGCCCTGCTTAAACGGGAGATTTACAGTGAAGGAAATCAGTACACCTCTCGGAACAGTGTCTGGGAGGCTGTGGTTGCTGCTGCACAAAAAGTTGATTGTCAACAGATCAAGAAACTGACAGACTCCATGAATGGAAGGCTTGTGACAGTTATTGAAAAGAAGGGTGGCTATATTGGTCACTGTTTTTTTTTTGACATGTCAGAAATGTTTATTTGTAAATTTTGAGTTGTTTTATTATTCTCACTTTAACAAATGTTAGTTTTTTCATTTAGTTGTATAATAATTCTGCACAATAATAGTTGCCTAATAATTGTGCACATATACTCTTAAGAAAGACAAAACCTCACTTTTACTTTCTTAAACATTCAGGTTTAGGTTCATAAACATGTTGGATTGACAGAGAGCACTGTAGTTGTTAAATAATAAAATTAATCCTCAAAAATACAACTTGCCTAATAATTGTGCACACAGCGTATGTTCTTTTACATGCTTTGCTCGTTAACTAACACGTCTGCATGTTTGCTTATTGAAATGTGTTCAGGTTATATATTTTTTCTTTTTTGTCTGTTTAACCCACTAAAGCTGGGGTATGTGATTTCTGATTGGTCAAAATTAACATGAGCTGTACACTTTGACCAATCAGAGCGAGGCTCCGATTCTCTGTTCTTATTGGCAGTTTGGACTGTCCATTCACTTTGGCACGACTTTGTTGGTGTAAAGCGTGTCAGGGAGGGACCATAGGGGAGGGACCAAAGAGAGCAAGTGGAGCGGTTGAGGTATTTGCCATGGACTGAAAATCTGCTGCAAGCTCTGTGCTTTTTAAACTTGTTTTAATTGTGTTTTTTCCTTGTTTTATGCTTGTTAGGCGATCTTGAGTGCCCTGAAAGGCGCCATATAAAATAAATGCATTATTATTTTTATTATTATTTGGATTCGAATCTCTATCCCAACTGCCATTTTCTCCCCAAATACGTATAATAACTTCCATCTTTGTCTTCTTGTGAGTCATAGATTACTTTCTGATATTAACCACAACAGATTTATCATTAAAGAGGACCTATGATACTTTTCGACTTTTATGACCTATAAACGTTGTTATAATGATTTATAGTCATGTTTAACCATACTAGAGTATCTAATAATTACGTACATGCATTTCGACGTATTCCCTGCTGACCGTCTGGGGTGGCTATGCAGAGCACTAAACACTATGGCAGCCGGTCGAGCCGAACTCGTTCAAATTTGCGGATAGTTTCTGTCACGCTCGGGTCGTTTCTGTCATGTTTCCATGTATGGTAATACTGCCGCTCAGGCAAGCTCCGGCTGCATGCCCCCACCTTCCTGAAAATTTCCCGCTGCTGGAAGGAAGGTAACCAATCACAACGGTGTGGGGTTTGCAGCAGGGGGGGAGGGGCGGAGAAGCTCAAAGCAGTGTGTAGAGAGAGACTGCTGTGCCCGCTAGGGTAAGAGGAAGAGTGTCCCGAAAATCTACATAGTTTTTTGTGATGTGATTCGTGTCAGGTTGCTCTATAGCAGTTTTTAACAAGAAATGAAGACCAGAAAAGTAGTATAATAGCATCTCTTTAAGCCAAGGGGCAGTGAAATTTCAGTACTATTTACATATGACTATATTTACATATACTTGTGCTTTTGGCAACATTGGAAAGATTTGAAACATGAACAAGTAGAAGATGGAATTAGTGATTCTAAAGGAGGTATAGTAGCATTTGATTCTCTGACAGCAGTGCTAATGAATGTAAAATAGGGTAGCGATCTACTCTCACATCTCAGATGTTAGAGCTTCTCACAAGCCTAAACTAGCCCTCAGCACCACTACCATAATGCAATTCTAACAAACAAAATGGAAAAGTATTTACCTATTTCAACTAAACACAATGATGTGGTCTTTAAAGTTACAATGTGGAGTTTCTGAACACGTTTTATGTATTGTAACGCTATGCAGAGCAATGTTTTCTTGATCGGGTAAACGTTTTGTTTTCATAATGCACATACACTCACACCAGCATGTGTGTGAGCAGCAGGGGAATGTGACATACATTCCTGCTGCTGGTTTAATGCTATTCTGTTGTTTGCCAACCGGTTGCATTGACACAACAAGAAATGTAGCAATGTGCCAAAGACAGTGGAGAGGAACACAATAGATGTAAACAATGCAGGATTTAAAATTTTACAAACATCAGTGTCTGTGAGGAAGGAAATGCATCCAATATATATTTTAGATACACAATGGCCCTCATTTATCAAACTTGTGAGGAAACTGGTGCAGATTCTGGCGCAAATACCTCCCTACGCCAGGTATCGCGTGGGATTTATCAAACAGTCGTATCTCGCCAATCTCAGCGTACGCCAGGCCATTATTGATAAATGCGGCGGCTGAAAACAATGGTATCACGCCCCTATATTTTCTCAGTTTAGAGGCCTCGCCCAGAGGTTTTACGACATGGATATGCGCATTACGGCACAGAAGAGGAACTTCTCTGAAGTAGAAATTGACAGAATAACAGCGAAAGTAGAAAAAAAGAGTTTCATTTCGGAGCATTACAAGCGGCATCAAAGAACGACAGAAGGCAGCAGTTAGGAAGGAAATAACAGCATTGGTGTTGACAACAAACGATCTCCAGCTGAGGATTTTGCATTCTAGGTTTACATCAGTAGGCTATCGCTAAAATGCTACAAAACAGCATATACAATTATATGTCGCCATTTCTTTACATAGATGAAGAAAAAGTGGTCTGACTCAAAAATCGCCACTAAAAAAAGCGTGTTGCTGTTCTGAAATGCAACCAACTGGGGGTGCGGGCATAATATAAGTGGTAGAGGAGAAAAAGACTGTCCGATAATGGTCCCCATAAAATAAATACACGTCTGCAGAGATTTGAATGATTTGAATGTATTGGTCCTTTTAGATAGCACTACTCAAAAGGGTTTTAAAAACTAAAAATAACACATTTTGCGTTTTACTGTATCATGACAGCATGCGCTTGGCACAGTGGTCAGCCCGGCCGTCAGCTGCACAAGCCGACCCGGCAACGATCAGCTGTGAGAGCGCCCACCGTCCTGCTCCACCAGCAGATCGGAAAAATGTGCCGGTTAACGGTGGAAATAAATCGCTCGCTTAAGCGATCGATGACACATTAAAAGAGGAACTAACATCTAAAAAGTGCGTCAAATAAATAAAATGTTAAGCTGAATGTTGTGCCGTGTATTTTTTATCATAAAGAGCAGTGTAGGCCTACTACATATTTAATACTTAGGCTAACATTTTGAATGAATGCAGCCCCCGTGCCTCAGTGTCCCCCAGCTGCTCCAAGACGGAGACAACTGCCCGCAGTCCCATGCAGCTCCTAAGTGGCCAGTGTGCGCACTATTGAATCAGCTCTACTCAGTTGCACACCATAAGCTGCACATTTTTAAGTGATTAATATCTTTATTTCGGTCTGAGCAAACACTGCATTTGTATTATCTTCTAATAATCGTCCAACAAAGTCATTGGCTACCCGGCACAGCCTGCACTGCGAGTCCATGCTATTTGCAAACTTGCGTACACGAGCTGAGAGCTGGCATGGGATTTGAGTGTATCCTATGCTCACGTCCATATTGATAAATGCCGAGGTTTGCGTGGGAATGTGCATACACCCACTATTCTGGTTTACGCACGGTTGATAAATGAGGGCCAATGTGTTTTGGAGAGAAACACCGAGTGTAAACAGAACTTTTGTCTGTTGTTAAGAATAGAGAACTTTAAGGTGGTGGGAAACAAAAATCTCCTTTTTGTATTGATGATTTGCACAGCACAGAAGTGGTTTAAGAAAAAATATTTTTTTTGGTGCACAACTTGTGGATTGTTTTTAAGAGTCCAAAATATGCTTCCAATACAATACAAAAACATATCAAAAAGGGAGCCTTACATGAGAACTATTCTCATCTGAAATGCTCTTTCTGTTGTGAGTGGGAGATGTGCTACAAAAATAATGTTTATGTTGATGTGTGGTACATCACCATGATCCTGTTGCCGCATTGCATCCATATCCAGACTCTCATTTTCTCTATAGAACAGCCGAAAATTTTCAAACGTGTGCGAGTACACTTTTGTTGCTTCAAAGGCAAATTGTAGGGATTCCTATGGGGAAAAACAAGTCAGGCCCATACATACACAACCCTGTACAGACAATGTACAGCCTCCAGAGATAGAAACCTATGCACAGGATGAACCCACCTTGATATTTTGGATGACAGTTTGAAGGTGGTTATCATTTTCTATGACGGCTTCCAAACTAGGGCCCTCTTCATATTCGTTTTCCAATTTCTAAAAGTTAAAACACACATAAAAACACAAACACATATATCAATTACCAAATACAATCTAACAGTTCCTTAATATTTTTGTCAACATTAACATTTAGAACAACTATGTTGCCCAAAATATACTGTACATATCAGGGTTGTAAGGCTGATGTGGGGATTGTTTTTATTACCTCGTAGTCTCCAGGCTGCGTCAGCGAAGCAAAATCAGGATCTGCTGTAAGTGTATTAACTGACATCACTGTATTCTCAAACTGCCCAATGACCTCTGCAACTGCCTCCTGTAAGAATTAACAGGGAGTCATAATTAAGAAGGATATTAAATGAGTAATAAAAAACTGCAAGTGAGACAAGTTGGAAACCTAACCTGAAAGTTGTCCTCAGAGGGTTCGTAGGTCAAAGCATCTGTGTCTAGCATCAGCTCAGAGACGAACATAGGATGGAATCGAGGAGCTTCTGACTTGACAGGCTAATAGAATCACACACACACTTTAATCAAAATCAAAACTCAACACTGGTCTGTGCCTGCTTGAAAACTCAATTTGGTGGACATATTAATTGCTGTGGTTTCACTCTTAAAGGTGGAGTCAGTTTTTGTTATAATCAGTGAATATCTCCTCACGACTCGCAACCTGTGCGCAAAAACAATATGTGGTATTAAAACACAGATTACGCTCTTAATTAGGCTATGTAAACAAACGGGGGCCAACGTAGTTGAAAATTGCCTGTTTACAAAGCCTAGGCAGTGTATTAATACTACTATATTTATTGTTCAACCTACGCACAGTATGGATTGATTTTAACAAAAAGTTATTGACATACTCTGGAATTGCTCACTCCGCCTTTAATAATAGTGAAACAATGCGCTACCTTCTTATCCATTTCTTCTTCAGCAGGGTCAGTTTTAGCCTCACAGGGCTGGTTCCAGCTCTCAAGAACGGCATGGCTGGGTGTTCGACTAACTTGCTCCTGGAGCACAGACAGTAGTTTGGCCACTGCATTCACCATGGAGATGTGCATGGTGTTGACAACCAAATAGTCAACAAGACGGATGAAGCTAGGTAGGTGGAGAGAAAAATAAGTTTGACTGGGCTCATGTGATAGATGTACCTGAAAAAATATGCTATAGTTGGCTTCTCCACAGCAAAGATTTAACTTGTTTTAGTACTGTAGTAGAAGAACATGTGCTTCTAATTACATTTACAATGGCTATGTTCTAGTCAAGTCTTTCAATAAGGCATGACAGCTGAGTGGAAGATAAAGCCATAATTTGTTTCATTATCTTCCTTGTGTTTTCCATGTTAGAAATGTCAAAATGCCATCTGTGATTTAAAGAAAGATGGTATGTCTATATCGGACACAATGGTACCAGAAAGCAAACAGAATTAAAAGGAAGCAAACACAAGAAAGCGGACTCACCAGATGAGACGGCTCGAGAGAAACGTCTTGTTGAGCTCTTCAATAATTTTCTTTTGATTTGTATCGTCTGTGATGAACAGAGAGCACCATCAACATTTTAACACTGTGGTCTATGTACAATATGTACACTCTAGAGTTTTCTATAAGGTGTACCCACTTTCGTTACCAGATTTGGTTTTTGGCTCTGACAGGTAGTTGTGACAGGCATTAACTGTCACGTCCTTTACCAGGTCTTGAAACTTCTCTAAGTCAGTCAATACCTGACGGTAAAGAAGAAATGAAAGGATGAGCTACCGAGGAGGAGGCAAACACATAATTACAGACTGTATGAATGTTGACTTCAGACATCTCCACCAAGTTTTGCATAAGTGCACCTCTTGCAGTTGTTTGAACTGGGCTTCCTGGAACTCCTGCAGTGTGTATGTG
This sequence comes from Hyperoplus immaculatus, assembly GCA_949357725.1. NCBI lineage: Eukaryota > Metazoa > Chordata > Actinopteri > Uranoscopiformes > Ammodytidae > Hyperoplus > Hyperoplus immaculatus. Next base: position 23,433,356 of record OX442355.1, read on the forward strand.
TGCTTTTTCTCCATGTGACACAAGCCTCTGTCACTGATTTGGTAACACATTTTCCGGACTTCCAGCAGAGCACTACTTAGAGACTGTATGACACGTAAATGTTAATAACGACATACAATCAAAGTAATTCAAAGTTTTAAACAATAAAGATCGTTTCTCTCGAGGGCGTATTTACATTGTGTGGTATTCCGTATTCACAATCATAAAATAGATTGATAGAATATCTACAAAGTCACATACCTGGGTGACAATAAACAGGCGTTTTTTGAGGGCCTCCCTGGCCAAATGAATCTTCTTGGCTCGAACTTTGGTGCGCCAGAAATAGAAGGGTTTCCACTTGTTGAAGAGGGCAAAGAAGGGGATGCGGATCAGCTTGCAGTGGGACTCGTACTCCTCTTCCCAGCGCTCAAGGCTTATAAAGTCAAACTCATCCTCATTCACTGATAACACCCCTCCCTGGCTGATCATCAAATACTCATCCTTATTGTACTCATAAATTTGAACTTTGGAGGCATTTTCCAGCAGGCCGCCACCCTTGACCGAAAAGGGCCGTCTGGGGAGATTAGGGGATGACACCACATTCTGAAGAGCGTTGAAAAGACACAAGCAAAGATGAGCTTTTAACCTGCAAGAAGCTAATTTATTTTCACTATTTTCACATTTCTGTCATCAGTACTTTAGACTCTAGAAACACTCATGAAATAATTTATACGTGCCAAAAACATATTTAAAACAACATCGTTTATCCTCTTCTCAAACATGTCTGTCCTGACCTTAGTCTCGGATTGCAACGGAGGTAGGTGGACAGGCAATTGTGCACGGCGCTTGTGTGGCGGCTCTGTGTGTTGAGAGGAAGACGGCTCAGGTTGCCAGCCTGGAAAAAACATCCGCTCACGGGTTTGCAGGTGGTGGAGACTGGGTGTTGTACGTGTTACACGTCTCTTCAGCACAGCCTAGACGCAGGGGAAGAAGCTGATATCTACAAAGAGTTCCATATCTACATTTGTAATGCTTTAGGGATGAGCAAAGTACATTATGTATTTATAACATGGGGTGTAGTGATTTGGGTTTACAGTTACTGCCATATCATTTTGTGTCAGGGTGGTCTTTTTTTTCTTTTTTCTATTAGTTTGCTCACCTGTGGGTCTTGAACATGGACTGGAGGCCTTGGTGGGATGGCGGTGCTGTGCAGTTCAGGGAGCTTGGGCAGTCGATCTGACAGTATGGTAAGTAGAATTTCAATGTAGAGTATTTACAAACATTTAATTAAAATGTTAGACTAACCAAGGCTGGTAGTCTACTTAGGCTGATTGGTTACACAAACGTGTACATATGACCGCATATGACACGTAAGAAATAACTGCCGCATTCTCATGGTAGCTGATTAGGTGGGCGTACCTCTGGACTCTCTACCGCTGTTCTGGCCACGACGGCTCAGCAGAGAGGCGCTCGAAGATGTAGAGGCCATGACAGGAATCCTCACAGCCTCCAGGCTCACAGCAGGGCAGAGTGAGAACCAACGTGGGCTAAAAGTTATTTTATCAGACAAATTATTGAAGACGAGTTGTATTATTAACGCAAGCAACTTTATAACGTAACATAACACGTATTATACCAGACATTGAGTAAACATGTTGTAAGCCTATACGCTCTTTAAAAAGTTTAAGTTACATTTTGGTAACCCTTCGTAGTCCCATTTGTGACCACAGCTTATATTAAAAATGTATACCATGCATGCGCTACAAAACAAACAGTACGAAATAAAATGCAACAATTGTGGACAAAATAGCTGTTGTTAAATTAAGCTAAACTTTGCTAGCTTAGGTGGCCAATGTTAATTAATAACTGAAGTTATTTCAAACGATAACGTGTACTATCTCTATAATATCTGTAAGCAAAGTCTTATCGAGTCAGCATCTTTTTCGAGAGGTGTTCAATCATACCTACCGTTTCTTTTATCCAGCTCCAAAATGTGTTTGATATAACTTAGCTTTATAGCTTTGTAAAACTACAACATAGCGTAAAGGTGGCTGACCTAGTGATGTTTACCGTTTCCTAGCAACAACATTCTCTCCCATCATGCAACGCAGCCAAACAAAGGCACGTTGCTGACAGTTTTTTCCCCCCTAACATCCTGTCACTTTTACATTATGCAAAGAAGCAGATTTTCAGGACCCAAAACACTGATTTCCTCTGAAACCTTATTCATATGTACACACACAATAAAGAGCAAGGTGTATGTTGTAGTTATAACAAAGTTTATTTTGCATACAACACACAATACATAATCCATTAATTTAAATACAATTCACTAGGAAAACTTTGTACAACATTAGTGTAAACCATTGGAACATGTCACCAGAGTACTGACAACCCCATTGTTTTTTTTTTAGCTTTTGGCCAGAATGTTGACATAATATTAACAATGTGTGCAACAGTGAGGCGCCGTCATACAGTCTCTGGATCAACCATGGCAGTCTTCCTCCGTTGCGTCGCCAACATACTCAGCTGTTCAAAGAAAAGATAATAATAAATATAGCACAATAGATAAATAACATCAGTATTCTTTCAGATAACAAGGAGAGAGGAAAAACATGTACAAGGCCCAGCACTTCACCCTATCTCCACACAGGGCATGTACTGGAGTTACACATACCTGTTGTGTAGCAGTAGTTGCCCTTTGTTCAGCTTGTGTCAGTCGTCTCTGGAGACGACTCGCCTTCTCTTGATACTCTGCTAGCTGCCTCTCATACTGCACAAAGATTTAAAAAATATTCACATGGCATCAAACACAAAAGTTACTGTGTTAAAGCAATTATCACTACAAAATTACAATTTTGCTGGCAGTAGTCAGTGGGTGTGGGTTCTGCATTTATAAATATGCAGAAAGTGTGAGGCAATGTTCATGTTGTTAATTTGTAGCACTCATTTGCTAATGAACGAACCACACTTTTAGCTCATCGTACATTCTCTGAACCTAAGACTGAGCACAACACCCACAGTCTATCCATGCAAGCTCCCATTAATCTTGTCACCCTTATTTCGCCCCCTCTGCAACTACATAATTATAATTTTGCAGTTATGCAGTACTGTAAATGTATTGTAATATGTTAAAATGATTTGGAGCTGCTTGTGTGAGCACACTGTTACAAAGGAGATTGACATTTGAAGAGACTAACAGCAGAAGGGAGGACATTTTACAGTTTCTTTTATAACACTAGAATCTTCTAAGAATATCTTACAGCATCCTCTCCCTTGTAGTGAAAATCAAGCTGCAGGGTTGTGTGAGTGAGTGAGTGTGTGTGTGAGTGAGTGTGTATGTGTGTCTGTGCGTGTGTGTGTTACACAAACCTCAGCAATAGTATTATGGTCCATTTCGAGCTGCAACTCCAGCTCGTGTGATCGCTGCTTCTGTCGATTAAGCTCTGCCCTGAAATAGACATTAAAAAAGAGCTAAGCCACTTATCGCTGAGACAAGAACATCTATGAAGAATGATTTTCAAGCATTCCAACATGTTAAATATTTCAAACACATCTCTGCGTAGCACAGCTGTTGCTGAGGGCAAAACAACTTCAAGGAGGTAAGTCAATTTCAGTTCTTCACTGTTATCAAAATATTTGGTGCAGCACCTTAGCTGTTGGTTAGTCTTTGATACAGTATATGTGATAAAACAACAAACAGTCCTATGGCAGTATCAGAAGTATTTTTTTTATTTCATAGAAAACACTGTATTGCACTTGAAAATGATAAAAGTGTTGTAATTAGAGGTGGGCATAGATTAATTTTTTTAATCTAGATTAATCTAGATTAATTTTGGAATTAATCTAGATTAATCTAGATTAAAATGGCTCATTTGAATTCTTTCATAATATGTGTGTGCTCCCTAAATAATGACTCAAAGTAAGTCTTTGAGAACGTGTTTCTCAAGCCAGGTGGCGCATCAGACCAGGGGCTCATCTCCTGTTTCCAACATGCATCACAAACTGCTTGAGGAAGCTGTTCTACTATGATAATTGGTGATGAAAATAAATAATGTTCAACAAGATGTTACTTAGTAACGCGTTACCGGCATCGGACCTCTTTTTTCAGTAACGAGTAATCTAACGCGTTACTATCTCCAAACCAGTAATCAGATTAAAGTTACTCATCAAAGTCACTGTGCGTTACTTTTTCTGTCATTTTCCTTAGTGAAACATTTTACATAACTGCACAAATGACTGCGATTGCGATTTTATGTAAATAAATGTGCGCGCATGTGTGTCTAAACTCTCCAACTGCTCCAACCGCTCCTCTCGTCTTTTTGGTAGCGCCCCTCGTCTCTGACATGCAGCGTGTGTGTGTGCCTGTCTGTGTCTGTGTGTGTGTGTGCAGCAGCATTACGGCCGAGTCTAAGCTCAACTGTGGCGCAAAACAAAGTTTTCCCCCCGATGAAATATAGCGTCTGCTATGGGGATATTTAGGATTCGGGTACGGTGACGTTGCCGTTGAAGAGATAGAAGTGTTTAAAACTTGGAAACTTATAGTCACGTGGCGACCGGTGGCCACACACACCCACCCTGCGTTCCAATACCCGATTGTGTCGTTGGGCAAGTGATGGAGAGAGAGAGCGGCTTGTGTGTGAGAGAAGCTTCGCCCCTCGTCTCTGACATGCAGCGTGTGTGTGTGTGTGTGTGTGTGTGTGTGTGTGTGTGTGTGCAGCAGCATTACGGCCGAGTCTAAACTGAACTGTACAAATGACTGGCTCCCTGAGCCGAACAGGAGGTGGAATAAGAGATTAACGGCGATATTTTTTTTATCGCCGATAAGAGTCTGGCGTTAACGCAGCACGTTAACGCCGATAACGGCCCACCACTAGTTGTAATACATATGAATTGATGTATTACATCTTAATTCAATCTGTCTCATATCGAGGATCAGAACTGTGTTGTCTGTCGATTACAGAAAATGTCTGCTCATCCTGCTGGCTCCTTTTTAGCACCACGTTGCATCACTGAAAGATGACGTTAGAGTTGAGTTTTTTTCATTCAAGTTCTCTATTATTTTAGGCTATAAACTGACACTTTTGGTATTGAATACCCATTTACCTTGCTTATTTTGAATCCTTCTTTCCCTTTTTTTTAGTTAAGTTAATTCTACCTTCACACGTTCTTACTTGAGGGCTGTGATTTTAGTCTCAAAGGCCTGAACCAGGTTCTTGGCTTCGTCTTTCCAGCGCTGGGTGCTTTTCTGCTGCGCTGTGAGGAGACGCGTCAAGTCAAGACTGGAGCTGCGGCTGCTTTCCTCCAGCTCCTGCACCCGTGCATCCAGCCCCTGCTCCTTCAGGCTGTACTCCTGCTCCATCTGTGACACCTGAAGGTAGGGCAAACAACGGAGGCATGGGTCACGTTGCTTGTCCAAAATGAATGTGAATCAATGAAGACGATTGGATGCCATAAATGCTGTGTAAGTTGTCATTCAATAATATTATCCCTTCATGAAAGCATGACTTTCTCAGTTTTTAATGCCTGCCAACTGTCCCCTCACTTTCTATGCAAGTCTAGATATTCAGCTCAGATACAGTTTTCAAACTTTAAATTGTAAGTGGTTGTATGGTAAACACTGCAGATCAGGATTTTTTTTTTCCTTTCCCTAATGCTTCCATCTTTACTCCCTTTCTTCAGAAAAGGGCACCACACTTTTACAAATGAGGATAAGTTTACACGTCGTTAAATACCACTAATGATCCTGAACGAACTGTTATACAATGTCATCTGTGGCTTTATGTGGGCTTTAGCAGGAGCTTTCTAGAGTGTGAGAAAATAATCCTGACAGTATCATCAGAGCTTAATCAGCCTGGGCTTTGAGAGAGGAAATTTAATTCTGGAAAGGCTTAGCTACACATTGAAGGTGTGTACATTTGAAGAAATGCCAACATTTGCCAGGCATGGATGGTCTAACAAATGTTATAAAAATTGTTGAGTTGCATTTTGGGAATTGTAGGATCCCAGAGATTTAGAGTTTCACCCACACTTTGGACAACAGCTATGTTTGCCACTGCTTCCTTCACTTGCTTGAAGCAGGAGAAGGGGATGGCACTGTTGGTCTGTTTGTTTATTGACCAGTGTGGTGTCGACTGAAATATCTAAACAACGCTTGGATGGACTGTGTCAACATTTTGCACAGGAATTCATGTTCCCCAGAGGATGAAGCTTACAGAATGTATTATTCCTGTGACATTTCCTGTGGTGCCCCCATGAGGTTGATATTTGTGCTCCCGACTTTTCCTTCGACGGATTGCCATGAACTTTGGAACAGAAATTCATGTTCCCCCCAGGACTTCGATCCCCTGACATTCTCATCATGCGTTAATTAGCTAATGTTAGCATGCTAACACGCTAAGCTGACATGCTTGCATTTGGATTCTAGTCAAAACATTTTTTTATCCTGATATAGCAAATTTGTCTCAGGGGCCATAAGAATATGTCCGGACCGGCATACGTAGGACATAGGACATGAGGAGGTTCCTGCTAAGAGCATCCACTCCTTCATTTCTAAGGTGAAGTTACCTGCTGTTTGGCTTTCTTTTGGACTAGCAGGCTGGCTTTGCGCAGCTCATCCATCTCCCTGCAGAGCTGCAGGTTCTCCTGTTGCAGCAGCAGCCTCTCGTCACTGACGCCGACACACTCGTCCCGGGCCGAGGCCAGGGAGCCCTGCAGCCGCCGCACTTCTTCCTGGCAGCGCGACAGCTCCTCACTGTATCTGCAGAGGGACAGATCAATCAAGAATATAGGCTTTAAACAGACATTTTATTTTTACATAACCGTTATAATTGGCAGAAGATTGAACCACCATGTGGGGCATCTGCAAGCGCTCCAGGATGGGAGAAGGAATCCAGTAAAGGGTGACATCTAGCAACACTTACTCGACCTCCAACTTTTTCAGTTTCTTCAGGGTGCTTTGCAGAGTGAGGCTCACGTCTTCTTTCATCCTCTCTGCATCTAGACACCTCTGATGAAGGACATCCATCTTCCTGAACTCTGGCTCTGCCCTGCCCTCCTTATACACCTGTAACACAATAGTCACAGATGGCATTTACACAAACATTGCATGTGCTCAATTATTTAAAATTTTTTTAAAAACTCACCGACACGAATCCCATCAGAACTCTAATGGCTTTTTCACAGCTCAATGTCAATACCAAGGTCGGAACCAAGGTTTATTTATTTTTTATCCACTGTATAGATTTTACCCATTTAGGTTTGGTTTCACATTGAAATTTTGCAAGCGCCCTTAAGACATTTCCCAGACATACCCACGTCCTGTGTTCATTTAATTAGCTATGTCTCCCTACACGGGACATTGATTGGTTTGTGGGAGTTTGTCTGATGTTTGCGGTTCTATTTCAGTGGGTAGCCTGCATTAGTTTGAATGAATGAATGAATGAAGAAAAATGTCTAAACAGATATATCTTCATCAGCTCTTATAATAGTTCAGGTTGCCGTCTAGGCAACACACACCTTCCGCTTTGACTACAGTTGTTAAAAAATAAAAAACGTGACTCACATGGTTTGGATTAAACGGAAAAGTCTGAAAGTCTGGACGGAACAAGGTAGGTGTGAAAGCCCCCTAAAGGTAACTCCAGCAGCTTCTTTTCAATGGCTTCACGCATACTTTCAAACATACCTTCTCTAGCTCCTCCTCTACAGCTTTTCTCTCCCGCAGGGACCTTTCAATCTGAGACTCTTTATCTGCACACTCCTGGAAAGAGAGAACAAGAATAGGGGGGAGGAATAAACCTTGAGTAGACAGTAGGCAGAGGCTGAAAATAAGATCCGGAGTAATGTCTAAAAGGGTATTCAGGTTCTTACCAGCTGTAGTGCAGACAGCTCCTCGGCCATACGGTGGATTTGGCCGTTGCACTGCTTGCGCACATTATCAACCTGTTAGAGATAAAGTAACACAGTTCCTAAATGAGCAATGGCTACTGGGATATGGGTGGTGCACCAGTGCTTCCTACAGAAGGACAGTACCTTTAATTAGACAAGAAAGAAACTACTTGGGAGCTAGCACTTCATTTTTGAACTTCCGCCGAGTTATGTTCCCTTATGGGCAACACATTCAGACCATTAAAATCATCTGGATGTTATCATTCCACATCACTGCGGCTGAAAGTATTTTTGTGTCTTGACCATTTTAAGAAAAGAGGTATTCCAATGTGTCAAGCAAATATTTGTCTTTAATTTCAAAGATTAAGGCCGATAGAAAAAAGCAGTTAAATGATAATATTATGAACTGATAAAGGGAATGTCAATATTGCAGGACAGTCGATAAAATACAAGTTGGGAATAATATGTATGTGGCCAAAATGAAATGAACGTCAAGACACAAATAAATATGCAGCAGTAACTATGTAATGTAATTATTTACTCGATGGTAATAACTTTGATTTGCGTTCTCTGTCTACACTGCATTTGCCAGTTTAAGAAAACAGAAAAACAAAGAGACAAAAGTCTTAAATGAGACAGAACAAGTGTGTATATTATGTACTAAGGCAATGTGATAGAGATAGAGAAACCCCTATAATGTAGAAATGTGTTACAAATTAGCTTTGGCCATCCTGGTTGTCTCAGATTCTAAGACACCGACCATGTTTTTAAGTCCCACAGTTCAGGCCTGGCCCAGGGACCTCTCTTTCCTGCTATTTCCTTTCACCACTCTACTGTCCACTAAGAAAATAATGGCAGAATTTCCCCTCATAAAACTAGGTGATGATGAAAGGTAGAATTATTTCTTCTTAGTCTGCTGTTTCATGTACCTGAGACCTATGGAGACACTGCTCCATAGCGCTACTAGTGGTCAAAACTTAACTTTAAGCTGTCTGAAGAGCCCATAGTGGTACTTCAGGTAAGTATGAGTGGAAGCAATTTTGCAATAAATTCTACATCACAACACTGAATAGCGAATCAAAGTGAATATTAGGTAAACATGGGATTAAAGTGAAAAAATTGCCTCAATTTGGTCGCAATGTTTCACCTCAGCCTCCAACTCGATGAGAGAATTATGTGAAAGGCAAGTGAAGGTCCAATATTTACAGAGTCTAACACATCAATAGTTTCTTGCTAAAATAACATAATATGCCCGCCAGCCAAAGGCTAAAATGACAGCAAGCGCTGCAGTCATACTGGCCCTCATTACCAGGATTAAACAGTTGAAGGGGCTTGATGAAGAAGACCCATTAGTTGAGCATTAATCACTGTGTCCCCGACTGAGGTTAGGCATGGGGAAAGAGTGTTGCTTTTGGGTAAGTACACCAGAACAGTTTGAGGCTACCATGTAGGGCTAATTATAAATGTGAAAATTGGGTTTTTTGTAGTTCTACAGATAATCATGTTTTTGAGAATTTAAGTAGGGGAGAGTGGCCTAAGTTGTGCAACTTTTCACTCAAAGTGACTTTAAAGTAAGGCCTTGACAGTAAAGTCTCCAACTCAAATATGTACATATATTTCAGGGTGTTGTGCATCCCTGGCAATAAAAACTTTGGATCTGGAATAAACTGTTGAAGAAATATAGCTTTCGGAAAAAAAGTAAATTGTGCCATTGCTATATATCTCATAAACTGTAATGCAAGACAAATCCATTAGACAAACACTTATTTAAGGTGTATTTAAAGTAAATAAAGTAAAGAGTTGACAAAGATTGAAGGACAATTTTCTTAAACAAGGCCTAGCAGATCTAATGGTTTTACCTGCAAAGCTCACATTGACAAAGTCACCATCATCATCTTTCTGGCCATCTGAACTCTCATCAGTGGTGTCGTTAAGCGGAATTGAGATGTCACTCAAAATGCACAACTTAGGCCACTCTCCCCTATACAGACGTGGAATCAAACATCTCAACATAATCCGGTGCTTTTAAGTATTGTTGTGATACATTCGAAAACATAAGCAGATTTAAGTCACCCATTTTGGAGAATCAGAATTAACTGTAATTAAAAGATATTTTGATATTTTGTAGGTTTTAAGGCCCACTTAGAAACAGCGAACATTCTTTTCATGTAAATTCAGCTCTTTATCAACACAACACTATTCAGTAACTCCCCACCTCTTTTCTGGTGCGGACTGCAGCATCCTGGATTAACTGTCTGATGGCCTCCTGTGTCTTCTCAAGCTCTTCTGTCTTCTGTTTCTCTCTTAACAGCGACTGAAAGGGAGAGAGGGTAGAGAAAGACACAGCTACACATTTTAGTGGGCAAAGTTGGAAAGTGCTAAAGGGATGTCAACACCTGTCAGTGGATAGTTAAAGAAAATAAGAGACAAAAGCCTTGTTTCCACTGAGTGGTGTGGTGCGCATTACTTGGCATTTCCACGTCGAAAGTTGGAAAGGGTACCAAAATAAGTTAACTGTGTCACACCTACTTTTGTCACCCTTTTGCTGGGGTACCAAGCTGTCCCAAAAGGTGGAGCTACACACTTTCTCTTCATTGTGCTAATCAGAGGGTTATACTGTGTCTCGCTGCTAAGATGAAAAAATAGTGCCGTAGTGGCTACGGCTAGCGCGTTAAACGTTCAACAGCAGCTGTTGCTGTCCGGCATAAACCCCGCACAAGTAAGGGTTGTTTCTGCAGTGGAATCTCAAGCCAGATCTAGGGTTATCATGCCCTGCCGAACTATGCCGTGCCAAACTGAACTCAGTGGAAACAAGGCAAAAGACATAGGTATTACGGTCACCTGGTCCTTCTGCAGCGCAGCCTCCTCTGCCACTTGGACACTCTCTCTGACTTTGGACAGGGCCTCATACTTCTCCTCTTCTAGGGTGGTGCAACGTGCCTGCAGCTCCCCCACCTTTCTCTCCCACACAGTTTGCTCTCTGCGACCTGCCTCGGCCTCCTGAGACGCAGCTTTGAGTCTGGAAATGGAGAAAAAGCAGTGAGTACCAGCTGTAGAGGGGGGAGGGGGAGACAGGGGACTGCTGTTTGGCTCTGCCACACTGCACCTCTCATATTAAACCACATGACTTCCCAAACGATACATACATCGCACTGCTTCCACAAGCTGAACTACTGGCCTTTCTAAAATTGGTTAAAATTGTCGGGCCACAGTTACATTTCAAGCCAATTTGAAAACTGGAACTTGGTGTGATCATGTCTAGTGACTTTCTCACCTCATCCTTCTGGAGTTTACACCTCAGAATACTGCATCCATTTAGAAAATGACTCTAGAAAAAGGTTGGAGTAAACCTTTACCTGGATTCTAGCTGGCTCAAAGCAGTCTGAAGCTGCTGGAGCCGTCGGTCTGATGCGTCCTCTCGGCCCTGAGCCTCCGCCACCTCTTCCTCCTTAAAACACACACAGGTTATTTTCTGATTCACTGGATGAATCCTTTTGTGAATAAAAATATAGAAACACTTAATGACACATGGGTGATACCTAAGAACACAGTGATGCCCAAATGCCAAAAAAAAAATATATATATATGTATATTTTATGGACTAAGAAACATAATAAACTGATATTTCAGTTGTTTCAGAATTACTGCACTGTGTGTTCAGTCTTGAGGGCACTGATCATATTGTCCACTTCCTTCCCCACTCCCATAACAGTGGAACATACAATTTTCTTCTGTAATATATTTCTCATTCTAAGCATTTTTTTTTTGTTATCTTCTCTTACTCGTCTCTGTATCTGGTCCTGGACATTCTGTAGCAGTTTGGTCATCTCATCAACTTTGGCTGTGGCCGTCCTCAGCTCAGTCTTGGACTGCCTACACCAGCAGGATGGAGAGAAAATAACAGTTCAGGAATACAACAACATAGAAGCCTGGCAGGCTGCCATCTTGAATTTACAGTCACTGAATTTGAAGATTACAACTTAATAAATAGTTCCACATTTATGGAAAATACATGTATTGGCTTTCTTTACAATAGTTAGATGAGAAACTCAATATGATGCCTGTACAGTAAATATGAAGCTAGCACCAGCTTATGGTTATCTTAGATTAGCATAAAGACTGGAAACAGGCAGAAAAAGCTAGCCTGGCTTTGTCCAAAGGTAACACTATCCACCCATTTTTGTATGGATTAAACTAATGACCTCTAGGGGTGTTCTCAGGTGGATTTTTACATTTAGCTAGGCTAGTTGTTTCCAGTAGTTGTGCTTAGCTAAGCTAGCCAGTTACTGGCTGTAGCTTTCTGTTTACAGCACAGAAATGAGCAAATAAGCATATGTTGCAAAATGTTGAAAGGTTAACCACAATTAACATTTAAAGCAATGGCCTTTTTTCTCAGGGTAGAAAAGCACAGAGATGTGCTCAACCTGATATACCCAACATGGGGTTAAACTGTGCAAGCTATTTAAATCCAAACTGAGCATCCTGCACCTACTTGCCTTTGTAGAGTAACTCGGCATACGTTTCGCTGGTGCAACCTGCTGTATTGTTCACAGCTCAGTGGCCATTGAGCAAAAGTATAAACATGATGCCGGAAATTCACAGAGCAAGACCTCTGGCTGCAGCCATTTTTAAATGTGAGAGGCCTTTAGTTACCTGAGCTGGCTGTGGAGCTCCTCCATCTCCGTGCTCTGCTCTGTCACCGTCTTCAGGAACTGCTGGTTAGTCTGTGTGTGACACAAGAGACAAGACTGCCATTTGTGTGGCATGACTCCAAACACACACCTGGAACTTTATCCCAAAGTTATTCCCCCACCGAAAATATATCTCACAAAACTTTCTTTGTCCTTGTAGAGAAAAACCTTAAGGAGCCCCTGTCAGTCATTCATGGCTACAAAGTCACTTCTTCTCCCATACAGCAAGTGGAAAAGGCTACAAGTGGGAGAAGTCACAGAGGGAAAGCCCAAGGCTTGCCTTCTCATTAAAAATGCATCAAAGGGATATAGTATTACTGTCCCTTCAAACACCAGATTGTGTACTATGTGAGTACCAGGCACATTTGTTTGTGTGTGTGCATGGGTCTGTATGTGTATAAATAAATAAATAATAAAATAACAATATGCTACGCCTTAATCCCCAAGTAGGGAAGGGCTTCAAGATTACTGTCTAAATGGAGTACAAACAGTTTGACTGTAGGTGTGTGTGTGAGAGTGAGAGAGAGTGAGAGAGAGCGAGAGAGAGGCTAGTGTATAACAGTATGTTCTCGGAGAGGAAGAGCTATGGTAGTTAGAGGATTACCGTCCAAGCTGATACTCCATTATCCAACCAGGACAGTTCTGGCTGACTCCCAGAGTGATTTAGAAACCGATTCACTTAGTGACAAGATTAATTATTAGAGCGGGGCTAATTTCGGGGAAGAATTGCACGCAGCGTTTCAATCCCATGGCTAATTAGAAGGCAATAATTTAACACACTTTTAATTAACCATCACTTACCGATTCCAGCCGCTGATTGGCCACTTGAAGTTTGTGCGCGTGCTGCTGGAACTGAACAAGCTGACTCTGTGACGGAAACAGAGGCATTAAATAGAAGTTAACAGCTTGTTAATACCTCGTGCTTACATCGAGCATTTACTAAGGCCAAACTGCTCCAATTAGCCTCATTTCTATGATAGTGACTCCCTCTAGTGGTGCATGGTTGATGTGCTAATATTGCACTGCACCTTGAGCTGCTGCCTTTGAGCGTCCATGCTCCGTCCATCAGAGCTGGTCTTCTGGTAAACCTGTTGGAGTCGGGCCAGCTCCTGGGCCGCTGTCTGCCACAGCTCCACGGCCTGCTGACGCTCCTAAACAAACACACACAGACACACACACACACACACACACACACACACACACACACACACACACACAGGGATCTATGCATAAGGAACAATACCAACAATCTCAGTAGATTCAGGGGAGGGACAAGAAATAACATGGTGTAGAACAGGCACTAGCAGTGTAGAAAACAGCTTAACTGTAAGAGAAGAACCACTCCAAAATGCTCTTATTGTTATGTTGTGTGTCTTGTTAGTGAGCCAACACCAGACTCTGAAGTCACTGGGGCTTTGTTGGGAGTTATTAAAGTGTGCAAAGATGACAACTTCATTATAAGGCCAGTGCTGCGTGGAGCAACTGGGACCCGCTGCTGTTGTTGCCATTGCTGCTATTGCTGTTGTCAGTAAGTAGCTGCAACGCGCGAGCCAGCTCCTCAAAACACAATTAGGTCTTGATCTCTTTAGCTAGTCTACATATGTAAACTACACCAGGTGCAGTATGTTAATATGAAGGAGTAAATGTTGTTGGTAAGCAACTTTGACAGAAATAGGCAGAGAAAGAAGAAGGCTTTGGAAAGAATAAATAACAGTCTCCTTAAATATGGAATTATAATCGTAGCACGCTGCATTTCAATGCACACAGGGCTTTTGCTGTAACAGTCGTACTTGCATAAATACTATTTCATACCCCACATTATTCTGTCACATCGCTGACTATAATCCCACATGTGCTATTGTAACATTAGGTTACCATTTTAGCTAAATGCTTCAAAGTAGCTTAGTAACACAGTCTTGCTACAGGATGTAGTGGGAAACAAGCCCCCAGAGTGGGACACATGCAGACCTGTTCAGACAGCTGGACCTGTTCTTGGAGGTTCCTGATGACTGCCTCCTCCTCCAGTGTGCTGCCCTCCGCTGCTGCAGCCACCGGCAGGGCATGGAGCTGCTTCTCAACAGACTCCCTCAGCTCTGCATGCAACCTGGGTTTGTAAAGAAAGGGTCATTATAAAAAAAAAATAATAGAATGACCTTTTGATTTGGATGTATTTATTGTAGTCACTAAAGGACCCTTTATTAGGCTGCTCAAAAATGCCTTGATTATCGACAAGGAACACCCAAACTAACAATAATCTAACTGTGACTAAGTGATTTTTGTTGGGACATACAAGGGAAATTAAACTACAATTCAGTACATCTAACTTTGTGTGTGTGTGCATGACTGTCTTTCTGTCCTCTGAATTTGCCCGTCGACCGTTCATCCGATCTGCTCCACACTTGGCGTTGTACTGCTGCGTAGGACCCAGGGCAGTGCGGTGCCGACTCACTGTGAAGTTGTTTGGATCAGTGGTTGTGTGGAAACCCGCAAAGCCAGCCGGACTCACTCTCCACATGTTGACACCAGTAGGAGTTTTCCTACCTTTCGTTCTCCTTGACAACTCGGTCCAACTTCACTTTGACGTCTGTCATCTGCGCCTGTGCAGATAGAAAAGAGCAGATCAATACAGAGTGTTATTCATTAGTCAATACACCTGCAATGCTATTTTAGTCCCTGGCTATGGACATTTGAAAAGCAACACAAGGTTAGAAAATATAACATTAGCATTCTTTAAAGAAAGCTGAGCAAAGTATGTTAGAAGACTATGATCAAGAGATGTTCACCACACAGTTCAATTGTGTGTGTTGTGTGCTGAACTTTCTCTTACTCTACATGTCTAGAGCTTTGCACTGATGGTCTCGTTTGCTGTTACATGTCATGTATGATCATCAGAGGAAAAATTAGACTGTTTCAGAAATATTTCAAAGTTCCTCGTAGCACCTTTAATTTGTGCATCTCATGGTTTCAGTGTTTCTCACCTGGTATTTCTTCAGCTGTTCGGTCATTTCATCCATGTGCCGGTCATACTCCGCTATCAGAGGAGCCATGACACTGTAACACAGACCAATAATGACGTCACTTCTTGTGTAGTCATTTTTTTTTGATTAAATTGAAAGTATTTACTCTCCAGTTAACCATATAAGATAATGTTATTTAAATAAGAATGTGGTGACTACAATACAAAAAAAAGACTCTTATTGCGCTAGACCTTCTATCCGAGATCCAGGGTGAAGGAGACTCTCCCCGCCTTGGCTCCTCGACCTCAGGAAAATAGGAAATGCAGCGTTAACCAAATTGTAGCTAAACCTTATTCATTTGATAGAGGTTTTTACAGGTGCCTCTGTACCTGAGATGATGTGAATTGAGAACGATGCCCATTCTGATACTGGCTGAGAGCCAAGCCCAACCTTTGGACTGTTAACACAGAGACGTGAACACAAACACACACACAAGTCAAGTTATAGAAGTTTTTCGGGGAATGGTAAACTATAACACCAGGAGCTAGTTACAGTTCTAAGTTATTTCAAACGTTAAGAAGAGATTCAGACATGGCGATAAATAATCGACAAGAGCACGTATTTAAAAAGGCAGCAAAAATGATAGATGGGGTAAACAGAAAACTAATGCAGGCGAGACACAAAGTTGTGAAATGATGAAGTGAACCAAGGTGTGTATCCATCAAGCCTTCAAGAGAAGCCAAAACCAGAAAAACATTTGAATATTAACATTAAGTCCTGCTTTTGGGCAGAGAAGTTAAATCATTTCACCAAAAATATTTCATATAGCTCATTCAAGGTAACTTATATGTATATGTAAGTAATTTAGAGCCGTTTGTCAGATTTAGAGGATACATGTCAGACCTAAAGGAGCTTGATTCACCCCCAAAATGAAGCGTCATTTAAGTATGTATCTTACTATCTATGGTATTTATATAGGTGTAGGGAACAGTGATTGGCATATAACCATAAAACATGACTCCCTCTGGGATTATTGATTAATAATGCCCCAGATTTGTACAATAACTGTGTATTTACTGGATAAATTGCAACCTCCTCCTAACACATAAGTCACTACAGCACAGTAGACAATAGACATTCTAATAGTAATTATGGAGCTGTCATGATTATTCTGATTTCACAGCTTCCTATGAACCGATTTTGTGCTGGACACACTCATTGAACAGACAGAGCGTCCTCCCTGGTATGTCCTTACCGTGATCCCGTAAAAACTCGACCTCTGCCTCCATACTGAAGCTGCTGTCAGGATGAAAACAAAACAGTTTATGTTGACGAGTTAAACACGAACACAACTAGCTTTGCTAACTGATCATTGACGTTTAGAAGCATGCACATTGCGGAAGTTTAAAACGTGTCCCTTAAAAATAAATTACGAAGCTGCTAAACATCATATACCTTGCGTTACCCGTGGTTACCAGGTGAAGCCAACGCTAGCTAGGTCAGCTTGCTAGTAAATCTCAGCAGAGTTTAGCTAGCTACCTAAACAAGTTACATCTGTTAAACAAGCGGCTAATTTGCAACGCAGTACATTTACATAGAAAGTGGCGCTTGCGAATGAAAAAAACTGTATTATTTGAATGCAAAAAAGGGTTTTTACTTCGATATTAAGACGGTTCCGCCGCCCGTTTTGAAGCAAAGTGATGAGAAATATCAACCAATGGCAAAGAAGGTGTGCACTGCAATAGTTTTCCGGTCCATCCAACAGAGAAGTAAGGGGTTCCGCTCTGTGTCAGGATGTCTCAGCCGGATCTATGAGACGGATATGTTTTGGTTTTGAGAAACGAGGTTTGACTATTATTTATGACAATGTTCTAACCAAATTAAAAGAGATAATGTTTTCACACCTACGAGCTCGTGTGGTCGGCCTACGTCAGAAAGTAACAAACGTTTTGGTGTAACATTTGCTGGAACCTATGGATGGAACGCTCTCGGACAGCTGGTCATGTGATCTGCTAACAAAATAAGAGTTTGGTTATTTCTAACAGGTCTACTGGGTAGTTTTTTTGTTTGAAATCAAGTATAGTCTGCAACCAGAACCTGGACACCAAGTAAGTTTGATGGCTAACGTTAATAGCTCCAATAGTCCCATATCAGGAAGTGTTTAATCATCTTGATAAGTTATTAAGTAACAGAACTGCTTTTGACATAAACACAATGATATCAAAGTGCTGAGAGCACCTGAATGGGGGCGTGCTGTATATTAAGACAGGAGCAGATTAGCTGGAGAGACAGTTGAGAGTATTGTAGCCTGAGTGACTCTTTGGATTTTTGACATAATGGGGGTAACTCGTGGACTACAGTTTGTGGCCCTTATCCACATGTTGCTATGCTGTCAATCTCTGTAAATTTGCAATTGATTCCTGCACTGTGTCACTATGGTGTCATTGCAGGTTCTAATTTTGACTGGATCTTTTTTTTACAGCCCTCTTACACAAATGGAGTTCTCGATCAGGCACACCTGGGACAGCAAACCTGTGGAGCATGACCCCATCAGGGTCTTTTTCTCTCCTGGGCAGGGAGGGCTGAAGATGGAGGTGTTTGGTCCCTTCTTCAACGACCCAGCGGCGCCTGCAGGTCCATCTAGTCAGCCCTTCCCTGGACTCTGGGATTATGAAGGTGGGTAAAATGAAGGTAGGCTAGTGTGGTGCTGCACTAAGCAGCTTCCTAGACATGCAAATACAGTGTAAACTACCTGTAGAATGAGCTTTTAGGAATTAGTGACGGATCCATGACAATGACTATAAGTAAAGTGATTGCAAAAGTGTGATCGCAAAGAAGACACAATTAATGTTTTAATGGAATTAGTTATGTAGTCACATTGGCAACTAGAATAACTAAAAGTATTAAGTTAAAACCGTTTGGTAAAGCATTCTACAAATCTAAAACGTCTAACCAAAAAGGAGCCGACTACTAGAATGACTTCAATGTAGGTTTAATGAAACACATTATGACCTGTTTTTTTGAATGCATTGCTAATAAAAAGTCATAATTTTGTCAAATATGCTTCAGCCTGCATCTGAGTTTATCTCGTCTAAAAAAAAGTTGTGAACCATCACCTCTACAGCTCACGTATGGGTTATTTTTATAAAAATGTAAAACCAAAGTCTAAAAACAAAAAGTTGTTGTTATTCCCCTGTTTCAATGACCTGACAGATATGAAGGTGTTTGACGGATTGGAATGAACCAATTCATAAGTGCGTCATTATTCCAGTGACGCACTTTATGGACCTCACAAAGTTTGAATTTATGGACCATTTATGTAATAGATTACATAATATTGTACAGGTTTTGCTTTGATCCCCCCCCCCCTAAAAGTTGTACTTATGATAACCTTGTTATGGCATTAATGATTTAGGGATTTAGTAGGTATTATGCAATTTAAGGCCACTCTTACAGTCAAGATAAAAAATATGAATAAGGTCCAATGAGGTTGGAGAGACTATAGGAAACAGCACTGTTTATGAGGCCATAATTGTAATTGCATTATCATTATTATGGTGACACAGCAATTAAACCCTGTGATGAGGTTGAGTAATAACAATCCCATCTAATTGACTTGGAGTAAGTTCGATTTCCGGTTAATGAGCCCCACATATTTGGCCTCATTAATGTTACTTATTAGATTGGAAACCAACCCCATTATAATCTAAGTAGATAATGAGCATTGCTAGGTCAGCAGGTGCCTTCATATCTTATTTGAAAGTTTATGTATGTGTAAATTATTCATCATGTTGTTAAAGCTTTAACTTAAAATTAACGATTAAAACTATTTAATTATTGTCTTTCTCCGGAATAGTTTCGGATGAGGTCAATAGCAATTATAGAAGTTTATTAATGTTGTATTAAAGGTCTTACCTTGCATCAATCATGTTTCTTCTTCTTCTTCTTCTCCTCAGTTGTGGAATCCTTCTTCCTCGATAGCACCACAGACAATTACCTAGAAGTGGAGCTTTGTCCGTAAGTGAAGAGCTACTCTGTTGCATGATCCCTGCCTGTGACCATACTGTATTTTTATAGACAGCCTCAATACAAACACGCAAACAGTGTGTTTTCATTTCAGACACGGACAGCACCTGATACTGTTGCTGTCAGGAGTCGGCCATGCGTTCATGGTAGGCAGACATCAAGGGACTTATTGAGGGGAGCGGCTGCATTTTGGGTTAGATTTTAAAGTGTTTTTTATTTTTATTTTCTGTCTCAACATTCTATCTCCAGCAACAACTGCCCATGGTGTTTAGTGCCACAGTCAATGGAGACAGGTGGATGGGTGAGGCTCTCATCCCCTGGTCCTACTTCCCTCCCAACATCAACAAGATGAACTCCTACGCCATCCACGGCTCAGGAGTGAAGCGGACATACGAGGCCCTCTACCCTATCCCAGAGGGGGAGCTAGTGGAAGGCCAGACACCTAACTTGTGAGTATGACTGACTTCTATGAGAGCAGTTGTCTGAGGTCATGTAGGTTCATTGCAGACAGCTATTATCCACAGTAAAACATTGTAAGCGGTACTCAAGCAGTTTAGTGCTGGGGACTTGTGAGGGACAGATTTATGTAGGAGTGGTCAAAATAAAAGCATACAGAGGTCGAGATATCCTGACCTTAAACCCCTTATTATGGCTCAAGCCACAAGAATACTGGATCCTACATTTCCCATAATGCATTTTTTTTAGACTTCCCATTAATGGTCAATGGCGATGTCTTTCAAAGTCCACACTCCAGTTTGTAGAACAGGCTTTCTGTTGCTACTATGAAGTTATCATTTTTGAAGATTTTCTTAGAGATAGATAGATAGATAGATAGATAGATAGTCAAGTCAAGTCAAGTCAAGTCAAGTTTATTTATATAGCACATTTACAGACGGCTAAGCCCCACCAAAGTGCTTCACATAAAGAACAATTAGTGCAGTAAAAACAGGATTTAACACAATTAAAAAGAAACAAATAAGAAAATAAAAACAACAACAACACAGAGGTTAAAACGAGAATGCCTGCAGGAGTGGTCTAGTAGAAGGCAAGAGAGAAGAGGTGGGTTTTTAAAAGTGATTTAAAAACATTTAGGGACTGTGCTGCACGGATGTGGAGGGGAAGGCTGTTCCAGAGCCTGGGGGCTGCGACCGCAAAGGCTCTGTCACCCCTGGTCTTTAGCCTGGATCTGGGCACCTCAAGCAGCAGTTGGTCAGCTGACCGTAGTGCTCTGGTGTGGGTGAGGTGGTGTAGGAGGTCAGAGAGGTAAGTAGGGGCCAGACCATGGAGTGATTTGAAAACGGTTAGAAGGAGTTTGAAGTCAATACGGTGACGGATGGGAAGCCAGTGGAGTGATGCAAGGACCGGGGTGATGTGATCACGTTTTTTGGTGCAGGTGAGGAGTCGGGCGGCAGAGTTTTGGACCAACTGCAGGCGGCGAAGCTGCAATTGATCCATGCCAGTGTAGATAGATAGATAGATAGATAGATAGATAGATAGATAGATAGATAGATAGATAGATAGATAGATAGATAGATAGATAGATAGATAGATAGATAGATAGATAGATAGATAGATAGATAGATAGATAGATAGATAGATAGATAGATAGACAAGTTCCATGCATACTATATTAAATTATCTCTCTGTCCCTTAGCCATCGCCTGGAGTACTTCCAAAATTTCCGCCTGCAAAGCATCATGGGAGAAGGTTGGGTCCAGCCAGAGTCTGATCTGTGGAAAGGAAAGCCCTGAACTGAAACAACAATCCTTTTCTCTCTCTCTCTCTTTCTCTCTCTCACTCTCTCTCTCTCTCCATTTCTCACACACACACACACACACACACACACACACATACACAAACCGCGGCAGCAGGGCAACAGCACAAACACTAATTGACAAGGACCAAAGGGCAATCAATCTTTATTAGTTAATGATGTCAAAAGATATGACGAGAAATATGTTATCAGCTTGCCAGAGCACATTAGCCTTTACACAAAGCAGACAGTCACACACACACACACACACACACACACACACACACACACACATCCCAACGTATTGGACGTCACCTTAAATGGCCTTTGCAGAGTGTGACCCGCAGAGGTTTTACTGTGGGTGGTGGCAAGGAATACTCAATCTGAAATTCAGCTTCACTGTAGCCTGTGAATTTCATCTCTGTAAGATGAACCACAGCAGGTTATTGTGGGTCTTTGCCCTGACTTTTAAGACACACACACACACACACACACACACACACACACCACTCATACACAACAATCACACAGTACTGAAGTGAAATATCTGTTCTTCAGAGCTTTTAAATGAGTGCTATACTATAAAATGGTCTTTTTGCAATCACTTCACCACCTGTATTGATTTCCTTTTACAATTAATTATGTTTACATGCTGATTACATATTGCTGGCGAAGTGTATTGGTGGTTTGACAATTGTCACTCTAATTGTGATTCTGATGTGGGATCATGTTTCATTGCCAATAAAGTAATGGTTCATTCTTTTGAGAAACAGAGGCCTGGTCCTTAATTTGTAATACTCACATTTCTGGATCAATGGTTAAGGGTTTTGTCTCAGGAAATGAATACCCCCAAAAGGGACATAAGGCCTAACCTCAAACAGTAAGGCCTACTTCAGTAAAACCCTCTGAGAAGTTCAGAGACGTGATAATCACTCTGTTGGCAGAAACATTAGAATAGTCTTTTGTCAGCCAAAAAGATTTGGAGCACTTGGTTTCACACAGTTTTTCATATACATTCTTAATCAGAAACTAAATTAGTAGGCCTACTCTATAAATACCAAATGCATGTGCAGTTGAAATTTAAAGTAGCAAAACATAAGAATATGCAATTGAATCACAAGTGTTGCAACATTGAACAAAAGTGCAGTACTCAAATAAATGTTATTAGTTACTTTCCAGTACAGGAAGGTTAATACCACTCTTCTGTTTGCTAACCATGTAGCTAATGACTAATGAGCCAGCAGCCAGTTAGCTTAGCTTAGCCAAGCATATCCTGGAAAGCACAGGCACCTCTAGCCTGGCTCTGTCCAGTTAACTGAAACGAAACCACCCCACAACCATTCATTGATATAGGCTTCAGGCTATTATTTGTAATATAGCCAGGGTCATTGTGTCCCCTGTCTTTGTGCTAAGCTAAGGCATGTCTGGCTCAAGCCTCAACCTCAGCGATTTTTACCAGCATCCAATAAGGAAGTGACCCACATTGTAGTACCTTCCGGTGGCCACTAGGGGTGGTACCAAGACTGAGCAATTTTTCTTTGACTCACTTGTTAAACAGGCCGTTTTCACAGTCTTATTAAACCTATTTACAGCCTGGTCCAAAAAAACATTCTAGTCTGTATGTTTAGGTCATATCTCCATGACAACACTGAGGGGGGTGAATTTTTTTCTAGCAGGCTAGTTTTTATTCTTTTTGGAGGTTAAATTGGCGCGATCTCTTGAGTGACAGCTCTCCGCCCGTTGTACCTCACTTTGCCTCTGAGGTATACGTCAGCTCGATGGGCGTATTTCCCTCACCCCGACGTGACATCGATTCCCTTTTTCAGCAAGAGGAGTGAAGCAGAGTAAAAATCTCACAAAATGGCGACGCGCATAAACCAGGATTATTGGATGCCGGGCTCTAGCCCAGGCCCCCAGGATTGTGCCTTCTCCGAGCAGCCAGCATGGACTAGTGGCCAACCCATTGGTACTGCATGCTGTGAATGGGAGCTTATTTTCCTATGAGCCCAGAGGCAGATTTCCCCCGTCCACACAATACAAGCGGCGAACAAGATTGTGTCTCCGCAAATTTTTTCTGGATATCAATCATAGGCTCATACCTATCTTTAGACCATTTACTAATAAAACTGAAGTTTTTTCATTTCAAAACGCCACCTCAAGCGTTTTATTAGCCCAACGGCTTTTAATGGCTTTCAGTTGGTTTTCGAGGGAGGAGGCATGGGTCCATGGTGCCGCTACGTCATACAAAAAGGCGTGCCTGGCTCACATGAGAGCAGTATGGCCGCTTCCTTGTTGCTTTTTTGCGCCAATGAGCAGCTTTCATAGGAATGAATGGGCGCCATGTTTCAATACGGTGTCCATTTCTTTATATGGCCATGCTCTAGCCCCATACTTAGCCTAGGCCTGGATTGTTATCAATTAAACTCTCAATATTATAGTGAGTTAGTGAGTTTCCTTAAATAACACACTCTTCCTTTAACCTGACTGATGTGGAGTACATGTCCTCATCATGACAAATACTTTTCGAAGAAGTAAGTTGAAAGCTACCCGGAATTTGGAGCTGACTCATCCTGACACTGTGCATTTCATGCCCCCTAATATATAAATCAAAGTCGCTCTCACTTACTTTTCCAACTACTTTTAAGAGTTGAGATCAGAGGCCCCTCTGATCCCCAACATACAGCGGTGTGCACACACATACACACAACGATTTGGGACTCACAAATGTCTGTCTTCTCTTGGAGTCGTTCCCCGTTGCCCCCTCCGCAGCCCTTTGTAGAGCCTGTGTCTTTATCCGGTGGCTCCTCTTGGAACACTGGCTGGCAAACCACTTCCCCTGACCAGGAAACATATGGGGGCCAATTGATTTTCATGTTGGATGTGTTTCTCTTCGCCGTGGCAGTCCCAAAAGCTCATATTGAGCCTTATCAGTTTTAATTGGCGTTCTCGCCTTTGAAATGCGTGCAGTGATTAGGCCTAGAGAGCCAACTGCTTAAGCCCCCCCCCCCACCCCTTATCATCGCCTGAGGTGCCTTGCCACCGCACCGCACTGCACACTGCACATTGCACATACTGTTCACATGCACGCACACAGAGAGTTGGCACATTGAATTCCACTGGCATGTCTAATAAAACGTTGACCTAAAAAATATGTTTCTGGACACATTTAAACAAAAACAGGATATTGGAAGGAACGCTTTGATGCATACATATATGACACCGCATACACCCACCTGTGAGCAGGCAGAGAGGATGTGTGTGTGTGTCCCCGCTATGAGGCTTACACCCAGTTCCCTCTAATTAGTGTGAAGAGATGAGAGGGAAGAGCAGAACAGGTAGCTGCCTCTCCTCTACCTCCAAAGCCCCAGCAGACAAGCTAGACACAAGAGCCGTCTTATCCCCCCCCCCCCCCTCCGGCCCCCCTCTCAGAAAAAAGAGACTTGGGCTGCTCTGCAACATTCAACACCAGCTTAAGGGTGATTCTGCATGTCAGAAACTTTCTGGTGATCACCCCAGACCTAGTTCCCTTTTCTTTTTTCTTTTCCCCCTTTTTTTTCAAAGAGACGTGGGTCTCATCTCGTCGAGTTTAAAGGGTGTTTGAGGGTATGAACGAGGATAAAGTTGTGATGAAAAATAGAACGCAGGGATAAAGGAGTGATCTCGGGAACATGAAAAAGAGCGAGAGATTGAAAAAGTGAAAACGGTAATGACTTTGCCTAGTTTTCGGGGGTTCTGTGATAGACTCCCAAATGAAAGATTCATACAGGAGCTAATAAGATACAGGGACAGCACGTAGCCTTGGCAGGCTAACGCCAACAACAGTATCAGATTGTACAAAGCGGTGGAACTTATCTGCACTGTGCAGTACACAATCCTATAGGATGGATGGCTTCCAATATACTGCATTGCACAAACAAGCAGCAAACTTTGATCTGTGTTCAATTGGGACCGTATCTTACCTAATCACTTAAGCGCCATTAAGGCCTAATCTGTTGGCAGTTTTATCCCCTATCTACTTTCCACAGCGACCAAGGCTAAACCCAGTGTTAAAACATGTTAATACACCAGACCCAACAGTGCTGTGCTGTGTCTGTCTTCCACTAAGGTTAAAGTGGATAGGCCTGAATCCCTAATGGAGGCGAACATGGCATCCCAAGTGTTTCCCTGCACCAACTGAAGGCCTATTAACTCTGTCTAATTATTGTCTAACAAGCCCATCATTATTGAGAGGGCTGCAAGGGTGAAGGATGGGAAGGGTGGTGCTGGGCACAAAGAAGTTACGGACCTATGAATGCTTCTGCAGTGTGTGTGTGTGCGCGTGTGCCCGCATGTGTGTGTGTGTGTGTGTGTGTGTGTGCATGTGTGCGTGTGACAGCACAGGTACTAATTGCAGTTGAAGCCTGTACGAGGATGGCATGGCTAGAATTTGGGATGAAGCTGTAAGAGGCTGGGTGGAGGAGGAGGAGAAGAAGAAGAAAAAAGAGAGAGAGAAAGCGATGCAGAGCCAAGCGAGTGCCGGGGACATTAATGAGGGCCAAAACAAGCTGCACTCCTCAATAACACTGCAGTGAGAGAGGGGGGAGAGACGGGGATTTTCATTACACAAGAATGTTGGACAACCTTGCAAACTTAGGCAAGCAATTTTTTATTTGTTTTCCTTTCCTCAAATGCACAGATATGCAAACATGTTTAAAACGCCGGCATTTAAGACCAATTACTCACAAGAACACAAGACAAAAAGTTGAATCTACTCCGACCAGATACATGCAGAACTTGCCTTGATGTATATGAGTCAATGCTCATATGGATGCATTAACAATTTATTTTTATTATTTACAATTGCTGCTGCTTTATATACCCAAGTACAGACAGGCCATGGCTGCTCTACTCATATCAACACTGGGAATGGGATTCATATGTTATTAGTGTGTAAAACATAGAAACAAATGACATTAGCCGGAGGGGAAAATAAAGTAAATTAAGCTTTCTTTGTTATCAACACAGAGTATAAATCATGACTCATTGCCTAATTGATTCCATTACAGTCCCACCTGCCTGCAGACTCTCTCATCCATCCGTGTATTGTTTATCTTCATTTTTAGCTAGACGGATGAAAGGGGTTGTTATTGGATGTGAGGCGCACCGAATTTCACCCTATTGAGCGAGCACATTCATTGCCAACTAAATGTGGCGCGCAATTATCAGAGAATATGTGTTCTCGTGCAATAAAGTGACAAAGAAGCGAAACTCTTAATACAGACAATTGCTTGTTTTTCGGGGCAATGCGAGATGATGATATTCCTTTGTTTTGTTTTTCCCAATAGCAAATAGACTGCATTATGCCCGGAGGTAATTTATGTGCGACGTGATATTACTGGTCGGTAGTGAGCATGTTCACTAACTCTTAATTGGGAAATAAATCACCCCGTTGCCATGGAGACAAAAACTTTAAAGTGTTAATGGCTAAATGAGAGCATGCTGATAGTGTCTCAGTGCATCGAGGTGGTGTTTGTGCGAGTGTGTCCATCCATGCATGTGTTTTTAACCGGCTCCCTCCGGCTCATTACCATAGAGCCTTGTTAGTATGGCTGCTGCTATGTACTCTACATACATACAGTACATACATACCGTTTCATTCCATTAGGTCTTTCCCATTTAAAACTCGGACAAATGTTGAAATAACCCCATACTTAAGCGCATACAGTGACCCCTGAAAAATAAAAACTAATTGCATCATTAGTTGTCACAGTCTCCGGGGCTTTGGCCACTTGGTCGATGTCTAATGATTGCTATCCTTTATCTACCCTTACATTCCTATTATTAACCCCGTTCCTCTTTCTACTTTTAAAACATGTTTCTTTTCTCACTCTTTCCTCTTCCCCCTCTCTCTCCTCTCCTCCTCCCCTGGGCCCTGTCCTCTTCTCTCCGGTCTCCTTCAGCTGGTGAAATGGATGGAGGCAGAAAGGGCATTAGCGTAGATGAATGGATAGACTGGCCTAACACAATCTGGCCCACTTCAGTAGACAATTTAATATGGACTCGCCCACATTGCGGTTACCTCGCCAGGGCGCTGCACTAAATCTCACTTTGACTTGCTATGATGATGGATACAGATTTATCGGATCAAAACAGTGTGTGTGTGTGTGTGTGTGTGTGTGTGTGTCACTGTGTGTGTGTGTGTGTCACTGTGTTTGTGTGGGATGATGGATACAACAGACGATAGGCAGATGGGTGAGCTGTGAGAGGCAGTAGTGATAATTACAGTATTTATCTGGGTTAGGTGTCATGGCTGCCTATGCTGCATTATGAACATATAAAGGGATGAAACGACATTCAATGCATTCCATCATTTCAACACCTGCGACTCCATTTTTTTTAAAAGGGAGCAGACCATGCAGAGAAGAGATGAAGTGTATGACATGAGTGGATGCCTTTGAATGCAGAATGCCGTGAGTTCATGGCTGTTATAGAATCGCATATCACTGGTATATATAAATCATTATGGAGAAAAGTATAAATGAACAGGAAATCATCTCAGAATATAGACCAGGGTAAGTTGTTAAGTATACAATTAAAATGCTGGGCATGATGTGATATCGTCTCAACTGCAAAATGATTTAGGCAAATGAGTCAAAATGTCTCCTGTGCAGAAGGCCCATTCTTATAATCATTTCTTAGAAGTTTTTGTTCATGTGCAGGGTTTGTCATTCACATGGCAACCAAGCATAATTGTTCAGAACATCTAGCCTATCACTGCTTCTACTAATGCCACCACTCACAAATGACAATAGCTTTAATTGTGTTTGACAATTACACTGTCATTGGTTTAATCAGCTGCCGCCAAAGGAACAGGTAAGACTAAGTGGCTTGGGACTGAATTTACCACTGCCACCTTGTCCTCTGTACTAAGAGCATCTTATTGGCCAAGATAAGGGACCAATCAATGGGTTGAAAGTCACTGGATGATCAGTGTGCACTGTGCATAGCCATTTATCCCCACCGACTCAATTAATTATACCAGTATCATTTAGCAGATAAATCAATGCAACAGAGTGCATTTTTGTAAGTGACAACTTTACTAAGATGACCTAATTATCTCGTATTACTCTGAAATATCACACATTTTAGTGTCACTATATGTTATGAGCCCAACGCTGTCATTAATTGTGAAAAGAAACAACCCTCTCCCATAGCGAATAAGTAAGATCCTAATTTGTCACGTGATGCTTGACTTCAGCATGCCAGTGAGCCTTGCAGTGGCGCCTCGGGAGAAGAAAATTGACATCATGTGAGACAAAAAGAGAGAGAGTTTTGACAGACAATTTCAACTGGGAGCAGGGGAGGATCTAGAAAATGTTATATGGGGTGGCGAAGAGGGGGCAAGAGGTCTTGGCAGGGGGGCATGGGAGGACGGTAGCGGGAATCCCCATACATATTATATTGATCATCATTTCTGATAAAATAAGACATTTGTAGCCTATATCTTAAGCCTACATAGCTTACTCTATACAACAGAAAACAGGCAATCACTGAAACATGTTATTTTGAGTGACATGACATATCATTCTAGTCTAGTAGAATTTATATGGAAGGAGAATAACAATACAGTAGTTTAGGCTGGGACTGCAGTCAGACCCTCTGCCTACCTTTCATCTGCTTGCTGATCACTACCTGCCTCTGTCCCTCTGTCTGAATATAAAACCTGCTCTTCATCCCCCACATTTATTTCTTCTTTTCCCTCACTTATTTATTCATGTCTTTAACATGTGATAGCCTAATGTAACCTGGTTTAATATGTGCAGCTTGTTTACTGTGATATGTGAGAGTTTTTAGTAGGCTATGTGTGGCTATTCAAACAAAAATGATCGATCTCCTATAGCACTGTCAGTGTCACTGTGGTAACTCAATGCCTCAGAAACGGCAACTCTCTCTCTCTCTCTTACCTCCCAGATGAACTGATTAAATTATTAAGCTATTAACTATCTACCATTGTTATAAATCCTTAACAAACTGCTAACAAACACTTAACAAATCATTAATAATCATTAATTAAGAGTTTACTAATGATCTATTAACGAGTTACAACGGATAGTTATTATAAAGTGTTACCTAATTTACTTTTGTTCAATGTATTGTTTGTTTCAATTATTTGAGTGGCTTGTTGACATAGTGGCGGTTTGTTCTTACAAGTACATTTTTGAGAATGCAAAAGTTAGGGGGGCAGCTGGGAGGCAAGGCTCTTCAGTGCGGGGGCCGCTGCCCCTCTTCCCCCCCTGTAGAACCGCCCCTGACTGGGAGGGATGCAGCAAATTCTAAAACAAATTGAGTTGGGCAGGGCTTGGTACAACGCAAAGTAAAAGTGAAAGGTTAAAAAATGTATGCAGGAGAGTGTGATACAATGTGATGTGTTGTTCAGTGGCTGCCTTGTTATCCTTCTGGGATGTACCTGCTTTCCCCTCAACCTGTCTTTAATCCAGTTAACGATGTCAAGAATACCTTTCAAATCAAAGTCAGTGGGAAATTAAGCAATCTGGTACACATGTCGGTGGACAGGTTGCTTATTTGTGTACTTTTTCTGTATTCAGGGGGATGGGAAGTGTGTGTGTGTGTGTGTGTGTGTGTGTGTGTGTGTGTGTGTGTGTGTGTGTGTGTGTGTGTGTGTGTGTGTGTGTGTGTGTGTGTGTGTGTGTGTGCGGTACTATTGTAACAAATAATTCTTTGTCACTCATATATGATTTAAAGGGTCTTGACATCCAAAACAAATCTTGTTGTCAATTTAATTCTATAAGTTTGAATTAGTATTCCTTACACATGCAAGCCAACAATCAGAGACTACATTTCCAATTTATTTCTAATGTCTGTGCTCTCAGAGAACCACCACCAGGGTCTCGGAATTATGAATTAAGAGTGAAACGTCTGTTTTGAAGTCTGAACTCTGCCAATTAGTCCATTATGGCTTGGCTCTTTTCTCTTTCATAGTTATAGTTGGTTTTCCTCTCACAACTTCATGAGAACAGACCTTAAGTTATATTAGGTAGACATGGCCGGGTTAACCATATTGGAGGCATCAGACACAAGCTGTTGTTGGGTAATCAACCCCCCATAAATAAATTTGCCAGTGTCGATAAAGTAGGTGTAGTATATCAAAACATATAATTACATTTTTTCACTTGTCTTGTGGACTGCACATGGGAAGATTGATACAACTCTGTATATACAATATATAGTGTTTTTATATATACAGTAAATATACTGTCAGAAGCGATTTAGCTGAACCTAGCACAAAGACTGTAAAGAGGGGGAAATGGCATGCATGGCTCTGTCCAAAAGTTACAAAAATATTACGTGTTGTAGTCTAATAGAGTCAGACAGTCCAAAATTGACAAAGCCATCGTAGCTTATAAACTGTGTCACACCATCCATCCTTTTTTAGTGGCCACCTCTAAGAATCAACTGCTCCACAAGACTGTAATGGTTTGTAGACAGTTCTGTGACAGGATTATGGGTGAACTTTGATTGTACATTGAGACACCAAGCGTATAAGCCTCACAGTCAAGAATATTTGTGAAGAGGCTGCACGATTGCAACAGGTTTTGAGCCTCTATATTTATATCCCTCTCTATCTGGGGCATAAAGTAGAGGATGGGCTGGACCCTAATATTCTATTGTGCAATGTGTGGCGTGGAAAGAAAGTCTTATTATACATGGGTCCGTCTTTGTATGGTGGGAGCACATTTGGCACATCAGTCTCCTTGACAGACTTAACTTGGGCAGAAGTTAGCACAAACATAACCTTTTTTCTCTTCTAACAAGCCCATATCTACAATCCAGACAAAAAATAACATCACACAAGAATCATACCAGAAGAACTGGACTGCTAAAAGAAGACATCTTGTATAATGAAGTCTCTCCTGCAGCATCATGGGAAGTGGAGTCCCTGACAAAGGACGGCAAGAGACACGGACAGTTCTCGCATTACTCTCTTGACTCTTGGACCGCACCTGGGACTCTCAAACACACCACCACATATTCTGGTGGGGCATAAGTGAACATTGAGAGCGATTATTTTTGAATGTCTCTACACATTATTTTGTTTTTTAAGGACAATGCTACCTGGTATGCCTTTAATAACTATGTCACTAGAAAGCGATATCATTGAATTTATATTCCCGGTGCACAAACAGAATAGCAAATCATCACAGAAAAACCTGATAAAAATTAGTATGAGCTAAATTAAAATAGGTACATTTTGATTCCTCTGTTTAAACTTATCATTGGGGTAGTGGAGAGCAGGATAAAGATAGTATACTACAATGCAATGTATTAAACATCCTGAACTCTTAACTTCCAGCACTTTCATCGAGTTGACAATGGGTCATTATCGCTATAACAACTTCCACTATTGACCTTGTATGCAGTGTTGTTAAATGCAGTGCTCTTTGCTTTGTAGCTTGTAGCCGGAACACAAAAGAACAGTAAGTACTTTCCGAGTCAGAAACAAACCGACAAAGAGGCGTTGCGTAAGTAAGTAGAAGGTCAATAATGTGGAGTGTTAAATATTCCAGTCTTGGTTTTCGCGGCTTTGAAAGGATTATAAGCAAGTTTCATCACATGAAAGTAGTGCCTCCTGGAGGGCTGGCATCTTTGATATAAAGATGTGAACAGAATATTATTGGAGTAGAACAAGCAAAGTGCAGCCAGGGAAAGGGAGGATATAGACAAAGAGGTGGAGCAGAATAATATAGACTAAGAGAGTTGAAAGGGGGCGAGAGGAAAAAGAGTAAACAGCTCAGAAAAGAGAAAAATTGGAAACAGATAAAAGCGGCAAAAAAAACTCCTCTTTGACAAAGCGATTGCGCGGGAGAGAGAGAGAAATAGAGGGCACGCTTAAAGAGAAGATTGGAAGATGCTCTCAAGTAAATGCTCAAAAGTCAAAGCTGGGATTCTACTGGGAGCGTGCAGAGGATGGTGGGTTTGCATAAAAGGAAACTGAACGGCCGGGGCAAATGGAGAGGTTTTATAGTTTCATTTTTGAGTCATATTTTTATTTATCACTGCTGATGTGTTCTGGCTGGCAAACAGTCAAACTGATCAGAGCAGCACGGCGATGAGTGCAGGAGATAAAAAAAACTGTCTCCACTCTCACAGATAAGACCGAATTAGAATATCTTTTTATTTTATCCTCTTCATGCTGCTTTTCTCTCTCTCTCTGCATCTCTTTCCCCCATGCACCTCATTTTCTCTCTTTCCTTCCCCCTCTTTTCTTCTCTTTCA
Source organism: Hyperoplus immaculatus (assembly GCA_949357725.1). Classification (NCBI taxonomy): domain Eukaryota; kingdom Metazoa; phylum Chordata; class Actinopteri; order Uranoscopiformes; family Ammodytidae; genus Hyperoplus; species Hyperoplus immaculatus. The sequence goes on from OX442355.1 coordinate 23,465,923, forward strand.
TCTCTTGGGCTCCCTACCTCTCTCTTTCTCTCTCTCTCTGTCCCTCTCTCTCCCTCCCCTTGTCTTCATCCTCTTTCTCACGTTTTTATCTCTGGCTGATAAGGTTCCTATCTAGTTGCCAGTCAACTCTTGATGCCATACAGACACTGATAATGCTCCCGACATCTCCTGCAACCGCAATTAACTAAAGCTCTGTGACTTCCCCATAGGAAGAAAAAAAATAAAAATTTGTTTTCCGTCTGCATATTCTCGAGTGTCCTTCTCCTCTCACTCCAAGCCACCTTGTGAATATGTGATCAGAGTTGATGGCACTCGTCAAACTTTTTAAACCTGATATCACAGACAAAGATGCCAGCCCTATTCGTCTGCTTTGTTGCTGTGTCTCTCTCATGTTCCATCCAGACAGGGGCAGCATGGCTATAATCTCGATTCCAAAAGTAGGTGCAGGCAAAGGTGGAGTCAGCGATTCTGGAGAAAGCTTGTTGTTGAAGCCACTCTTTGTCAAGATCAGTAAATATCTCACCATATGCTACACGTCCATAACGTGTCCATCCAGTGTTAATACATAGCCCAGGCTCTGTAAACAAGTATGTAAACAAAGGATTTAAAAACAAAGGGGGCCCACCGTATTTTGAGAACAAGCGTTCTCAAGATTTGCTGACTCCACCTTTAATTTGTTGAGTGAGTGAGTGAGTGAGTGAGTGAGTGAGTGAGTGAGTGAGTGAGTGAGTGAGTGAGGGATGGATAAACTGTCACAGCTGCTCTGCCGGTTGCCAGCATTACATTGGTAGCGTGTCGGCGATAGGCTAATGGCTCATTCGCTGCTGCAAATTAAAACACAATCGCCAAATAGGAGTACAGGGAGGGAGGCGGGATCTAACATGATTTATGAGAAAATTAAAAGTGATTGGATGTGAAGTTTGAAATTAGAGGAAAGCAGTCTGGTGTCAGACTCTATGAAGATGACTGACTGGACTGGGTGTGCGGCCGACTCTCACTGGACCGAATCCCATCCAATGCCTGTCTGTCAAATTACTGTGATAGGTACGCAAGGCCCCTCCCAACGGTTAGGCTGGGCAAGCAACGTGCTGGCCATTATCTATGAAATATATGTAGGTTGCGTTCCTAATCGCATACTCTTTCTTTTTTCTATTCTACATACTACATCCGACGATAAAAATAATCTAGTTAGGATGCAGTAGGCATACTATTGGGACATACTTTTTCATCATAATATTGCGCCTTGATCTTGCCTCTTGCTTTTATATCCGTCACATCCCCGTTTGTTTTCATATGGAGGCTTCGTCGATGTTACGTCACTTCACGTGCACACTGGATTGTGGGTCAGAATCGCCCAAATAGGATGCACTTTTCAACACTAACAATCTCGGCCGCATGAAGTAGGACATCCGGGTACTTCTAACCATCCTAAATCTGGCCACAAGAATCGGGACATCCTAAATCTTTTTTCTACATACTATATAGTAGAAAGTATGCGATTCGGAACGCAACCATAGTTTCACCCACAAGCGTCTGGTGGCCTGGTCTGCCATGGGGCCTGGCCGGGCACAGCCTGCAGCCTGAAGAAGCAACATGCAATCCTCCTTACAATTACCACAATTTTAAATTGCAATTTCAGTCCAACTGATAGGTTATGAATGGCATGCCATTTTACCAAATGGCCTAACATGATCCATAGACGTTTTGTTCTTAAATGTGTCCTTTCACTAAAAGTATGGCTTTTTTTATAGACACTCCATAGAAAGAGGGGACACCAATTTCTGAAGTCCATAAGGCAATGCTGCCACATGAAATGTGTTTGCAGTAGGCTGTAATAAGTGAAGGACCTTTGAGGTACATTTTCAAGCCAATTTAAAAAAAAGATTCAAGGAAACTAAGGCAATCTTGCAGCCCCCAGTATTTACCTGACAAGTGAGCTGATTAATGTCCTTGTCTTTTAAATTAATAGTCTTCTGAGGTGCTGCTGTGCCATAGAACGGCCATCGCTGGCACACCCTAATGTTCATAGCTAGTGATGCTATTTGGTTATGTGATTTTTTACACACACCTTATCCGTTATCAATAGGGGAAAATAGACATTCTGAAACCCCCCCACTTTTCCCCCACATGCTCATCTTTCCATCCTTTCCACTTAGCCATCATCCATCCCTCCACACATCTCCATACATTAGTGGATGTCAAGGCTTCATCACATCCAACCTCATCACTCACACAACCGTCGTCCAAGTAATAGTGTTGGCCCCACATCGAGGGCCATATCTAGCATTCATTGCATCTCAATGTTCTAGTACATCTTTCCATTTTGCTCCTTCCCCTTACTCTATCATTATGTCCCGCTGCACACCTCTCTTTAGCAACCCCTCACCTAAGTGCTTCCCCCTCCCACATGTGTTGGAAGCTACTATTATTAAAGTCCTCCATGTATCTTGGAGACCATTGCGACAAAAGCCATCACCGGCAGCCAGATGGGATTGCCTTCTTGGTAGGTAAAGCGCTCCACGGCAAGCTAAAGAGCTTTACAAATCCCTCCACACCTCTCCCCCTCCCCTCCCCTGTTTCCCCATACCTCTCAACCCTAGTCTTTTCCTATGTCACTCTCAATTCCCTGGTTCTCTCCAGATGTCTCTTCTCTTTCTCCTTGTGTCTCTCTCCAAAAAGTGGCTTACAATTGAGATCTACTCAGACTTATTTTCCGTTGTGTGTTGCACTGTTCATTTCTTTTCTCCCTTGCCATCCCCCTGTCCTCCTTAGTGTAATTACTGGGGTGGATACAGTCTGGTATATAGGAGGAAGAGGATGGGTAATATATTGAAGAGGAAAAGGATTGGGGAAAAGGGAAAGACATGCAGGCAGGAGATGGAGGGGACCAGGCAATGGAACAGAGGACAAATAAGGAGGAGCGCTTGGCATGGAGGAATAAGGGGGAGAAGGCAGAGGGGTAATGTAATCTCACTGTGGGAAGTGTGGTAATAAATCACCTGCCACAGTTAATAAAATGTCACGACGCCGTGGCTTTAGACAGGAAAGAAAGGTTAACTGGTGCTTCATATAAATGTGCTTCAACAAGCACAGGTGGGGGAGATTAAGGCAGTGCGCACACACACACACACACAACCATGCACGCACACAGCAAGAAAAGAAGCGGTACACACAGCAAAGCGTGCAGGCTTGTATAGGTAAAGTAGACAAATGAGCTCATAAAAAACAAGAAACCCCAACGGACAATTTCGAGCACTTTCGCAGAAGTGCATGCAAATGCATTTTCAAGTGTGTGCACAATTTTAAACATGCATGTGTCGGTACATATACCATACATGCACAGTCAATTACGGGGCACCCTTTGGTGCTGGTTGTAATCATGTGTGGGGGGGGAAATCTCATTTTCATGAAGTAGAAGTTTTATTCTCACCATCACTCTTTACTCATCTTACTGCCATCTCTCCTCCCCTCTGCTCCACTCTTTCCCTCTCTTGTCTTCTCTCTGCTCTCTTTCACTGTGCATCTCCACTGCTCTTCATACTCCACCTCCTCACCCTCCACCTCCTCTCCTCCCTGTGGTCGGCTCATCCCTCGCTCCTACTCCTTTCGTTTGCCCCAAGGATACCTTCCCTCCTACACGGCCTCGCCTCATCCCTCTCTCTCTCTCCATTTATTTATATCAATGAGCAAAAGTCATCCTTTCATCTTCCTCCAGATGAACAGACTCGGCTTGTGGAAGAGGACAGAAGAAGAAAAAAAGGAGCGTAACACAGAGGAGCACAGTTTTCTCTTAGTCCATAAATTCAACTGTACCAAGCCGAGGGAATATTATATAAACTCTCCCTTGTAAGAGGAGATAATTCCATGTGTTTTGGGTGGCTGGTTAAGGAATTATTTCACAGCAAACATGTATTAATACTGAATTGGAGAAATCAAGACTTTCCCCCCCCCCAGCATTTAAACAGTGGACTATTGGGAGCGAAAAAACATTTTACTGTGTCAAATTTTACCCAAGGCTCTTATTTTGGCCTTCAATAAAACACCCATTCTAATAAAAACAAACAAAAATGAAATAGAAAATCACATTTTGCTTAGAAGACCTCTTTGTGAACCGGCGAAAAGGAAAATGTTATGTTTTCAAATTACAGTGTGATTATTTTGCCTTTATATTCTGCACAAAACAGGGAGTTTGAGAACCAAGAAGCGTGACATATGAATTGGTGTGATTCTTTTTTAAATGAGGGGATACATACAAATATACAATGATGCCGCTTGTGGAAATCACAGGATGCTCAAAAATAGAAAAACAAATAGGTACTACAGGCTCAGTATTGGCTTATTTGTAGAGGAAATGCTTATTTTTATTCTATCCATTGTCTTATATGTCTACTTGGATGTCTGTTTTATGCCATTCCCCAACTAATACAAAATGTCTCATGTGGGGAAATACATAAAAGACCGGAACTGACCCTGAGCAGAGCAGAAAAGCTCATCTTCATTGAATTTCTTTCTGGTGAGAATGACAATGTCAATGTCAAGTACCGATGTGAAAGGGACTTATTTTTTAATAGAAAAATTGCCCAGGTGCACATGTAAGAAAGAAATGATTGAAATGCATCCTGGATTCCAATTACAGTTTAAGGGTGATCTTTTGTGTTTGCATATGTTATTGGATGCGTGCACAGGTAGGCGCAGATATATGGCAGATGTGAAATGCTTCATATGATTTGAGATGATATTATGTATCATTGCATGATCAGTTCATGTATGTACAGTAGGGGAGAGTGGCCTAAGTTGTGCAACTTTTCACTCAAAGTGACATTAAAGTAAGGCCTTGACAGTAAAGTCTCCAACTCAAATATGTACATATATTTCAGGGTGTTGTGCATCCCTGGCAATAAAAACTTTGGATCTGGAATAAACTGTTGAAGAAATATAGCTTTCGGAAAAAAAGTTGTCTTGATGCACAACTTGTCCCCGGTGTGGTGTAAGTTGTGCGGTTGGAGAGAATACCATGGGGTGAATTGTGCCATTGCTATATATCTCATAAACTGTAATGCAAGACAAATCCTTATTACAATTACTTATTTAAGATGTATTTAAAGTAAATAGTTGACAAAGATTGAAGGACAATTTTCTTAAACAAGGCCTAGCAAATCTAATGGTTTTACCTGCAAAGCTCACAATGACAAAGTCACCATCATCATCTTTCTGGCCATCTGAACTCTCATCAGTGGTGTCGTTAAGTGGAATTGAGATGTCACTCTCTTCTGAGCTACTGTAGACAATCACTTTCTTTTGGTGACCAGCGTATACAGCCATGCCACTGGCACAACTCTCAGAAATGTACTTTGCACTAGTTGCTCCGTGCTTGTGGAACCAACTGCCACCTGACAAATGTGATTCCCCTACATTTCTGCCTTTAAATCAAGGCTCAAAACCCATATGTACACCCTGGTGTTTCCTCCCCATTAACTATCTTACCTCTGCACTACTATCTGTGTTTATGTGGATGTATGGGCTTTACGTCTTTTATTTTGGTTATTGTTATTTTACCTTCATTGTTTACCTACTGAATGCACTATGTACAGCACTTTGGACAGTGCAAACTGATGGCCTCGGCCAAGTATGATGGCCTCCATGAGCTTTTATAGCCCATCCAATTTTATTACAATGATATCTCTTGTGTGTTTGTATTCGTATTTATTTATGCCTATTTTTAGTGTTGTATGTTTCCTACTACCGAATGCAAAATTGGATTCGGGGACAATAAAGATTATGAAAACAGATCAAAATATTTAAATGTCCAGTCTTCAAGCGGACATTGCAGGTAGCACTTGGTATATATGTTGTTATTCTAAGCCATTTATTAATAACTTCAGTAAAATGAGTAGAGCTACTAACAGGAATAACGCAAAACTCTTATTGGCTTGTTCTTAGCACTGTGTGATTTCAGTAACAGTGGAGTTCAACAGAGGATGATTTAGATTTCATTATCTTCCAGTGTGTTGGATAGGGGACAGTCAGATGGTAGGTCAGAAAAACACTGTGTGTATGTCGCTGCAGGGCTTCGTCTGACCCCCCCCCCCTGTAGGTGCCAGTATGATCATTAAATATAGCCCATTATCAGTGGACTCTTTGTTCATGGCATCATTACAGCGGGTGGGAGAAAAATGAAAAAAGGACTGTCACAAGTGAAAATTGTCAAGTCGTGAAATGTGGGACTGAGCTGGTAAATGGGCAGCCTCGGAACCGAAGAAGGTGACACCCATGAAATGACAGAATGCTGATGCCCAGTTAAATCCAAACCCGAACCAACACACTCTGAAGCGTGTCTCTGACCAATAAGTAACTACATAAAATGCTGAAACCACAGTTCCCAGCTGTGCGCTTCCAGGAGGATTATTTAATGTTACACTGAATTGTCCGATGTGCAGGTTATAAGTACGGCGTTAAAGCAGTAAACATGAAGGCTTTATGGAAGATAATACAGTTTGGATGGTATCACACAGATTGAATAGGTGTATATTGCACAGCAGTGTTATGGTGGTTACTCCCTTTAAACATATGTTTGAATTGTCAGACGGATAAAACTGATTTCTTGCCTTTATGGGAAGAAGAGGAACATAGCGCTGCTTAGATAACCTTTTCTCGCTCCACAAGCTACAGGGAATACAAAAGAAAACCATTTTTCTTTTAGAGCCCACAAACAGTCAATTCTGTATGAAGCCCACAATTGTTAAGCATAACAGGGCTTGGCAACTATATTGTCACACATTGAAAACATAAAATGCAGAATAGTGGCCAACCTAATATAAATGTAAATTACCTTTTGCAAAACTGGCATATTAGCATTACCATTTTCGATGTGTAATATTTGCTATGCCCCAGTTTAGTGTGCTAATCTACCACATCATTAATTTTTAGATTGTTTTCTTTATTACTTATTAAAAAAGTGTTACCCTATTTATGTCACACTTTGTTTCACTGTGTTCAACTATTGATTATTTCCTCACGCAATCCCTTTTGAACATGCCCTAAAATTACATCATAGTTATATGCTCAAGTGTATTCTACTAAAGGAGTGGTAGGATGGCCTAGAGGTAAGGGGGCCAACTAGTAACAGTAGCAGGTATTGCATCTACGGTGCCCACCGTCTCTTCCATTGTGTCCTTAAGTAAGATACTTAACCCAAAAAACTGCTCCAGGGGCAGGCACCGCTGCAGATGACCCCGCGCAATGACCCCCTTCTGTACAACTGCATGTGTGTGTTAGAGATGTCTAGGAGGGGATAGCGAAAAGGACATTTTGATTACTGTGTGAGACTTACCTTGCATGTGTGGTAATAGACACATAGATACTTAATTGAACTTATCTGTAATACAAAGTTTGTATTTGGCACGATGCTAGGCACATTTGTTGACTTGTTTTGCAGGCATCACAGAAAGTCAGCTTTTCTATGGAATTTTACAGATTGCCGGTGAAAGAGTTATTCAATTTGCCTAGATTACGGTAAAAAGTAGACAAATGCTAACTGGTAACAAGATTAGACCATCCTACTCAACGGAAACACACTCGCATATGCAGACGATTCCATTTAATAATATATTTTATTGTGACATATTCAAATGATCCTAGGACATGAACGAAAACAATTTCTCCTTGAGGGGTCGGTAATTGAATTGATTGAGCAATCATTAAATATAATCAAAATTTCTTGAAAATAAAATGGCCTGGAATGTTTAATAACCGATACACAAATCATGTTCGGGTTTGACCTGGGAACCTTTAATATCTCTAATTGTGCCTATCAAGTAAAAGGAATCGGAAATCTCCTCTGAAAATATAAATAGTCTCATTAGTATTTTGTCTTTGGTAGCTGTGAACCTAAACCATACCCAGTGAGACACCTTTACCCTCCCTAACTCCTATTATTTGTCTAAAATAGTATTTCAAAAAAGTAATCTGACAAGGATGCAAGCTTATTTCCCGTTTGTTCAAATGCTATTTACTGAGAAACCGCACTGGGGAAGAGCTAAGCACGATGTTTTTGTACATGGCTGTGTGATCCACTTACATCTCCGTTCCAAATGTTCTCTCTGCCCGTACGTATCCATTCAAGTAAAGTGTTTTTAACCGATTCACCTTAGCAGAAATGCACGTTCCTCTAAAGTGGTTGGTAATCTTTCAAGTCTGTTTTAGTGTAGGCCTACTTAGTGGGGGGGGGGGGGGGGTTGCCTGAGGGTCTGTGTATAGAAGAGACTGATTGGGTCAGGAGAGCTGATGCCTGCCATGTGTCTTTGCAATCAACCTGTCTTCCTGCCGGGACTGACTCATCCTTTTGTAACTCAAGACGGTTGAAGAAAAAAAGAAGAAAAAAAAAGAAAAGGAAAAAAAAGAACGTCACACTGTGACACCTGATGGCTCTGTTCTCAAACATAAAGCTCAGCCGGCGCTCTCCGAGGGGAATCACACGCACACACAGGCACACGCACACAACAGTGATAATGGAATAACAAGCGCCGTTTGGAGAGTTATTGCGGCTCAGATGAACGTGGAATGAGCCGGAACACCTTTAGTTTTCCATTAAAGGGGGGAAGCTACGAGGCAGGGGGGAGGGAGGAGGGAGCAGACTGGAATCAACAGCCTGTGTCAGGGGGAAATACCTGCAGAGCTGGATGGAGAGAACAAGACGAGTGGGAGTGGGAAAAAGGGGGATGATGATGTTATTGTTAAACTGCTGGGAGTGTGATTAAATCCTCTTTATTGATACAAGTCTATATCTTTGTCAGTTTATTTCTCACTCGGGGTCACTCTCTCGACACATAGTCAAGTGTCAAGTGCCTCTGAGTCTTGAGCTACAAGCTCCAGAGGTGTAGTGAAACTAACTACATTCACTCAAGTACTGTACGTAAATACAGGTTTGAGGCACTTGTTTTGTACTTTATACTTTTAATCCACTACAATGCAGTGGGAAATATTCTACTTTTTACTCCACTATATGATTTAAGTTACTAGTCACATTACGAATAAGATTTTTGCGCACAAAACAATGTGCTTCTTTTTTCAAGAATTTTTTTTCTCCAAACAAAACATCAATCTATCATTACATAAATATTTTTCAAACGCTAAATGAGAATAAAATGTATTTGCTGTATATTTCCAGTTACAAACCATGAGTTATAATAATCTAATGTATTATAGCAGAACAGTCACTTTAAATACTTTAAGAACATTTTCCTGATTATAGTCATCAACAACTCTTCCTAAATAAATCATTTTAAAATCAGATACTTTTTTACTTTTAATCAAGGGGTTTGTAATAGGTGACATGTTACTTGTAAGGGCCTTGTACATTTGTAGTAAGGTATCTCTACTCTTACTCAAGTAGGGTTTTCATGTACTCTTTACACTACCGTTAAGTTCACATCATCCGTCTCAATACATATTTAACACTGTCTCTGTGGCTCCTAAATCTCAGTCACACCATCTCCCAGGGATCACATCAAAGCTTTATCGCAAGCGCCACCCACAGCACATTTTATCCGATCCCCATGCCGCTGCTAACTCTGTCAACTAGCTACCCACTCTGTGTGTGTGTGTGTGTGTGTGTGTGTGTGTGTGTGTGTGTGTGTGTGTGTGTGTGTGTGTGTGTTTGTGCATTTGTCAAAGAAAATATATCTATAAAGTACAGATTATTTATGTCTTTAGTGAATAAGGCAATTGATGGTGCTTAGGCCCCATAGGAAGGCCGCCCTGTGATTTTCAAAAAGGAGAAAATCAATATTAGTGATGATCATGGTTAAAGTCTCCTCAGCGGCAAGTGCAGAAGTGTGTTTGGATTCAGTATTCCGTCAAATCATGTGGAAAGATAAAATTATTCATGATGTCATGCGGAATAAATGATTTAAAAATCTCTCTCAAATGTGTCAGTTTTTAAATAAATGGAAAAGCAAGGGAGCGGAGGCGCATCCCTCACAGACTTCACAGGAGTCTCTTGCATGGGAGTTTCACTTAGCCTTGTGTTGCTCGCACTCCCTCTTTTCTCTCTCTCTCTCCATCGCCTTTCTCCTCTCCCTCCTCCACTTCCCAAATGTCTTCACAGTATGGCATTTGTTACCTAATACCAACGCGCTCTCTCCAAGTGGGAGACGCATAATTACAATTACTCCTACTGCTTTTGCTTTTCGCACCCGTTCAGTTGGCACAGGCAAAACAGCCTTTCTCTTGTGAATGTGTCACATATATGTATGGAAGTGTATGATGCTCAGGCAACGTGTTGACAAGCTGAGGGCTGGTGCTCTTTTGGCATGCGGGTGGCAGTGGCTTAAAATAAGATGCTAATTGTTGGCAAAATAGTCTTTGCACGTCAAATTATTATGTTTTACATTACTGTAGAAAGATGGTAGAACATGCAATCCCAGAAGAACAATGGTTTATGAAGAGCAAGACACAATAACATGATAAGGATTGAAGGGGTGCAGAAGGTTAACAAAATTTACAGGTATATTCCACTAAATCTAGTCTGGCATTATTTTAGTCACATGGGCATGTTGAAGTATTCTGGGTAGGAGCGATTGATGGCTCTATTGATGATCAAAAAGGTCCAAAAACACGAGACAGCAAATGAAGGTGTATCAAACGGTTTTCACCATTTATTCATCATGGCCACCTGGCTAGACAGATGTCAAAGACACACTATGTTATATAGTGTGGCCCACATGAACTCTAGGGGTAATTTCACACCTGCCCTGATTGGTTTATTTAAAACAAACTCGGGTGTGTTTGCACCTTTGCTTGGGTTGGTTTGAACAGACCAATATATCATTCTCGCATCTGGTGCGAACCAAAGAAAGTGAACTATAAGCAAACTATCAGGTGTGAAAGCCTCCTATATGGCACTTTAGATGACAGAAGGTCCCAGTGGGCCTTGCAAGCCAAGGGGAACTGTCATAACACTTTTTGTGTGTCAGAATCAGATCTGCACAACTTCCATTGAAACCCACAGTTTCAGTAAATTTAATGAGTGTAAAACCAACAGACCACAGTCAGACTGCTGATGGAACCAATGCTAGGTTCTAGGCTTCTGGGGATAAATACCAGATGGATTGATGACAGCATCACCTTTAATTTGAAGACACAGCCTCTGATCAAGAGTTGAACATCACTTGAATTAAAAGTTCTTATTTTCACCTGGCGTGTAAATTATCACACAGCATCATGCCGAGAAGAAACTTGATGAAATGTCTAAAGGTTACCACTTACCAATAACAAAGTACGGTGTGTTTCTCAAAGTTGCACTTACCCACCCTTTGATACAAACACCTGATTAAGGCCCTGTTCTCACGGCAAAACGAAACGGTGCAAACACGGAAAAATTCCCGCGGTTGCACTATATCATGTACATGAAAACAGCAAACGCAGGCATGAAACTGCAAGTTTTTGAGATCTACTCCCAGGGAGGATTTTTTGGAAAACACAACGGTTTTGGTTTCTTGTAAACACCGAAACCATTTTCCCTGATGACGTCACAGCTCCACTTCACGTATGCATAGTCTATAATATTTGCTGTCAAAATACCCACACGCGAGTTATAAAGTTAGAAGACAACATAACATGCATGGTGTCTCCGCGGCACCATCACTGTGATCAGCAGAGAGTGTCGTGCAGGGCTCAAAACACTCGCCAATTTAGTCTATAGTCTATTAGTAAGTTATTGATACCATGCACCCGCCACTTTGTGTGGGGAAATATTTGTGCTCTGCCGGTTTTTCTAGCAAAATAAACGTGTGTAGCTTCTATATGCCAGGGACATGGCTCTCTCTACATTAAAAAACACTATCCATAGTTCGCAGCGGTTAAGTTACTGTTCAACAAAAGGAGCATTAAGGCTACGGCTTCACAGTAAAAGCATGTCACTGGCTAAACATTAATAGAGCTGTTAAGCGGAAGTGGCGGAATTACGGGGCATGGGACCTCTCGGCTGAAAAAAAATTAATGGGAGTCTATGGAAAGTAATCTACTATTTTCTGGTCCCAGCCATTAAATGCCTTGGATTACATATATGTTTTGTATGGGTCTAAATGATCATTTTTCATGTGAAGAGTTTGACGGTATGTTGTATGATTATTCGTCTAACGGCTTTTGAAAAAAATGTTACGAGAACAACTACAAGTCTTGTCGCCTCTGTGACGTCACCTCAACACATTCCCTCCACTTCTTGACTGACAGTGCTAATGCTAATGCTAATGGCTGGCGTGGACAACGCCAACAATCTCCCCACTCGAGAAATTGAAACTCTCCACATGTCCACTTGTGTAGTGGTTTTCGCCACGCTGAAGACTTTTGTCTTGTCATTGAAAGAAGGTGGTAAAGTGCATTAAAGACACAGCCATGTTTCTGAGCTAAGCGGGTGCGAGTGGTGGTGACGTATATCATAAGTGTCAAGAGCAGCGAAGAGCTGTAGTCCACAAAAGCGCTCTGCACAAAACCTGACCGTATCCAGCTTCTACTCGCTAAATTGTTCCATTCTTTGCACGAAAAAATACCATCTAAATCCATACAAAACATATGTGTAATCGAAGGCATTTCATGACTGGGACCAGAAAATAATACATTTCTTTCCATTGACTACCGTTGTAATTTTTCGAGCCGAGAGGTCCCATGTCCCGGAAGTAAGGCATTTCCGCTTAACAGCTCTATAGCATTTCACTGGACAAACGTGAGTTGACTTTTATTTTGAAGTACGCCTAACAGGAAAGTAGCCGCTCACAAAGCCCCTTCACTACCAGCATGTCTTCTGTTTTCACAAGTTCAATGGGTGAAATAAGAGGACAGAAAGCTTGTCATTTACAATACTTGTAACCCCAAGCTTACACCAACCGCTTTATGAACGTTAGTGGCATTAATTTTCGGTTACAGTAAGGTTTTATGCATCAAATTGTACCGGAAAAGCTATCTACTACTACCTTGTACCGGCAACTGCTGGCCTGGCATGCTTACGACAGCGATTTTGTCCCGTTTCCTCTGAAAACATGTGTACGAGTGAAGATGTCAGATAAATTGTGTCTGAACGGGGTTTTTTTCTTTAAACCAAAAACGGGAAAACTGTCACGTTTTCACCGTGAGAACAGGACCTAAAAGGCTAGTGAAAAAGAGAGATCACTCAGCTTTGTGAAGCATTTTCACACCTTCTAGCTTCTTCACTGTTTTAGTTCTCTCTCACTCCTCTCAAACACTTTGTTTCCAGCCAACGTCAGGCCAGTGGAAAACTAAGCTCCCAAAGCGCAAGATATTTTTTGTGGAGACCAAAAAAGATGAAAAAAGGAGATTGATTATCAGTAAATATTTTCAAAATTAATCAGATTGAGCATGCAAACTCCAATTGCATGCTCATTCGCTCTATGTCTACTAATTCTCCCCTAATGGGGGACTGTTTGCTAACGTATCCTGGGTGTAACAACTGTATCTGGTATGTTGTAATATGTCCGTGTGTTGTGTTTACTGGCCTAAAAAATAAATTCTGGTATTTAAGCAAAATTGGCCTGATTTGAGTACAGCTGTTGGACCTGATGTCTTCCTGTTGATTATCTATCCTTTGATAGGTCTAAACTCTAAACAAACCAAAATTCACACACAAACATGTACATATGTGCTAAGTGTACTTTTACACCCACGCATGCACATGAAAATGCAAACACACATCTTAACATACACAAGTCCATTTCATCATCAATGTAGAATTTCACCAAAGAGCGGCTCCCGCTTCATATTGGAGCTTTCATCACACCTGTGAGAAGTTGCCAAGTTCACACTTTACACTGAGCCGAGGTGATAACAATATCTGTTGGAATGGTGACAACAACATCAGAGAAAATACCGCCGCCTTCTGACGCCACTGCTTTCCCCCTGCAAATGAGGGAATGAGAGAATTAAAATAGATTAAGGAATGACATGCGCTCTCTGACAAGGGAACTAGTCGCTCATAGCCTTTTGCAGAGTGACTCTTTGAGCTGTGCTGCGAAAAGCGTTCTGTCACCTGCTGATTAGGCCCGAGAGAAACGTAGAGACAAAGGGGAGGAAGATAGAATGTAATGAAAAGAGAAGGAGATGGGTGTGAGAAATAACCGAGGAGAGAGAGAGGGAGTGGATTGTATCTTACTGTTCCTCCGGCACGTTTAAATACCTGCTGTCTGCTGAAACTGTCACCACTGAAATGGACCTCTAACTACTGTCTGATGAACCTTTCTCTCCTTGATCCACAAAACTTCAGATGATCTCTGCTTCAACTCAACACACACACACACACACACACACACACGTACGAACGCACACATAGACACGTTGGTATGGCTATACTTGTGAGGACATTCATTCCTTCATGCATTATTCCATAGCCACTTACCCTTAACCCACTTTTTAAAGGTCTGTCTCGAAGTGAGAACCGGTCAAAATGTCCTCACTTTCCAAAAATGTCATCACACTTAACCTTCCTCCTGTGTTAACTTTCTGCTACCATCCATGGTGTTAGCGGGTCGGTTTCGACCCGTGTCTGAAATCAGCTGTAAAAAAACACTAAAAACAATTATCTATCATCCAGTTTGTTTCTCATCTCTTGGTTACCTTGTTAGGCTTCCTTATCCATGAAAATATTGTTTTTAATATTTTTGGTATAGGCGGCTGGGCCTTTTTTTGTCAGTATGCGCCTCAATTTCAATAAAAAAAATTGTAAAACTAACCTCAAGAGAATCATATAAAAAATATGTGGTTGTTGTGTTACCTGATTATTACTGAGGGGTATGAGAACACATTTCTTAACTAAATTTGTTTTATTTATTTTTTCATATTAATATGATTGACCTTTTTAACATCTATGGTGTTACTGGTCAATTACGACCCATATATATTTATTTCAGAAAACAGCAAAAAAACTTTTATTTCAGCATTATACAAACACATAATGAAAACCATAACAAGTCACAACACAAAATATAGATTTGTAAGGTCAAATAAACAACAACTAATCAACAAATCAAACCAACCGAAATCAATTACTATTTCCAAAACTAGTAAAAAAAACAGAGTAAAAGTCTCTGTGTGCATATGTTTGGTTGTGTGTTCAGATGTGTGGCAAAGAACAACACTTTCAGTGTTCTTTGCAGAAATATTTCTTGCAGGTAAACAATACTTTTATCTTTCTGTCCTTAGTGCTTTGTCAGACCTGACACCTCTTATTTTTAGAATCAGGTGGCCATTTTCACCAAAAACATGATCCAGAACTTGGCTCACTGTATATCTCCTCATTTTTTAATACTGCAAATAGGAGATGTGCACTCTGCAAGTCACCAACTCTATACTGAATTGACCTCACATGTCTGGATATGCCGGTCTGTTATTTTCGCTTTTATGCAGGTATAAGGGCAAAACAAGTCAAAATGAGAACCCCCCCAGAGCTCACATGATTGGGAGAGGAGCTGACTGTCATTGTGTTGGCTGACAGTGCACTTATGATTTCAGTTTTGGCTCTAGTTATTGTTTTACATCTTATTCTATAACCGGGTCGAAAACGACCCTAACACCAGTGTTATAATTTCCACCAGAGCATTTTATAATTAAGTGAAACATTTTTTATTTTTTTTATTTTGTTGAAATAGAGGTTCCTGACAAAGTCAAGAAATCTTGATGCAATAAACAAAATGTAAGTGGTTCTTTTATGCATTTGAAATCCAAAACGGGTCGGTGGCGACCCTAACACGAGAGGAAGGTTAAGGTCTAAAATTGAAGAACCACAAAAATTGTTGTACAAGTACGAACCCGAACACACACACACACACACACACACAGACAGACAGACACACGCACACACACACACACACACACACACACACACACACACCCTATCTGAAGCTTCCGAGCGCTCTTGACAATCCACACGCAATTCCTCCCGTGGTGTGAAGAAAAAAGTTGTCTAACCTTTCAGCGTTTTTTCTCAGCTTATTAATATGCCTCATCGCTAAAAGGCAAGAAGGGAAAATGTCTCATTTAAATGTGGAGCGGCGATGGAGTGCGTGGGGGTTCCATTAGAGGTGCCTCTGTCTTTTGACTAGATACACGGCGAGTACGCAAGCCGCACTCGTACGTGCACACCTTGGCACTGTTTCACGCAGCACGGCATGACTCAGCGATTAAAAGGACGCCGGTGAATCTCAATCTGAGCACGTTTCGTACCGAGCCTGACATTTCAACTCCTTGCTACTCTCTAATCTTGTGTCTACCAGATAGTGCTAAGTGGCTAGTAGAATAGCTTATGCTTCTTTTTTCTCTCATTTCTCGAGCATGCTTCAGTTACCTTCTGAGCGATTTTCTCATATACTTGAGTTCCTTTTATCTTATTTCGCCTTTGAATCTCCACTCCGACAACAATGTTGCTCTCATCAGGCTCCTAGTGGTCAGGTAAATAATTCATAGCCCCCTACTTTATTATTTCAACCCAACTTTGACTTGCTTTCAGTTGATGTAGTGCTACAGGCAGCTTGAAAATGTTACATCCATTTCCCTGCTGTGGGACGAATAAAAGGAACATCTTATTTTATCTCTTACCAAGGCTAACAGTAGGTTGCCGACTAATGAGTTGGATCCTTGAATCTGACAGAATGGAAGAAGAAAAGGGTTCAACCATGTTGCTTCGACTTCCTCTTACGTCAATCACAGGCAGCCGTGCCTACCGACTCTATTAGTCAGTGGTGGCAGAGGTCTATCAATTATGTATTGTATAGGCCTATCATCATAACTCACATAATTTAATACTAATTGTCAAGCTCTTTTCGGTTTGTTATGATTTGCAGACATGTATTTAACATACATGATACTTGGTAAAATGAAAACATTTCATAACAAAAACCTATTGCTTAGTTTTGGTGTTCCTTTCATGGGAACAACCAAAAGCGGCACTCAAGTCTGGCATTATATCACTACCAGTAACAGGCTAAATGTTCTGCTTCACCCTTGAACCACTGAAGGACTATGTTGATTAGTTTTGTCAATTAAAAAAAAGATGTTCAATCAGAAACACTTGCCATTTGCACCTGAACTCGCCTGTATATTAATGTCTAAAACCGCTTCCTCCTACTCTTGACCACCTGAGAAGCAATATTAATAACATTTTATGATGTGTGTCTGTGTGTATGTCACCCCAGTATGTCTCCCTTAGTTTCTACATTACTGTTGATTCCCATGTTTAATGACTTCCTTGTATTAAACAACATTAGTTTGACTTGCGTTATAGCACTACATTTTGGGTTAATAAATGTTTCCATGGCTAACAGGGACAAGTTAATTGTTTAATTTGACCAAATTCAAAATCTTCCTAAAAAGCTAAACTACAGTAGCTAATAGCTATGACTTTTGTCAATTAAAAAAAAAATGGTGATGAGATGGAAAACAGTGGAAACAGTCCAAACCATCTTTAGAAAAAAACCCTCGCCTTTATATTTTTCAGGCTATGACCAACTAAATATTTTAGGAATTCACACATATCTGACCAAAACAACAGTACGTGTCAGAGTTCTTGGCCCCCTGTAAGTCGTGTACAGCCTGAGATCCCTGTGCAGAGCCCTCTTGGCTTTTCCACAATCCACACAGAGGATGAAATGGGACCAGATTCTTGTTGCTAGTGCCAGTCGAGTGTGGATTACAGTGCCTGAGGAAATGAGGCTTGCCAGACACTGCAGTGTGTGTTTATACTCTCTTATGAAAGTTTTTTTTTACGATCAGGCTTTTTGTTGTTGTTTTACAACTGTTTTATATCTTCCTTGCTGTTTTCACCTTTTGAAAAGCATTTCTCTTAAAAGCATCTGTAGCATTTTGGTGTGATACAAATTGTTAAGATGAAGAAATGCCATAAAAAGTCCTTAAGGGTCCCAGGATAACTCTGAGTGTTCAAAAAGTATAAGGGGATTAAAGGAGGGATTTAGGAAGCAAAGAGAAAAACGAACAAACAAAAACTATTTTAATTTTTCTGACTTTTCCCTATGAAGTTTCCTGTATGTAATTTGATATTAATTATGGGGAAAATAAGGACAGTTTCCTTCTATTTGAGTTTCAGTTTAGTGAGTTTAAGAGGATTTTACTTAAAATAAAAGTTCAGCTTTAACCAAAGTAAATATTCATTAATGTTAAGGGAAAGATAGACAAATGTATTAATTTGCATATTCAGCTGACCTATTGTGCCTGCAATTCACTTATGTTAATCTAATGGAAATTTAGCAAGTGAACATGATTTTTAATTTCCCTTTAACTAGCACTGAGCAACATAATTATTTCCAGGAAAGTATCAAAAATACAGAATCAAAATGAAAGTGTTCTAACATTTTAACATTTCTCAGGAAACTATCATCATCTTGTGACCCTGCATCATCTTATATGACCATATAAGATGATGCAGGGTCACAGGTAAAGAAGGAATCAGGTTGTACCGCCATAAACACCTCATGTATAGCATTACCACTTCAAAAAATAACCATGCAGTTGAACATATTTATGTTATAAAATGCTATAAACTACAATTGTTCCTGATTTGGTGTCCACTACCGACATGCATGTATACACGTGTAGTCATGCGCAAATACATGCACTCAGTCACACATAAAGGCGCAGACTTGAAGCTGTCAGGTTCTAACACCGGTCTGAACAGTGGCTGTCATCACTTTTCTTGTCTCGCTGTCCCAGTTTCTTTTACGCTGTCCCCACCAACACCCAGTCACTCTTTGTGTTCCCTTCATCCACCCCCCCTTGTATCCCTTGTATCCGCCGCTCACCTCTGAGAGTGTGAAGCAGGATCCAACATTCTTTTAGCTTGTTGTTTGTTGACATCGGCAGCATCCTAGACGGGTAAATTTCACACCCACACACACAGCTCCATCACTGAGGTCTTCTCTGTCGTCGGATGAAAAAAAAAAAAATCTTAGAAGATATTCAACTGCCACTGCACCGACTGAGCAGTCACTAAATTGTGATAAGTATTGATGATGCAACATCTGAATAACTTGATGAGCTAACATGTACTAGGAATTCTCTGATGATGGTGAATGCTAAACAAGGCCCATTGCGGCGTGTACTGTTCAATATTCAATGCAATAACCATAAGTACTAGGAAGAAGATCCTCCCAACAGAGCAACAGTAAGTCCTTGGTGCTGTTCAACGCATAAAAAAAAAACACCCTCATTTTTCATAGAGCACACAGCCTGGACAAGCAGACACCATGTCATCCAGCACTTTCCAGGGCTCCACTGCACAGAAAGCAATGAGGTGTAGTAGCTCATTTTGCCTTCTCACCTCAAGAGTTGGCTCCAATGAACATCTTCATTAACTGCACCGGAGACATTAATTTGTGGATCGCGAGGAAAGCTTGCTGCTCTGCAGATAGAGAGAATAATTGATTACCCATGAACTTAAATCACACAGGTAAAGAATCACAAGGCTCCTTGTCCTCAACTGCAATCCTGTTCTTCATTTTTGACACTGTCATCAGAGCCGCTTTATGTCAGCTAAATAAATATTCCTGGAGAGTGGTGCTTTATCTATCAGGTTGATGCAGAGTAACTACTATGTGCACCAGTGCTTGTGGGGAGGATCAAGGCTCTGGTTACTTGTTTTCTTTTAAAAAATTATAAAATGATACACTTGTGTAATATGTAATAAATAGACTAGTTATACTGTCTCTGAATTGACACTAGGGTCAGTTAATAACTTTGGCTGTATAAAATCATGTTGTATTTAATCTTATTCATACTGGTTATCTCATTGAGACACAAGGTCTTATTCTCAAAGGTTTGGGACAATCCAACACAACAACAATCAGTTACAGACAGATTTACCAGGATTACATACAATACTTCTTTTTTTAAATCTAAAAACAAGAACTAGTTTCCAAATATGATTCTTCCAATGCCCTTGAAATAAGTTTAAAATTCCCTGGTGGGACTCCAGGTTAAAGGGGCAGAAACAGAAACAGCCTTTTTGTTAAGCTCTCTACGAACCAGTGGAACGTTGAAGGTTATGGAGGCCTGGGATCATAGGCTACACTGTAGCGCTTTCGTGAAATATAAATGGATAAATATGTTGGCAGCAATCCAAGGTTCGATTTGCAGATGAAGTTATACCAATGTGGAAGTATACATATGCATAATGATGACCAATTGACCAGAGAGTTAAGAGTGCAATGATGAATGAGGGCTGTACAACCAGTAATGTATCTTAGTGCTCTGTGATAGACAGCGTCTAAAATCTGCCTAGAGCTGGCAGAGGCATTCATATAAACAATGTAGCAACCATACAGTATACTAGTTGAGTGTGAACCACATAGAGTCTAAACTGTAAGTTCAGGCGACATAACACATCTGTGGCTGTAGCATTGATCATATTCTTATGTTCCTTTTGTTGTCTTCTACATCTGACACTTCCACATCTGTTTTCCCGACCTCTCTCCTACTGACCAGAGTCACGATCAGAGATATGATCAAGAGCCTCACACACAGTACTGTCACGCTCTGGAGAGAGAGAGAGGATATGGAGGTAGAACCCAGGCGGAAATGTACAGGGCAGGCAGGAATTGAACACGGGCGGTTTAATGATGAAAACAAAGAATGGACTGACCGACTGTGAAACACTGTAGCACAGAAACACTAACAACACTGAGGAAACTGAATGTAAAAAAAAAGAAAAAAGGAGGGTAACACTCACAACAGTGTTTTAAAATATCTCACCTTACACACAACCCTGCAAATAATTATTGAAAACGCTGATGTAATCATGCCGGGCCAGTGTTGTCTCACATCAAATACCTTAGAAGAACATTGTGGGCATGCACATTGAGTATCTTCTTGAATGAGGTTGGCACATGCCAAGTAGATTTAAATAACAATTGTGTGTTCGCTTGTGATGTCTGTGTGTGGACAAAAGGCCAAACCGCACAGGAATAAAAATATATCTTTATATGTAGAAAAAAACTGTGTGGCTGATAAGTCTATGGAAAACAAATGAGGAGGTCGGTTGAGCTTACAGCAAACAAGTCTGGACATACTGTATGTGGAGAGGGGTGAAAGAAACCATCACACATACTATATGTTTTTATTTATTTTGCTGCCACAGAATGAAGAGTGAGTTGGGCTTAAAAAATAAATACAAATTGTATAGGCTACCAGAGCTCCTAGAGAAGTTCTTATATATTATTGAGACAATGTTGCAATTGTTTATGAGCATTACCAACGGTTGGCTTTCCTGTGGTGGGTTCCCATGGAAGCCAAAATGCTCAAACAGTACACACATACCTGTGGGGGGCCGAAGGAATGGGAATAGCTTGAATTCCATTTTACACACTAGTTTTAGTCAGGGCCAGACTGTTCTAATGACAGTTAACAGTGTTAAGTGTTCAATGAAAATGATCAAAATGCGTTTTGCATGCATTCAATGAACTACATTTTTCAGAGAGAAAACTTGTAAATGTGTACTATTTTTGTCCGGTAGGGAAGGTTTTAACTGTTTATATGTTTATACAATAGCAAATACACATGAGATCCATACATTTCACTGGAGTTATATCTCTATTCACTCACGTGCAGCACATGCCCGAGCTCCCCTACATTCACTGTGGTACTGTTGTTTACTCCTTTTCTTTATTTCCCCTGCCAATTTATTTGTCAATCGCATGCTCTCTGTCTGTCTGCCCTAAACTGATTCATTTATTGATCATTCATTCACTTTGTCGGTGACTCAACCTCAGCACACATCTTCTTCTCCTCCCCCTCTCTCTCTCTCTGCTCCTTGTTTTTGCTTCTCTGTCTCTCTCCCTGAAGAATGGAGTAAGGAAAAACACAAGATCCGAAACAATCCAACAGCCGGCACAATGTTTCACCAAGCGGAGCAGTGCGGGAGAAAAAGCGGGGATGGTGGTAATATAACAGTTGAGTGATTAATTACACACCCAGGGAAATGGATGCGCTCAAGGTGAATATGTATGTGGGCATATTTTAACATATTTCGGTGTGTTCTGTTTTTATGAGCAAAGTGCATCAGGGTGTCTTAGTGCGATCTTGGGTGTGTGTGAGCGAAAAGAGAATTAGTGGAAGGTTTAAAAGGGAATTTTAATTTGGGTCGGAACCCTCCTAAGCAATTAAAGGTTGTGTGCACAGGAGCAAAATAAATATTGCACACACACACACAAACACGCGTGTGTTTGAAACACGTACGCACACCCTGAGGAGAACTCCGGGGATGCAAAACCTTTCACATCTCAGCGGGAGTGTGTCTCTGTTTATGTATTATGAACACACCAGCCCAAGCACACACACACACACACACACACACACACACACACACACACACACACACACACACACACACACACACTCACACACAAATAAACATTCTTATGGACATTATGCACTCACAAAACCCCCACTCTGACTGCAGCCACACTACCATGACAGACTGCTTTGGGTATCGGTGGCTGTGTGTGTATGTGTGTGTGTTACAGGTTCTTTGGCAAAGTAAACTTATGACAGTCCATACCTCTCTAAGAAATAATTACTCATACAATAATCTCTTTAAATTCAGGAATCGGGCTTCTCATTTATTTGTCCACCGCCCACTCGGCCGGCTGTCAACAGCAGATTTGATCAACTGCAGGTAGACCTACCTCCCTGAGTTGGTTGGAAACACTGTCTCCGGCTGACTTTTAAAAATGTATCCAGCTGACTCATTTTAAAACAGGAACGTGTTATGTAGTCTTTAATGTGCCCCTTGGGGCGGCAGTGGCGAAGTGGGTAGGGAGCGCGCCTCTGGTGTGCAGGGTCGGAGGTTCGATCCCCCATCTCCCCGCCTCATGTCGAAGTGTCCCTGGGCAAGACACTGAACCCCGAATTGCTCCCGATAGTTAGCTTAGTTAGCTTAGCACCGTAGTGCTAAGCCTACCCTGCGTGGTAGCTGCTGCTATCGGTGTATGAATGTGTGTGTGACTGGGTGGATGTGTACAAAAAAAAAAAAAAACAATGTAAAGCGCTTTGAGTCTGTGATAAACGGAGATATAGCGCTATACAAGTCCATTTACCATTACCATTACCCTTATTGTCCGAGAAACTGGAACACTATTGTTCTTGCGTTGTGGTATAGAGCTATTATTATAAGTATGATAATGTGTAATGAAAGAATGTTGTTCTAACATAGCCCTGTGCTTATCCGTGTACTTATTCAAATGTATGTTTTCACATTAGCAGAGAAAATTGCTTTTAGGGTGAGGATTTCCTGATGTGCCTGGGATGTCTCGCATAACGTTGGTTTGGGAAAGGTAGCCTACAAACTTCCTCCCAAATCCAACAAAGAACTACAGAATGGCTAACACACTTTCTGGTCTACTTTCTGACATCATTCTGTAGACCTACTGGCTTTCACAGACTCAGGAATTTGATACATGGTGCGTGTGCTAGTCGTGAACCCTCATACGTTTAATCTTTATCCCTACTAACTAATGTAGTTAGTTTATAATGTGCTCTGTGGCATTGTTAGTCATGCTAGTTATCCCGACATGCTCACTAACATTTGAAGCTTACATTAGAGCAGACAAAAACAGCTATTTCATCCATTCAGTATACACTCCTGCTCTCGTGTTTGCTATTGCAAAGGCTTAAAAACATGACACCTCCAAACACTTTATGCAAAATACAAGTCAGCTGCTGTGCTAATGTGACTGGGCAAACACTGTTCGGTATAGTGGTTTGCTGACAGTCCATTGCACAGCCCCAATGCATATAAACAAACTGAAGCGGCAAAGGGAGTGTGTGTGTGTGTGAGTGAGCGAGTGAGCCGGTGAATTAATGTGACTGTGAGAGTAAACAGGTAAATGAGTGAGTGAGCGAGCAGCTGACTAATCAAGTGAGTGAATTAGCAGGTAAGTGACTGACTATACGTCTCACTGATTAAGTCACTGAGCACTTAAGCCCTAGAAAGCGTCCGTGGCTTTTTATATGTTAATGTGTGTGAGAGAGGAAAGTTGGGAAAGAATGGGGTGTGAAAAAGAAATGAGAGGGCAAGCAGCGGTGACACAAGGTGGAACCTGAGCGTGTGTGTGTGTGTGTGGGGGGGGTTTTAGAGAGTGGAGAGTGGATGGATGTGGGGGGGTGCCGAGCAAGAAGGGAGATTCATTGGAGTGTGCAGGAGGGATGGAGAGAAGGAATGAGGGTGGCTCTGGAAGCTGGTGGTAATCAGAGCACAGTGATGGGTGGTCAAGCTGTGTGTATATTTATGTGCGTTTGTGTGTGTGTGTGTGTGTGTGTGTGTGTGTGTGTGTGTGTGTGTGTGTGTGTGTGTGTGTGTGTGTGTGAGGCCCAGTGTGGTCAGCGCCCTGTGACAGACCGACACCGAGTTCCTCTGGCTCCGGAGTGGGTCTGTCTCACTGTGCACAGCTGTGTGTGTGTGTGTGTGTGTGTGTGTGTGTGTGTGTGTGTGCAAATTGCGTTTGAAGGTTGCTGAATGGATTTTCGGACCCTTTTTTGTTCCTTTTTACTTCTTCTCTCCCGCTTTCCCGCTGGGTGCATCTGCCAACTGAGTTCCTGTGTCCGACTATGAAGAGTGGTATAACCTTTGCATCAAACCTAACTTTATAAAATGGAATATCTGGCTCTTTTCCTGCCTAAAACACTAACACAGAAACTTGCATTTTCCTTGGTGGCACATTCAAGAAGGAGCCCACCTCATCAAACTCCACGAATCAATACAGCTGTGTAATTACAACGATAATTCCTAATTGCTCGCCATTCAGTCATGACTGCGACCCCAATCACTGTCTGCATTCAGGCTCCAAAGCTCTAGCTCAAAACTCGAGTTACGGGTCTAATATAGGCTCTTTGATTGGATGATTGCAGAGAAAGTATACGCAGTAGATAGATTATGGTTGAAGTATTTCCAATTATTCTGAAAATGCATTACTTTCCAGGCATGTATCACAGTACTTCCTGGATATTTGTTAATTAATGTTTGTCAGGCAACACATTCAGTAGAACAACGAGTCTTCCTATGGCGGGAACTATGTTAAGTTTGTGACGTGAACAGAAAATACATTGTTCTCGTGACACTGTGAATCTACCACCAATCTGCTCTTGCATGCATTTGATTCACCATCTAATCAAATCGACTACTTACTTACTTACGCCTTACACCCCTACTGTGGTATAGGCCGTCGACAAGGGACCTCCAGAGTTCACGGTCACTGGCGTTCTTTTCTATCTGCGACCAGGTGCCTCCCAGTCAAATCGACTACTCCACTCCTTTTTCGTACTTCTCTTCGCTTGCTGCACAGCTGGACTTAAATACTGCCACACCACTGTGAGATGAAGAGTAATTGGTTGAAAAGTAGGACAGATTTTTAGAACATTTCCAAGGATACCAGAGAAACCTGGATTTGTTTAATTAACAAAATCACTAAATAGAAAATGAAAGAAAGAAAAAATAAATGCTGAGTCACTTGGCAGTGCACATCATTTTGTCATAAAGATTAGAGGACTCGGAGCGTTTTATTTTCTTGATATATGCTGGATGGAGAATGGATTATAGGTTGGATATCTGTGGAGAGATATACTGTAGACACCCCACTATGTGAGCTTATTTTCTTCAGCATATCCATCCACTCACGCACGCTCTTTATTATTCATCAAAGTAATGACTGTACGAGTACAATTGAAATGAATACACATTTCAATGATAAACATTTCATGCATTGTTTTGTTCTTGCCATTTTTACACTGGAATGATGTTAATTTTGTTTCAGCACCATTTAACTTTCTAAGGCAAGTATTAGTCTCACTGCACCGCTGGCTGCATATTTCTGAGTGTTAAAATGTGTGGGTCCCTGAAATCGGAATTCATCCAAGTCCGTCTATGTATGCATACTTGGGTGTGTGTGGGAGGTTGTGTGTTTGTGTGTGTGTGTGTGTGTGCTCATGTATTCAGTGTAGCAGCTCAAAAATCCCTTGATACCGACTTTGTAGTGATCAAGCCATACATTCAATCAGCCATTTTACATGTTTCAGACCATGTTGCATCGCATCGATATATACAGTGTATATATATATATATATATATATACATGGCTTGTCAGTACATTAGAATATACATATAAACTTTGCCCACAATGTATGACCATGTTTTGTATTCATGTATTCACTGCCACACTCTCATTAAAAATGGCTCTTTTTCCAGACAAACAAAACTGGGGTGTGATTACCCAAAGCTCTCTCCATCTCACTGTGTTTTTTTTTCTTTTCTTGTGGCTCTCTTGTCGGCTCAGCGTCTTCTGACTGGCTAAGCTTTGAGATCACCTCTCCTGTGATCACTGTACTTACTACTGTGTGTGGGCGAGTGAGCGAGGGATGGAGACAAAGAGAGCGATAGCAGATTTTCTTGTCGGTGTCTTTCCCTTTCCTTCTTTTTGCCACCGATCTGCGTTGATTGCTCCCCCTCTTTCCCTTTTACGTATCTTTTTCCACTTCTTTCTTATCCCTGGCCCTCCACGGATAAGAAGAATATCACACACACACACACACACACACACACACATACAAACAATTTCACGGTAGCACATACTGTGTGTGCGCACAAACTAGTGTCCCAGTGGGATGGGACAAGATGAAAAACACCAGTACAGACCAGTGTGAGCAAGGTCACAGATCACTTGCAATCCCTACAGTGAATCAGTGCCCCATGTGTGTTTGTTTAGACAATTGTGTGTGTGTGTGTGTGTGTGTGTGTGTGTGTGTGTGTGTGTGTGTGTGTGTGTGTGTGTGTGTGTGTGTGTGCATGCTTGTGTTCATTCGTGTGTGCCTTTTACTGCGAACACGCACACACCAACACATCAACTTCTCCAGCACTTACGCTCCACAAGTATGAATATCATCCACCTCCCTGGTTGACATTTGCTATTAGTTCAAATGCCAACATAAACATCTCTGTTGCTTTTCATAGACACATTCTAAAACACATATATGCACACACACACACACACACACACACACACACACACACACACACATTACACACACACACACTGAAAAAGCATCACTCGGCCTACTTTATATTCAAATCTTACCTCGGCTGTGCTTGTGATTAAATCCCTTGTCTCCGAGGAGAGCAGATGCTATTGTTTCCTCCCTTTGGCTGCCATGACCGGAATGAGACTTGAGATCCCCATTCCGGCTCAAGCGCCTTCGCAGTTGCACGGCGTCTATGAGGCCCGACATGCAGCGGAATGAAACTACGGGGGTAATATATGGTTGCCATTATCCCGAGGCCTGCCAGCTTAACCTCTCTCATAGATCTCCTCGCAAGAATGTCCTCTACGCAGTATTCAAGAGTTAAGGCTTGTTCTCTCTAAGCGGACTTTAGTGGGTGTTGGCGTATGACCGGCGCGCAGCTCTTATATTTCCGGCCTTATTCACATATGTATGAGCGTTGGGAAGTTATCTGTCCTGTGTTATGAATAAAACAATCACTTTTTTCCTCCCCTCAAAATGGCCTTTTATGAGTAGTGCTACGGCTGGCCAACAGGTGGCACTGCAACACTTTGTTTTTTTGTGTTGTGTGTGTGTGGAGCTGTCCCTTGTGCTGAATGTAAATCTCTCCCTGATCTGCTGTTGCAAAGGGGGAGAGGAGAGGAGAGGAGAGAATGGGTGGGATTAAGTGGGAATGTAAACAAGAAGAAAAGGATGCGAGGAATTGAAGAAAAGGAGGGTAGGATTTAAAGACGGGACAGGAAGGAAGGAAGTGGAGAGACGGAGCGATTAAGAGAGACGGATAAGTTAATGGTAAAGATGAAAGAGAACACAAGGTGGGAGTGGGGAGGCACTGAAAAGGGGTTTTAAAAAATGAAAAAAAAAGGACGATCACAATACAAAGAAAAATGCACACAGAAAAAAAAAGACATTTCAGAAGTGAGAGATGATCCGAACGGAAAGGAGCAACAAATCAGACAGAACACAAAAGACAAGGGGAGAAACAGGAGGGAGAGGTGTAAAATGGAAAGAAAATAGGGAGGGTTCTGCCATGCTTGCTATACCCCGATAAATGAAAGGCAGGTTGAGCAGGATACAAGTTTAGCCCTGTAGGCTATAGCAAGCAAGGTTTTTTAATAGCTCAATGTGGCCGGATGGTGGACTGGACGCTGACGGAGTGTGATCAAATGGGTGAGAAAGACACAGGGAGACAGGGGAGGAAATGAAAGGGACAGGAAAATGACGAAGAGGCTCAAAAGTGCTGATTATGACGCCTGGCGATAATGAGGTGAGAAAATATTCAAACTGTGTATGGACAATATATAATAGCAAGAGCGGGCTAAAGGACAACAAAATAAACAAGGTCCAAAAATGTAAAAAGGCAATACGGCTGAATGCTGCAAAAGGCTGTGCCTATTGTCTGTATGTGTGTATGAGTGTTTGTTTGTGCTTGCATGTGTGTGTGTGTGTGTGTGTGTGTGTGTGTGTGTGTGTGTGTGTGTGTAGTGCTTGGTTAGTGTGGGTCACAGTGACAACAGTGTTCATGTGTGCATAGGAGGGAGGGACAGACGTAGACAGATGGGGCTAAGAGGGGTGGAAGGCATTAAGTATGTTGTGTCCCTCTGTGTGGGAGTGTGTGCGAGGATCTCTCTCTGTGTGTGTATGTGTGTGTGTGTGTGTGTGTGTGAGAATGTGTGGATGTGTGTGTGGGTGCTGATGATCTCTGATGCGGTGGCAGCAGCGGTACAGTATGCATGACACAGATAGCAGGATTTATGCCCTTCCACAACACTACAGATGGTGACAGGGGAAACCTCTGCTAGCCTACATACCCAAACCAATCTCCCACTCGCCAACACTCTCCTACCGGCCTTCTGTGTATATTTCTCTTTGCTTTGTCATATTCTGACAACGTTCCAGCTATGGGATTGTCAAAAATCGAAAGGTCACTATCATCTACCAAGGCCTCTCTGTCTCAGTATAGACTATTTAGTGCTGGCAAAAAGGGTTTTTGCTCACCATGGTTGACCCCTTTTGTAGTGCAGTAATGGCTCTGAGCCAGTATCTCAGGTTCTCTTCTGTGTTCATGAGGTGACCTGTGGATGTTCTCGTGTGTATGGAAGGAACAACACATACTTTTTCAGACATACACACGCTTTGTGTATGAAATAAATGGAGTAGCCTTGAACGGTGAAACAAAATTACAAGCAAGGCTATACAGTCAATACTATCAGTCATCTGTGTGCTGGAGATGTCAAAGCTGAACACAACATTGACATGTCACAATCTTATTAGTTGATATGGCAAAAGTGGTCGCAAAAAGTTGCTTATTTACATATCAAGCAGCTACGTAGCCACATTGACCTTTGTTTGGAGTCAATCTTCTTGCCATCCGGAGGATACAAGTCCAATATTCAGTCAACCTTTAGCTCAGTTTTTGGTTCCAACCAACTTCCCAAATATATGTCTCCTTAGCTGCTAAATGGTCCACTATGTTCACCAGCTAGTCTCTAACTGTGACTTTCTGCACCCACTCTTCAACAGCCACCTCCTGCCTCTTAAATGCCCACTTCCCGTCAGACCTGACACACTCCACTTACAACACAGACCTCCTCTTAAAACATGTAAATCTCCAGCTGAGATTATGCTGGCTCCTGCTGAAGTCTCCTCTGACTTTGGAAAAGCTCAGCTGGATATACAACTTTCTTCCTGGGATGAGCAGTACCCATAATGACGTACAGTACATATGTAAAATTGGTGGAGGTCTCCTTAACCCAGGCTTGACTCTGACAAGGCCCAACAGACATCTTATCGGGTAACGGGTCGCATCAATACACATTAACACCAAAGCACCTTGAAGAGGGCTTGGGTTTGTCTTCCTGGTTAGTTTTTCAAGGTTTAAGGATGACTGCAGGAACTTGCCAAGTTTATCACTGATTACTTTTTATGCTCGTCTGGCGTAAGCACTGATCATGCTGTTGCTAAGAGTGACAACAAACGGATGATGAAAGCTTTACTATGAGGTGAGTGTTGTAGCAGCTACTTTTGAGGTCTCAACCAAACACTTCACACAACATGTTGTCCAGTGGCCTTGAGGCTTTTATACCTGTGTGAATAAAAAGAAAAAGAAATTCTGCAAATGTCAGTATACATGACATTCAAATTATTTTTTTTATAGCTCAAACAGGTCCTGTTAGGGTTTCACTTGTATGTATAATTTGTATTAATAAACCTTAACAACTTGTCTTAAACAGCGAGTGTGTGAATTTTTGCAGAGCTGACAAAGCTCAAATGATCTTGTTCTATCAGTGATCCGTACTGCATGCTGGCATGGGGACCTGCGAGGACAGAATGTGTCAATTGTTTTTATTTTGACATTGCTGCCTGCGTGCCTGGATGTATTCCTTCCTCACTCCTTTGCAACCCACTGGTTTATTCAGCCTCTTGTCTCTTATATTCTCTGTTTTTCAGTTCCTACTGCAAAGAGAATTACCTTTCTTCCTATCACCTTTTCCGGGCTTTCTTTCAACCATTTTCTCTCTCTCACACACACACTCACACTCACACTCACACACACACACACACACACACGTTCTTTCTCTCACCCTCTAGTTGTGAGATCAATGCCTCCCTCAGGTAGGCTTGAGTCTGAGTTATTCTGCTACACAGTGTGGGAGAGTTGAAAGGCAGACCAGTGGCATATTGAGTCAAATTCTATGTGCATCTCAATGCACCGTGCATGTTCTCCTGTATTTGAAAATTACTAAATGGAAGTCAAACGAGACGAGTTCTCTTATCCTGCACAGATCTGAGGGGAGGATTCAGTGCTGTGCTTTGGAAATGAAATGAAAATAGCACAAAGATTGTGACAAGATGGGGGCTGCAATATGAAGACGAAAATCATCAGTTCACCTCGAAGTAAGCCACCGTAAAAGTTTTAATTAAAGGTCACTTTTTGCCAAAATCTATTTATTTATTTGTTTATTGAACAGGGACAATGTACAGCACATAAGCAGTACCAGATTTAGCTATAAGCTAATTTTCATCTGCAGTCCCTGGGCAGGAAACAGAGTATTACATCTCAAATCAGTAAATATATATTCATAATCTGCTACCTGTCTGCCCTGTGTGTTGTGTGCTGATTCCACTATCAAATGCCGATGTATGTGTTTTTGCATTGACAGACTCGCCATAGCTGTTGATAATAAATCCCATGGTGCACCAAATTCCACGTTTTACTGGACCACATGCTGAGTTAACTGTAGAGGAGCGCTCTGTTCCCCTTTATTGTCAAAGCTATGTCAATAGAGATGCATCACAGCATTAGAGGCCGGCTTTCAACCAAACATCACTGGTGTTAGTTTGTTTAGTTAGTAGTAGTTATTAGTATGTTTGTTTGTTTGTTTGGACATACATGAAGACATGTGCGTGCATTAGCAGATAGAGGATGAAACGAGGAGGGAGATACAGCAAGTGAGGCAGATCAGGGGATCAGGGCGATATGCCATCAAGAAGGATTAGATAGTTAACTGCATTAAAACACAATTCTGGAAAAGCCCTGGATATTCTGTTCCAAGAAGAGGGCTCATGGAAAAGCTCCCGATCCACAATTAGAGATCATGTCAAGTCTGTACTGTGCAATGATGGCAAGAGCGGCCATAAAGTTAACTCCTGACAGGCATCTTGCTCTTTATCTTTAACATGTGATTGGGCTAGATATTAACTCCAGGTCTCCATGTAGAATAGAGTGAATTGATTTCAATGTTGGGCATATAACGTTGCTTGGTTAAGCCTATCAACCAAATCCCACTCAGAGTTTACTCAGTGAGGCAAATTTAAATATGTACGTATCAGAATTTTCTGATTAGCAATGGGTAAAATGGCTGAGAACGATTGCTCCTAGTCAATATGTTGTTAGTTGGTGAGAACGGTGGAGCTGAAGAGCTAGATATTTCTCTTAGGAAATGAAGCAGACCAAAATAGAAGGAATGCTGGATAATATCTAGTGGTCAGGAACAGGAACTCCATGAAAGATATTGGCCCGTGTTTTAATCAACTGTTCACAAACAAGTTCTCCATATCAACAGGTGATTATATGGCTATGGTATGTTATGACGCAGTGTGTAAAGAGAATTGTCTTTTTTTTCAGAGCAGACTTGTTAGAAATGGCCTTCATGTTGCTCCGCCATGTTTCTACAGTAGCACAGAACAGACAAACTTAACAGCATTATGCAATTTTATTCGATGTCTGCAGGAAATGCACTCCGGAAGACGTAGAATCAGTTCTATAAATAAACTTAAAGGAATACTTCACCCATACGGAACTGGCGTTCTATCATTATAAGATTTCTATTATAATTAGGGCTGTCAAACGATTCAAATTTTTAATCAGATTAATCACAGGATTCTGTGGATTAATCACGATTAATTTTACCATTCGAAATATGCTTGAAAAATTCAAATTTTCTCTATATATTGTTGTATGAACGGAAAGATAAAGGACAGGAGGTGGATATGTACATTTAAAATTAGTATTGTTATTAATTATAAATCCAAATGATGGTTTTAATAGGGGAAGGTGGGGTGATTTGTGCATTTTGGAAGTTGCAAAACCCCTTGTTTCTAGAAAACCGTGGAAGAAATTGGAAATGTGACCACATATTTAAGAAGAGCCATCCATTTGACTCATCCTGTAAAGAAGGGAGACACAAGGAATAAGATATAAGCACATTTAAGCTCAAAAAACTGTGTTTTGCCTTTCAAAGTAAAATTTCCATGATCAAGGTTTTTTGATTATTGTGTCTGAACAATTATAGACACGTTTGAAAACATTTGACACATGTTTTAGTGCTTTGGTATGCTACACTTTGAGTCTATATAGTTAGCACAATGTCAACCCTAAATTGCGGCATCATGCCTATTATCCAAAATTCTGGGGATGGGGTGATTTGTGCGCAAGGGCCTGGGTGAGTTATAAGTAAGTAAGTAAGTAAAATGTATTTATAAAAGCACATTTATGACAGTTTGCACTGTCCAAAGTGCTGTACATAGTGCATTCAGTAGGTAAACAATGAAGGTAAAATAACAATAACCAAAATAAAAGACGTAAAGCCCATACATCCACATAAACACAGATAGTAGTGCAGAGGTAAGTAAGTAGTGCAGAGGTTAATGGGGAGGAAACACCAGGGTGTACATATGGGTTTTGAGCCTTGATTTAAAGGCAGAAATGTAGGGGGAATCACATTTGTCAGGTGGCAGTTGGTTCCACAAGCACGGAGCAACTAGTGCAAAGTACATTTCTGAGAGTTGTGCCAGTGGCATGGCTGTATACGCTGGTCACCAAAAGAAAGTGATAGTCTACAGTAGCTCAGGAGAGAGTGACATCTCAATTCCACTTAACGACACCACTGATGAGAGTTCAGATGGCCAGAAAGATGATGATGGTGACTTTGTCATTGTGACACAATGACGCACAAATCACCCCACTACGTGGGGTGATTTGTGCGACAAGACAACTTTTTTTCCGAAAGCTATATTTCTTAAACAGTTTATTCCAGATCCAAAGTTTTTATTGCCAGGGATGCACAACATCCTGAAATATATGTACATATTTGAGTTGGAGACATAACTGTCAAGGCCTCACTTTAAAATCACTTTGAGTAAAAAGTTGCACAAATCACCCCACCTTCCCCTACTGAAAATACATTTAAATCAAAATAAAATATATAGGCCTACCTACCACAACATAAATCAATTGTTCTGTCTCTTTACTATGTCTTTGGGCAAATATAGGCTATATAATGGCATTTATTTTGTGAATCTATAGGTTGTGCATTCTTGAATTAAACTTGATTACAGTCCGCGGTGTGTGTGTGTGTGTGTGTGTGTGTGTGTGTGTGTGTGTGTGTGTGTGTGTGTGTGTGTGTGTGTTTGTGTGTGTGTGTGTGTGTGTGTGTGTGTGTGTGTGTGTGTGTACGTACGTTTGTACGCGCGAACACGTTCATTTGTACCAGGAAGCCGACGTTATGTTGTCTACTCACACACACCTCTGAAAACTGCAGACGTTTGTGTCCTCGCGCGCTCTGAATAGAGCGGACAATGTTTCTCCTCCTGTTGCTCCCGACATCAACTGTCACCCGCGGCAGTTGATTTTATAAACTATATATGCCCCCGACACAGACGTGACCTTTAGCAGTTTAAAACACGGCATGGGCTAGCGTGCTGTTATGTTTGGCTGCGCGCAGCTACTGATCCTGGGTCAGTCACAACGTTAGACTGACTGTAGTACAGAGCCGGTGGGATGCACGGGGCGGATCATTCTGCACATGCGTTAATTGCGATAAAAAAAATGAACGCGTTAATTCCAGAAATTAATCACTCTGCGTTAACGCGATAATTTTGACAGCCCTAATTATAATATAATGAATGAGGTTTTTCTTCCCTCAGTCTTTCCTCAGTCTTCCCTTGGCCCAGCTGTCCTGTTAATCCTAACCCAACATTTTTACTAATGTGATGTCACTCTAGTAAAATGTAGGGTTAGACAGTGAGACCATAAAACACGCTTTCTGCCTTTTCTCAGGCTATAGGATGAACCGATTTCTAAAGTGTTTGCACATTTATACTACATATGATCTCAGAGTTCAATACACCTTCATATCCCCACCGGTGAAGTGGGTCTTTAACAGATCTTCACCTCATCACTTGATATTTTGAAAAGACTTGAGGCAGTGGCGGATGATGCTATCTTTATTAACTAGCCTCATTGTCCTTGAAGGCCACTGTAGCTTTAGTGAATTCTCTGAACAGGAGGGGTATACAGGGAGCTTTGCAATCTAGAACTTTCACCACTAAAGCCAAAATACACCTTTATCACAAACTGTACCTTTGAGGTGTTTAAAGTCAAATCTTAATCGACCTTTTGAATTACTCAAAGTTAAGCTTTTTACATGAAACCCACCTGTATCATGTCTTTCCATGGGTTATACACAAGCACCTCCATGTACCTCGGTGAATTAAGTTGTTTTCGTAGTTTACTGTAACAGGCAAAAAGACCCCCACCCTTCTAACAAACACGCACCGCTGGTTTTTATCTCAATATTTCTTTCAGCAGCGCACGGAGCATTTATTTATCTCATTTTCACAGGGTCTCACCCACACACTTTCAACGCACTAGTGGCTCAGATGTCTTTTTTTTTTCTTTTTCTTTTTTGGAAATGTTGTGTGTCGTCGTGTCTGCGCCTGTGTGTATTCATACCCACGTGTGACAATATTGTTTTATTGCCAGAAGGGCGAGGTTCCTATTTTCCCTCAAACAAGGGCTGTGTTCGGAACGCCATACTAGCGTCCTACATCTTACATACTCACCATCTATATACTGCATATTCTCTACTCAAAGATCGATTGTGTATGCGAGGTGCGTCGAAACGTTTTCAGTTGAAGTATACTCAAGCAATGAAGAATTTCTTCTTCTTCTTATAAGATTCAGGCAGTTAAGACGCTGTTTAGCGTATTACCGCCCTCTACAGGTTAGATATTGAACTAGATTTTTACAGTCCTGTGTTCATCATCTGTGTTTTAGACCTCATGTTTTATAATTATGTTTTGAGGCGGAGGATCCCTCCGACGCTCTCTGTCCGGCTCATCATGGACAGCACTCAGCTGTCTGTCAGCTGGACGAGCTGCTCTCCACTATCAGACTCACATCACTCATTTCACTTAGTAACTCTAATGTTAGGTATTTATCTCCATCTCTTATCTATTGTAAGATTTTTATGAATGACTGCACGTACAGCTGTCAGATCGTGGACCCCAAACAATGTCGTTGCCTAGCAACTTGCTCGAAAATATTTCATTTTCCTGGGCGGGTAGAATTGACCCAGTGCATTGTGGGGCGGTTGAGTAGGAAAAGTATACAATCGATTCATACCCAAAATCTTCCCGGAAGTTAGTACTCATTCGGGAATTTCTCGCATACCCAAACTCGCATACCCAACCGTCACATACTCAAATTGAAGTCAAAATGAGTATGAGTAGGACGTTAGTAACAGGATTGTTAAAATACGTGTTCGTTTAATGGAAATATGGGAGGCAAAAATAAAGAATGAAATGGAGAAAAGTTTCCAAGTTCTCAGAGATATGTTTAATGAAATGATATCACAGGACAGGTTATGCAGCCTCTCGGGACAGGAAAAGACAAAAAAGTGAAACCCTTCTCTACAGCCAGGCTTTTTAGCCTCCCTAAACAAAGGACAATGATTGTTTTTTATTGCTGTCATCTGGTTTCTGGGATCATCCTCTTCCACATCTCTGGACGTCCTCTGCTGAACTTTTTACTGACCGGGCTAAGCTTCCCAGCCTGATAAGAGTGTTTACAACTTGCTTGACCTGCGGCCTCAGGAATGTTGCTTAGTATATGGGAGAATCAGGTTAAGTTTTATAGCTGTTTCACCTCTTCGTTTCCAAAGCACCAAGAAATGTTGAGTGAGAACATTTACTAAAGTCAAATGTGTAAAATAAACAACTTGTTTAAATTGATTATACAAGAGTAAATGCATATTAATGGGGGGGGCATAATATCACAAATTAGAGTTTATTTTTTCTAACATTAGTATGGCGTTCCGAACACAGCCTATGTCATATCCTGTCTAGCGTCAAACAGGAAACAAAAAGCCATGCTCATCGGGAGAGGGGACCTGGCTCCCACTGCTGCAAATCACTGATGTCACGCCTTCTAAAGTAGAGCCGGTCCCTTTCCTCTCTTTAGTGCTCGCGAGTGTACACGTCAATGCATAATGCAAGCCGGGGTCGAGATCTAACTCACAGCCGTGCTGTTTTTGCCTCGCTCTGACAGATAAATGCCAGTTGTGGGCATTGTGCATCTATGTGCACACGCAGCGCCCACGGCACTTGTCAATCAGCGCTGTAGTTTCTTGAATGAGCTTCACTGGGAGGTGAGGGCCTATTTGATTTGATCGCTGAGGGGAAGCATACGGCTCGTAACACTGTATCACACACGCAGAGGGGAAGAGGAAAAAAAAGTTGCTATTCTTGCAGTACATCAGATCCCCTTGAATGCACAAACACAAACCCACACACACACACACACACACACACACACACACACACACACGCACACACACACACACACACACACACACACACACACCAGCAGCATGCATAAAGACACAAAAGTTGCAGGCACATATGAGCATGCAAGCAGGAGCTAAGACCAGTTCCTTGGATATATTTTGTTGCAGCAATGCTCCGGTGGTTTTCAAATGAACACTCTTGATTCTTTATCATTTTGGGCTGAGAGAAAGAGAGAGAGATTCACCTGAAGGAGAGACAGATATGATAGCTAGCAGCTGAACGCATGTGAGCAGTAGAGGGAGAAAGGAAGGGGGAGGGTGACACACTCCTTCTCTGCCTGTCACTCTGAGGGCTGGAGGCTTGTACAGAAAGTGCAGACAGAGTGTGGGCTAGCTTGGCCTGCTAACCTTGGAGTGCTAGTAATTGGCACTTAGCATTAAACAGCCCCCCTTTTCCCTCTCTGATAAAAAGACTCACAAAGAAAAGGAAGAGCTGCGGGCTTTGAGGGACTGAAAAGACTTCATCCGTTTACAGTATAGTCTAATCTATAGGAAATCTTGTAATCATATAGCTTAATCCACACACACACACACACACACACACACACACACACACACACACACACGCACACACACACACACACACACATAAATAAACACACACACACACAATCACGCACACACACACAAACACACACACACCAGCCAAATATGTTAGAATGCTAAGTACACTGTGGGATGTCTTACTGCCCAGGCTGCACCTCTATTCACATGTTTGGAAAAATAAAATCTTCTGAGTTTTTGAGTCACCAAAAGTGTCGTAACACTTCTGATTTCCGTATACATCGCTAAGTCATGAATTTGTCTGTTAAGAGAGGTTAGCCACCTTCAAAAGGACTGGTAATCATTCCAGTCTCACTCGGAGCCCAGATTCAGTCTTTTCTGATTTGCTGCACTAGACGGTACAATATACTGTTCTTTTGTTTGGATATGAAACCAGGATTTGAAATAGATAGTCACTGCTGTCCGCCCACTATTTGTAATATTTTCTAAACAATATAGATACAATCCTTAGCCGATAGTTCTGTCAATTCAAAATGTTAGCAAAACAGAACGTTAGCGCAAAGTTCAAATCTGAGTCTTGAACTTGAAAGATACAACAATGTTTCACTTTGAATTCCAATAAAATGAGAAGGGTGTGGGAAATGAGTGAAAGCATAATAAAAAGGGGCTTCCTCAGTGATGCTGCTTTCAACAAACGTCGGTGAACAGTCAGAACTGATAAGGTTCCATTTAGCAATACAGTAATGCACCAGGACAATCTGCTGGCTCCAGCGCGCAGGTAAGAAATGTTAGCTATTTTTTCAACAGATCTTCTGGGAAATTATACTAAACAATGACAATGGGATGTACAGTAAAGACACACTCTTTGGGGACATGCATGAAGGAGACAGACGTAGTAAGGTGCAAAATTTGCCGAAGCTGGAAATTAAGCAAATAGGCTTGCATTAACTGACTTTAAGCTATTGTTGTCCACTCATACAGTGTCCAACTCTTTTCTTCTCCATTATTGTGTACTGTATGTGGATTATTCTTCAACAGTGACCTCAGGTGCATGGAGAACACCAGCTTAAAGCATAGTTAAAACTAAACTAATGTGTAACTAGATATCAGAACTCCCAAGAGCTCGGTTCACAACACAGGCCCGCGAGACTGTTGTGTAAAGTGTATACATAGCCTGATTAGTTGATACCTTGAAATATGGTTAACAAAACAGATGTTGTTCCATGTATGGTTTAATTGGACTGTGTTAGGCCTTTCACACCGCCGCAAAATCGGAGCTAGTTCCGGGCTAGTTCGGAGCTAGAGCCAGTGTTTTGGTTTCACAACGCCAGAGAGCCGGCTCCGGGGGAGGGATTATCCTGACCAACCAGACCAACTCAAACCTCATGCCCGCCATATTTAAAAACACTGCTACTACGAGACGTAAACATAACATAATTACCTAACGTAGCTATCAAATTGACCGGCGAAAATACACTGTATGAGTCCTGTTTGCAAAGTAGGTTGACCAGATCCCAATTCACCAGAAAGTGAGAGCTAACACGTGTAAAAATAAGACATATTTGCCGCTGTTGTTGTCCTTAAAGCTAGCGCTAGCTTTAGCGTCAGCCACGAGAGCAGCGGCGTCGGGCGACGTACACACACGTTTACAGTGACGTCATGACGTTGCTCCCTTGGCGGCTCCATGGCTGGCTCTGGTCGTTGTGAAACCAACCGGTTCATAACTGGGATAAGGCTTTAACCAGTTTTGAACCCCAGCACCAGCCCGGAACTGACTCATGGTTCTTTTTGGTGTGAAAGGCCTATGTGTGGAAGTTTGTCCGTGTGTTAAACATCAACACATTCAATAAACCCCTGCCTCATCCAGTATTGTATCCTAATGATAATTCTCATGAATCCTTTTTTTGCTAATTTATTCCCAGATTAATATCCCTATATATTGCTACTCTACCGATGCACACATGCATGTACTATTTAGAAAACTTTAAAAAGTGTTACCTTCATTACGTTGGTGCTTCCGATCAGCATTTTTCATAAAAAAACAACAACACAGTTGCTCTTTCTGTAGTACTGTTACAGGGCGTGCAAAGCAGCTTGATCCTAACGGGATGATCTTTGGCGTTTGGACTGGGGAAATAGACGTACCATACACACTCAGAGAACGTAAGAGGAGTCTCTTACGTCTGCGCCCTGTTCTCACTCTGATCTAATCATACTCTTGGAGAAACCGTTCTTTTAACAGCTGTTATTTTTCTTCTTCATGAATATTGCTTTAAACATTAAACTAGTCATTCAGTGTCCCTGCCTTTTCCTCGTGTTGTCTTGTATATTATTTGTTTCCTCCAGAGTCGGCCGTGTGTGTGTGTGTGTGTGTGTGTGTATGTGCTTCCAGTTTGCTGCCCAGCTGGAGCACGCCTACCTACACATCTGGCCGCTGTCAACACATCCACAGTCGTTTTTGCATTGAAAAGACGAGGTCAACTTAAAAGTCAGATCATGTCTTTTTGCTGCTAAGGATTTATAACCATTCAAAACTACCTTCATGTTCAGAAAAATGGAAAATAAAAATAAAAACAAGCTTAGTTTTGGTTTATTATATTGAGCTAATTATGCTTTTATCATGACTGGACAGCGTTGGCAACACACATTAAGCAAACAACACACCAACTGTCATCATACAGTATGTTGACTCAAATGTTGCTGAAAGTGAACTGGTGCACGGCGTCTGTGACCACTTCAAACCAATAGGAAAAACCAAGAAAAACATACAATTACAGTAATCTATCTATTCATTTGAATCCAGCGTGGGGAATGGTGGACGCCACTCTCCATGAAAGTTATTAAAAAAGAGAGGTAATAACAACAATATTCAAATGCATAAGGAAAACGTATCAAAAAACGGGTTTGACTTTGACATGTTGCCATAGCAAAAAGCATACATTGTGTTTGTGGATTGTTTAAATGAAGCACTCTATTACCCAGGTTATGAATTCAAGGACTTTCAGAAAAAAAATGGTAGCTATACGGTAATATCTACGGTAATAATCTACTCCTTTTATGTCACATCAGAAAGGCACAGTGCTTTTAATCTCTCTGTGACTGGACTCCATCTGCATAATCAAGCCCACAGATCATTACCATGCGTGCCATACAACATTTCTGCCAAACCCCAATTAAGGTAGGATTACCTATATGCATGGCCAGTTTTATCCATATTTTGGACGGAGGGGGTGAATATCCATCAAGCGGCTGACTGTTAATTTGAGCTTGAATCTAAAATGTACCTGTGTTTGCTTTTTGCTATTGGAGCTTTCATTGTAAGGGGCAGACTGCATATTTACTATTAGAAATCTCCAAGCTCCATTTGTGACAAGTGGAAACGTATACTGAGACAGCAATTAGGATGAAACCCCCCCCCCCCCCTGTTGCAGTGTAAGTGCAGGGAACATAATTAATACCCATTAATTGCAGGTGCTGCTGCAACATAGTTAGTTGTGCATGAAATCCTCCCGGCACACACACACTTTCCCCATCAGGAAATGTATCTCCTGATGATAGACAGTGAACGCTGAGTTAAGATTTTAAGAAGATGAACATGTCTGTGCAAAACTCATTAAAAATAGTTAACAACTGACATTGCTTTATTAAATATGTGCTTACATTATGCACATAGGCACGCACCCAGAAGACACACATTCACCCATGCAGGGCCCACTCCAGGGACTTAATTATTGCCACAATTGAGTAGAGGGAGGTTCAGCAATAGTATTAACATAGTTTAATTTTCACATTCAAGGAATTCTTATGAAAAGGGACCCCACCCCCTTCCACCCACCTGCTTGAAAAAGAGAGGAGATCTTGATTAAATGAACATATCTTTGTTCCTCACTTGTCAGAGCGAAAGAGCGAGAGAGACGTGTCGTAATGATGAGACCGGCAGGTTTAGCCTTTTGAAGAATAAAGATATATCCATATTAACAAGACTCAGCTAACCTCCCACCCTGACCTCCTACTCTGTATAGTGACACTTTTCTCTTCAATGCCCTTTTCCTTTTTTATCAGTCCAGATTTTTCTATTTTCCTATCTTTTAATCTGTGCCTTCGGACATGGATAGAGAGCAATATGCTTTTTTATGCTCTCACAACAATTGCAGCCCGAGATCTGAAGAGATCCCTTTAAACTTCTCGCGACTGAGCCACGCTGACAGGCTTGGCAACAGGGAGAGGTTTTTTTCCCCCCCGTCTCATGCGCCCAAAGACAACTGAATATGTGATGAAATCACATCCGTCTTGATACATATCTGGAGCCTGTGATTTTATATTCTGCAGGTTTTTTTTATTTCCACGCCATTTCATTCAACATCTCACTTTTGAGCAACATGAAACGACTACACTGTCTAGAGCACAAAAGCCCTGCAGGAAACAGTGTGTTATGCATTACTTATATTGTGAATTGCTTATGAACTGACATCTCTTTTCATGTAAGGCTTGTTTTAGACATCATATAGCATACAAAATGACAGGGAGCCTTTGTACTTTTGCCACGTATCTTTCACAGATTATGTTAATGTTGGTGCAACATTAAAAACACAATATTATTCATAGTGTCTATTGTGAAGTACGGGGAGGTGGGAGATTTCTCTGACAAAGTTTCTTCAAAGGGGTTACCGGAGGTCAGCACATCCAAAGCTATCGATATAGAGTTACAGACCTCTTGACAGGCCGATGTGTGACATGATTCACATAGCACTAATAATGCCAGGGTAGTTCATCAACACTTCAATC
Organism: Hyperoplus immaculatus; assembly: GCA_949357725.1. Taxonomy (NCBI): domain Eukaryota; kingdom Metazoa; phylum Chordata; class Actinopteri; order Uranoscopiformes; family Ammodytidae; genus Hyperoplus; species Hyperoplus immaculatus. The sequence goes on from OX442355.1 coordinate 23,508,399, forward strand.
ATCCCATCAACTCTATATCAACCTGTACAAAACAGCTAGCCACAAGAATCTAGAAAACACTCAGAGATCGATCGATCACACACACACACACACACACACACACACACACACACACACACACACACACACACACACACACACACACACACACACACACACACACACACACACACACACACACTGCCATCAAGGCTTCTCAATTCTTAGATTTTATTTTAAATGGCAGAAAATTGCTTGAAATATTTGACTCATACACCTATCAGTTTGTGAGGTGAAGAGTTTACTGTAATAGGATGGGCTTGTTAGGCCTATAACATTTATGAAATGGTCCTGAGTTACACCTTCACTGTAACAAAGGGACTGTGCAAATGTGTAACTAATATAAATACTAACTAACAGACGTACAAATGGGCTTGAAAATATACTTTGCAGTGCGTGGGAGCTAATTGCTTATTGAACTATACAATGTGTGAGGTGACAGAAGCAGTTTATGCCAGATATTCCCTATGATATTTATGATGAGAATCAAGTTGAAAACCATGTTCCCTTTAAGATGAATTGTAGCAACGATTGGTGATTCCTCAACATTGGCTCCAAATTCCTCATATGCTATAATATACTACATTATGATCAAATACCCACTATAGTAATGACTTTCCCATCAGCATCAGCTGCACTTTGTGTTTAGAGCTAATTAGCAAATGTTAGCGTGCAAACACATTACACTTAGTTGGCTAACCCTGTAAACATTATACCTGCCAGCTTCAGCTTCATGGCATTGTAACTGGGAGAATGTTGCCCTGTCAATGTTAGCATTTACCTCAAAACCCCCCCTGTGGCAGTAGACTTTTAATTATAAGTGTTTATGTATCACAATGTAGACATGCTGGTAAATGCATGCAGATTGTGGGTTGTCAGGGTTGTAGTAAATTGCTGTTACGCCTCCTCATTCAAACACGTTCTTTGTCGAGAGGAACGCTTGCACCAAATTACAGTTGGTGCTTGTCCAGCCACATCTTTACATGCTAATTGCTCAGTGGTGGCAGTGCTTTCTCTATCATATGTTCAAAAGAAGTTTACACATGTATATTGCAAAAGACCCTCAACAAAGTCACAAACTTTTTTTTTTTTTAACCTTTATTTATACAGGTAAATCCCATTGAGACCGAAGACTCTTTTGCAAGGGAGACCTGTTTTCCTTTCCCACGTTACCATTCACACACACATTCATACACCGATAGCAGGCTAACTATCAACATTCACTCAAGGCAAGGTGGGTGAAGTGTCTTGCCCAAGGACACAACAACTATGACACAGGTGGCAGGGCGGGGATCGAACCTCCAACCCTTTGATCATCAGCCGACCCGCTCTACCAACTGAGCCACAGTCGCCCTTTGGTTGCAGGGTTTAGAAAAAATTAAAAATAAATAAAAAAAGTTGGCTGGCCTGACCTGTTTTTTTTTAGCCAGAGCAATCAACAACATTAATACTTGACGGCAAGAGTCCATAGAGCATCCATTTATAATGCCGGCTTTACATTTTACAGATTTATGTTCACTAGAGCCGTCAACAGCTAACCGCTAAAAGTTTAAATATACCTCAGACTTCAGAAAAAGTCCTTGAAGTCGTCCGAGTTCCAGAGCCCCCTGTGTATTATTGGCAGCCTCTGAAAATTATTTCATAGAGATTCTCCGGGGAGTTCAGTTAGTAGTGGATGTGCAGTGTGGTTTCTTTCCACCTTGAGGATATGTCCACTTGAGTGAAGGGAATCCAGAGTAGAAGTACAGTGGAGGCGAAGGCTAGCGAGAGAAATATATGACATAATCCAAACTGAGATTGGTCGCTGTGTGATATCTTGTTTCTCAGCTCCAGAGTCAATCAATAGGAGAAGGATCTCTCTCTCTCTCTTTCTCCCTGTCTCTCCTTCTCACTCTCTCTCTCACTCACACACACACACACACACACACACACACACACACACACACACACACACACACACACACACACACACACACACACACACACACACACACACACACACACACACACACACACACACACACACACACACACACACACGTCAGTGAGGAAGAAATGTTGAAGTTAATGAGAAAAGCTTTAAGACATCTTTCTAACCGTCCTCCTCTGGGACACTTGGACACACCATGATCTATATTCCTCATCTCAACAGAAAACAAAACAACATGGAGCTCAATATATTCTTCAACAGAGCACCTGCTGTGTATTCGCCTTTCATAACCAGCTTCACTTCAGAATTACTCATATGTAACACTGAAAGAAAAATGATGAATGGCAAAAGTAATCCCTTTTTGCTGTCATAAATCACATTTTGAAATGTAATATATATATATACCCATAGACCACCATAGGATATCTGTGTAGAACCGTTGATAGGACACCTCCAATTGCAAACAAGGTGAATAATAATGTTTAATCCAGGAATGTTTAATTTGTATTAAACTTTCCTAGAATGCATTTTTACCTAAGTGTATGGTGTACTAATGTCAAGTATATGGGCCACAGAAAAGTGCTTGAGGGGTCAGCAGGATAAACACTAATGCACATAATAGCACATAAACAAACCCGCAAGCTATTCTCATTCATTCATTACATGGTTGGACACCATCTTTGAGTCCAGTCCAGCATCCAGTCCTTACATTACACCCATAAGTGACACTGAGGAGTCATGGCTGCACTGTTTAACATCTAAATTGACCAATGTTGACATTTGTCCATACAGTTTTTCAGCTGTTCAATGTGCTACAGTTGGTGACCCAATTAGCTATAGTTCATTGATCTAGTCTGCAAACTGGCATTGGCAGTATCCATTTTCCTGGTGGATGTTTGGACAGCAGCAAACCAATCTGTCACTAAACATGTCCATGCTTGTAGATGGAAAGTAAACATTGGCTTGAAATCATTGTAGTAATAATGTCTGCTTTATGTCTCGTTTTGTAGCACATAAAGAGCAGAAGTTGTCTTTATATGCACAGAGAAAAAACAGTATAATTCTGAATTCAAAATACACTGACAGATGCCGCCGAGAAAACAAAACAAAGAGAAAGAGAAAGAAAAAGACGTTCAATAATAAATCACATCGACAAGACGCAGCAGAAAAGCATGCAATTCAATTTAATTTCAGTTGGACTTTCATTTTTATACTTTTTACTGTGACTAACTGTAAATGGTGGGCCACAACGTTTTGTGACGGTCCAGAGAATGTTGTGCCAGTGAGTGGTGGAGGCACCAGCAGGGAGCTATGCCAGCTTCACTGCAGGAGAGATAAATACACATTAGTTTTGACGACCCAATTACCTGCAGCTGCGACTGCAGTAGCAGCATGCCAGCTACAGCTGAATGCCAGCCCAGCCAGATGTGCCACGCCCCACGCACACACACTGCCAAAGCCGCATCTCCCCGGGCTGCATCCCACAGGTGCTTTGTTGGTTTGAAGCTAGCGAGCTGTGTCAATTTCATCAATGAAAATTGACTATATGAGTATAACACAATAATTAAAGATTGATCGTGATAAACGTTGCACACCATGGAAACCTATATGGGGGGGAGATTCCTGTAGCTTTAAAAAAAGTCTACCGAGTTCTGTTTAGTGTGTTGTGAATATGTGGAAGCGCTGATTGCCAGACCTCTTCCGAATGCTGACAGATGCTACTAATTGGCATTCAACCAAAGCAAGTATTTGCCATGCAATTAAGTATAGCTGTTCACAACAAGTTTCCTTTAGGAAGCGGAGGCAGCAGTGTCGGTCAAAGTGCCATTACGTGGCTTATTCATCAAAACCTTAATTTCTCATTAAAAATTCACACAAGAGGAAAAGAGAAACGTGCATTGGACTCCAGGCCACAACGCAGGTCACCAACAGCATGAGGTCACAACGTCTGGTACGTGTATGCACAACCAGGATGCCAGATCGGGATGATACCAGTGATGCATGTACAAGCACATAAACATTTTCATTCACATAGATTCCTATTTCCAATCAGAACCATGCTATCCTTGCTTGTTTATTCATTTCCTCCTGTACGCTAATATGAGACAGATTTGAAGCAGCGTTTGGGACTGAGTTCCTTCATAGCTTTTTTAAAAAGATAGGTTCATATTTTTCTAAAAGGGGTATGACCAGGGGGTAGACAAATCGTTGGAACAGAACACAGGCAATGAAACATGCATACGATGAGGAGGAAAATACCAACTTGATTTGGCGAACTGAGATTGCCAGCCTCATATTAGTTGTAGCTAATGGTAACTCTATGTACTCGGTATATGGAATAATTAACATTTGGTTGACTCTCTAAGCTCTCATCAACATTGTTTCCAGAAGAAAGAGGTTATCTTGCAACAACAGAAAAAGAATCGCTTGAAAAACACTATATATTCAACCTGCCTGGCATCAAACGGAATACTGAAGATGTTATTGACTAGTTGGTGAACCTCGTCCAACACTTGGCTGATTCAAAGCCAGACATGTCCCCGAAGGATTTGATGGAGAGCAAAAGAGAGCAAAAAGGAAGATTTATCATTGGACTTGTCTGAAGGCCAGAAAGCAATCCAAATAAATGTTAATGTTGCTCCAAATCACTTGGATGTGTGAATAAGCCACTGCCAGCAAACACTGCCTCACATATCCACTGTATAAAGTTGATGCATTTTAGCGGCAAAACAAAATGAAATACAATATTGCAGGTGTAAAAATGAATTTTTGCAACTATGATTTTTTTGTGTCACAGCCAGTGCTCATTAGTGAATATTACATCAATGATGACTTGAAATGTCTTGATGCTTTATGAAAAAAACACCATTGTGTATGGTCCGTTTAAAACTACTGTAATTTGAAGGACGCGGCCCACAAACACACACACTGAGAGACGCGCACACTTACACACTCTCAATCTATACATAGCACAGTAACAGTGTGCACAGAGCTTCAGTGTCAATAAAACAAAAAGGCACTGAATAATATGGATGTGTGAAAATCATCTTTCGCAATTTCACAGCTCTGTGTCACACTTCTCTCTGGTTTTTCAGTCAGCAGTAACAACACACACACACACACACACAGACAGACAGACACACACACACACACTGCGAGTGTTTCTCTGCATATCCATCACATTCTGTCTATTAATTCTTTCTCCCGCACTACAAAAGGTTTTGTCTGTCTCTGCACTGTGTTTGTGTGTGCTGTTATTTACACATGTCAGAGAAAAGTGGTAAAATGCATCCACACCAACAGATGCTAAATGAATACTGTAGTACCAGATTACAGGGTTCCTTGCCCTTTGTGCGCAGATTTTTTATTTATTTTTGTCCATCATACTTCTCAAAGACATCCCATCCGTCCTGTCAACTTGCTATTATTCTCACTTCCTTTCAACCATCACTTTCTTTCCTTGAAGTAAACCCTCTCAACCACTCGGGCCCACTGATGCTGCATTTTGTACATCTACCACAGTTGAAAAAACTATCTTGTTATGACAGTTGCAACTCCACAAAGCGTCTCCCTCTCCGTACTAATCGATCTACACGATGTTGTGTCATGGTGTTAAAAATGAGGCAATAAATAAAGCAATTCCTCCTTTTGGAACTTTATCCTTGCGGAGAAGAGGTTTTCTTTAATTTTTTCTCCCATCGTTCTCCCTCCTTCACAGCCATTCTAAAAGCTCTTGTAACTTCTCATTGGTCTTTTACTTTCCACTTGTTATAGTGTCCTAACCGTTCTCTTCTCTCAATGTAAAAGTCCTTTACTTCACCAAATAATAGGAACAGCACTTCAAAAAATAAACATTTTGGTCAGAGGATCAAAGCACTGACATTTTCTGTTTATTTCTGTCATCGCTTCAATTGTTAATGTCGAGGAAGTTAGCGAAAAAAATTAAAATAAACACTTACTTGATACTCAATGTGGATGATAATCCCATCACTCATTATTTTGCTCTGATGTCTCTTCATTTTTTCATTTCTCCAACTGTTGCACAACCGGATGAAATATATTTGCGTATGTCTTCACTTGGCAGATTGCCTTTGGAGTGGACTTCATAGGGCATTCTGACCCAGCTTGAATTCCACTGTGACTTCCTTATTTCAATGTGACGTCAATTATTTCATAATTAGAATATATCGAACCATGCAGCCTCCTTTGCCATTTTGACCAATTTATCTATTTATTTGTAAATGTTTTGACAAATGTCTTCTCTTCTAGACGCAGGTGCACTGACAATGAGCAAAAATAAAGTCATTTTACCATGATTTATATTGACATAGTGCCATAGTAAAACTTTTATATTATGTGTCGCAAAATCACAGAATTGCCAGCAACAGAACTAATGTACAATCTTCACACTTACTGGGACAAGTGATGTGATAACCGTATTACATTAACATGTAATTTAAAAGGAATGTATTATGCAGTGGTAAAATAGATAGCCTTGTCACTGCAACAGCTCGAAAACTATTGAATGTGTTTATGTATTTTGTTGTGTAATTCAACAGTCACACTTGAATCATGGATGCATCTAAAATGGCATCTTATTAAAGGAACAACTGAGATTATCCCTTACTCTAAGATATTTATTGGACGTCGCTTGGATAGCTATTGAACTGCTGGTGCAACATTTTATCACCTTTTTAATCCCTATTCCGACTGAGTAAATTGCACATGGCAACATACATATCTCAAATATAGGATTTTGTGCCAGATTAAATTGTATGGTTTCTTCTTTCACAATACTCCTGATTTAATCCATAAATCAATTGCAGTTATAAATCGAATACAACATTCCAATTCATTTATCCAATAAATAGAGTTGCAGACAACAGCATGTATTTAAGAGAATGAGCAACAAGGTCAAATCTCCAACGAACATAATTGGTCATTTGGTAACTTTTCACAGAGGGCTGCAGATTAATTAATTAATTTGTTTTGCCGAGAGCCAAGATTTTCGGAGCATGTTCTGAGAGCGAGTATCGTATGTTGTATGTGTGTGTGTGCGTATGTGTTTCCGTATGCAGATTTTCACATCTGTCAGAAGGAAGCAGGGGGATGCAAAGGAGGAAGAAGAAATAAAGGATAACATCTGGTGCTACACATCTGCCCCAGGCCTGCTCACTGTGGGGAATCATTAGAGAAATCACACATATAGACACACAAATACTAAGACACACAGACACAGGCACAGACACACACACACACACACACACACACACACACACACGTCATTGACAGAATCCTTCATAAGATATAAGAGGATAAACTGGATTGATGGATGGATGGATGGATTGTTAGATGACAATGCTCACACAAAGACGAATATCATGCAGCCCTGCTGAGGGCGACGTGTCGCATGGCATATATCCACGTGGCCACGAGCTACGATCACTATCAGCCAAGCTGGCTTTGATGTACAAGCTTTCATTGCCAGCGACTCTCTCTCTCTGCTTTGTCCCACACTAATCTAGATGACTACCATTCCAGGAGACTGGGAGGACAGTGTTTGTGGTTGTGTGAGTGCCAAACGTTTTCTTGTTCCTCTATGTCTCTCCCTGTATTTCACTGTGCAGAGATGTGTGTTGGTGAAATATCTTTGTACTTTGAGCTGAGATATTTGCTCATGTGCGGTGTCACGGCCTGATTGCACAATGAGGATGGGTTTTTTAGCAACATCAAAGGCTCAAGAGAAAACCTTGTGACAGGAAGAGTCTTTTCATCACCACTTATCATTGTTATTCTTAATTGCTTCATCATGGCGGGGTGCTGCTGTCTGTTTAGTTTGCTATATGGACTGAAAGCACCATATATCATTGATGAAAGACATCATTCTTATCTGTTTTCCTTCATTACCAAACATACAGTATGTCATGCACTGCTCAACCTGCATACATTTGTAAACGCACACACTCAGAAAAGTCAACCCTGGTTCTGCACAAAATTCATACAAGCCATTTTGTAATGATAAAACAGTGTAATACCAAAGCCCACAACAAAAAAAATGCACAACGATATTATATTTGCAATATCCAGCTCAATTAACCTTCAATATAATGTATGCTTTGTTGTCTGGAGATAATAAAGTTGAAGTTTACACATTTCCTTACACTGCACAAAAGAAATGCATTGAAATTCAAAGACAATAATTAAAGCCCAGCAATATGACCTGAGCAAAAGCAAACATTAAGCCTCTTAGCAAACACAGTCCATGAACAGATAAACACTGCATTATAAAGGTGCAAAAAAAAACTTCAGAAATTGCTCAGAATCATATGGATTTGTAGACAGAAAGCTGTTTGCTTACTAATTCAATCAGGCTGCTGAAGAAGACTGGAATTAAAGGTCAGCCCCTCACACAGGCCTACAGAGGACTCGTTGAAAGCCTCCTCTCCAATGCCATCACGGTGTGGTTCGGAAATACCACACTGTCCGAGAGGAAGTCACTTCAACGGGTCATAAAGACTGCAGAGAGAATCACTGACTCCAACCTCCCCTCCATGGACACACTGTACACACAGCGCTGCAGGGGGAAAGCACAGTGCATCCTCAGGGACAAACATCACCCAGCTCATGCTCTGTTCAGTTGGAAGAACTCTGGCTATAACCTGCGACGTCGCCGGCCAGAGAGCATCTCCACCCACAAGGCCCGCTACCACAACAGCTTTTACCCTGCTGCTGTTGGACTGGTAGTTAAGATGGGAGGAAAGTACTTCACCCCACACCTCGGACTAAATGGACAGTAGTCGACCTCATAACATATAAGTGTGCATTATTAACCTTAAATAATGCAATTATTTAACATAGTGTGAACATTTTGAGTGCAATAACCTTGTGTGTCTCTTCTCATTTCAGTGTTCAGTGCTCTACACCTCGTAGTACAATTTAAGTGTGCAATATTAACCGTAAACATTGCAATAATACAATGTCAACATTTCAAGTGCAATAACTTCATGTGTGTATAATCTCAGTGTAGTCTACTGTTTTACAGTGCAGTAAAAGTGTGCAATATTAACCTTAAATGCAATTAGAGACTGGGGAAAATGTGTCTCTCATCTCATTGTACACTGCTCCCCTTGTTATTTATTTTATTCTATTGTATTATAATGTGTTTTAAGAGAGAATAGCTATTTTCTACTTTTCTACGATTTCTTATTTCTTTTTTGAATTTTCCTGTTATAATGTTATTTATATATAACATTGTTTTTATTGAAGCTGACTCAGGGAGATTCGCACAAGAATCCCAATGCACTTGTACTTGTACCTGTGCAAATGGCAATACATATATTCTATTCTATTCTAATTTAAAAAGTGATAATAAGTCAGTGTTGTGTTTTCTCTGCCCAAAAACTCTTCTATTGCAGATTTAAGGGATAACTCTGGTCTTATTTATGTATTTTGTTTCATTCTATGTAACCATGCTACTAGATCTCAGCAAGTTGTTTTTAAAGTACAATGTTATAACCTATATGAGCTGGGGCAGAAGGCTTCCAACATGTACAGTATTACTGCCCCCAGGGGTCCATGGCCTCTTTTTGGAAGGAATTTTGCTGAGGGTTTCCACTTCATTCAGACAGTGAACTGACTGCCACACGACATACAACTCCAATATATCCTGCAGTATGTCTATGACATGGGAAAAGACAATGTGTTTGAGTTGCATTTTAAACTAGGAACATCATTGTGTGGGATAAAGAAGTATTTCCTCAACACATTTTACTGTAAATGTACAGTGACATCCTATAATTCCTCCTTGTTTCCATAAGTTCCTCTAAATCAGTAGTTCTCAATTATTTTCTGTCATGCCCCCCCTAGGGGACAGAAATGTTTTCGCCCCCCCCCCCCCCTAAATTGAAATACTGTTGAGAACCTGCTAATATTTATTTATGTATCCGTACAAAACCACTGTATGAGTTTCTGGCATGAGCATTCTGCATACAATCACCTTATTATCGAATTAGATGTTAGATTATAAAATTAGCTGAGATAACTTCTGAAGCAACTTAAAGAAAATTTGAGGTTCAGTTTATTAGCTCAATTTGTAACATTTAAACAAGACTGCTCAGTCTGTGTGAATCTTAGAACAGAGAAACAAGAGCAAATGATTAACTTAGGTTTGCATTTCATTCAAAAACAATTGAAACTGTAAACATAGTTAAGGTGTTTTTTTATTATTATAGGCCAATATGCCTTCTTTGATGCGATAACCTATAATTAATTAATGTTATTATTAGTCTGCTTGCTTGATTTCTTTTTAAATAGCTTACAGAGACACTTGGAGACACATGTGGACATTTATTTACTGCAAATCGCAGCCTTTCGCACGGTTATGATCACAAGAACACATCGCACTCGCTAGCAAAAAAAATATATATATATATATTTTTTGGTCATTTGAAAATCAAGGCCACCCCCCCTGACAACTCACGCCCCAGCATTTGAGAAGCACTGCTCTAACTAGTTCATCATGTCTCACTCAGTGCGTTTCCATGGCACAACTAGATTGGTTTAAAGGGGACATATTATGCAAAATCTCGGTTTTAAAGGTGTATTTCCAAGGTCTACTAGAAAAGGTTTTCATGGTTTATTGTTCAAAAAACCCAATAGTTTTCTACCATTTCCCATTTCTTCATCGCCTTTTCCAGCCTTCTCTGCCCTCTATCTCAAAAGGTTGGTTTTGACAGCTTACCCCCCTTCGCAGAAATACTAGTCTGCTCTGACTGGTCAGATCTACATGGGCGTGCATGCACCGCCCTGCTCATTTACTCTATACCTACCTACATGGGCATGGCACATGCCCAGCTGTCAGTTTTGTTTACTTTTGGCCAATGCAGCATGGAGACCAATGTAAACATGTTTAGCTTCATTTCTACCACAAATATTGGCACACTAACCAGTTCTAAACTAAAAGATGTACAACTGAACCTGTTCAGACAGGAGTCTGAGCTGAAAACTGTGAAAATGGCATCAAGATTCCTGATTTCCCTGACATTATCCTCAGGTAAATACTGTTTAATTATGTCACAGTCAATAACATAATTTGAGCTAAGTATTTATGCATAAACTCTCTAAACTGGTAACATACACCCTGTTTTACGTTTGTCTTTACAGGTCTGTGGAATGATCTACAGCTCAGTGGAGTGAAAAAGCTTTGGTTGTGAACCGATACTGAGTTGACATGTAAAAATGTACAGTAACCACAATGGAAAAGAATGTATCTTGAATCATGTCAAGATTCACTGGAAAGGCATTATCTTTTGTAAAATGTATGGTTGAAATAATTGTGCTTTAGGTTTGTCAGAGCTGCAAATTATCTGACAACATTTCAATATCTAGTAGATAATGTATCATTTGTATTGTGATCACTCATTCATAATAAAGTTTTACCGTTAAAAAATGTATTGTGTTGCTTACTGTCACTGTTTGCTACCTGTAGTAAAGGATTACTTGAAACTCACATTTTCATCTCGCTGAAGATTTTCTCTGATAAAACAGTATCATTACATTTTAAAAAGACCAAAAACATCCTTAAAAATAAAGCAGTTTATTCATAGCCAGTGGAATGAAAATATGAAGTGTACATATCAAACAGAAGCAAAGCCATAACTTTTATGTAACTGTCCAGTTGTTGTTGGGCCCTGAAGAAGACCACCTGTCCCACCCAGTGAACACATCCTCCTCTGAAGGAACGGATAGTGTGATGGTCTTGGTGGCTCCGTCCGGCTCCATCAGGTAACTCAGACACCTGTAAAACATGGCACATTCAATGTTACATCATGTAGCCTAGCTGACATGTATAGGCCTACATCATACATCTAACCAGCTCCTTGATTGAGCTAGCACATTTAATCTCTCCATATGTAAATAGAGAGGTCATTATGATGGGTGATTTTAACATTGATTGGCTTTCTGGTGCCTCAGAACCTTTTAAAGAAATCTGTAGCAACCTAAATCTTACACAAATAATAACTGAGCCCACAAGACCTAATCTAAAAAACCCAGCAAAATCAACTTTGATCGATTTAATATTATCAAATCAAAGCAATAAAATAGTTTCTGCTGGTGTCTTTGAGCTTGGAATCAGTGATCACTGCCCGGTGGCCTGTATCAGAAGTATTCATCTTAAAAAATCTCAACCCAAAATCATTATTAAGCGTAATTTTAAAGGTTTTAACGAGCAAGCATTTTTAAATGAACTCTATCAAAGTGACATTCATCTTACAAGTGAAATATCTGATGTGGAATTGGCCTTAGAATTTTTCACTAATACTTTCTCCTCCATTTTGAACAAGCATGCACCCCTAAAAAAGCACCGAGTAAAAAATAGATCAAACCCCTGGTTCACAAATGAATTGTCCGATATATTTGCAGAGAGAAATAAAGTATGGGCCCTAGCTAGACGCTCTGGTGAAAACTCTAAGTGGACTGCTTTCAGACAAATCAGAAATAGGTGCATATCCATGGTTAGGAAAGCTAAATCAGATTACTACCTCGAACTAATTTCCAACTGCTACTCCAACCCTGCATTATTTTGGAAGGCTGTGAATTATAACAAAAATAATTCTAGCACTGTTCCCAGTCAGTTAAAAATAAATGATCAGACTTTAAATGATCAGAAAGAAATTGGTTTAGCTTTCAATAAACACTTTATAGCTGCTGGTAAACTCTTTCACAATGGAGTATCTACGCCTTCCACCACCAGAAATAAAAATAGCATACCACCTGTCTCTAAAACACCTCTTTTCAGCCTTGTTCAAGTTCCAACAAGTATTGTTGTAGATGCGCTTCTTGCCATCAACCCCAGGAAGTACATGGGAGAGGGCAATTTGGACCCATTTTCAATAAATCTCTCTGCACTTATCATATCAAAACAAATAACCCATATTTTTAATCTTTCCATCTCCTCTGGTATTGTTCCTAAAGTCTGGAATAAAGCTCACGTCATTCCATTACATAAAGGGGGTGACAAAAGTGATCTCAATAATTACAGGCCAATTTCCAAACTCCCATGCCTGGCAAAAATTCTAGAATCAGTCATTAATACTCAGTTGAAAACCTTTTTATCCAGTGCTTCCATTTTGAGTCCATTTCAATCTGGTTTTAGGGCAGGCCACAGTACCATATCTGCTGTCACTTTGGTCTTAGACAACATTGTTACAGCTATCGATAAAAAAATGCACTGTGCAGCACTTTTTGTTGATCTGTCAAAAGCTTTTGATACTTTAGATCACCATTTGCTTTTAGAGAGGCTGCATGAAATTGGTTTTGATTATTCTACATGTAGCTGGTTTAGGGACTATCTCTCTGATAGACAGCAGTCAGTAAAACTGGGAAGCCACCAAACTGAGTTTTTAACAGTTACAAATGGTGTTCCGCAGGGCTCAATTTTAGGTCCAGTCCTATTCACAATTTACATCAATAACATTGTTTCATCACTACAAAACTGCCATGCCCATTTGTATGCCGACGACACTGTACTGTATTGTATTTCTGATTCAGTACAACAATCTGTTCAGAACCTACAGAGCTCTTTTAACACCCTGCAGAACTGTCTATTGGATCTCAGGCTTGTCCTTAATACAGAAAAAACAAAATATATGTGCTTTTCCAGAGCAAGAATTACACATTTTAATGATCTTATTATTCACACAAATAATGGATCTCATATTGAAAGAGTCACTGAATATCTTGACATCTGGATAGATGAAAAACTCTCTTTTACATTTCACATAAAAAATCTTGTCTGTCGTCTGCGACAAAAGATTGGATATTTTTATAGGAATAAAGCCACCTTCCCGTTGTTCAGTAGGAAAAGGATTATTGAGGCAGTTTTTATGTCTGTCCTTGATTATGGTGATGTGGTTTATCGGCATGCATCTCATTCATGTCTTAAACTTCTAAACTCTGTATATCACTCTGCTTTGAGATTCATTACAGGAGATGCCTATGATACACACCATTGTGTTTTATATGAAAAGGTTGGGTGGTCCTCCCTTAAGGAGAGACGTGATGCACATTGGCATATTTTTATATATAAAGCTCTGACTGGAAAGCTACCACTCTATTTGACTGAAATGCTGCTTATTTCAGATGGGCTTTATCAAACCCGCTCAACTGACATGCTCATGTTATATGTTCCCTATGCCCGGTCTGAGCTTGGTAAAACCGCTTTTAGCCATAGTGCCCCTGACTCCTGGAACAGCCTTCAACATACGATTAAAATAAATACACTCATAACTGTTAACCAATTTAAAATTATTATTTTGAATCAGCCCCTCTACACTTGTAACTGTTTTAATTAGGCTGTCTCTTTCATTCAATGTATTTGAATGTTTTAAATTGTTGTTGTTGTGTGTGTGTGTGTGTGTGTGTGTGTGTGTGTGTGTGTGTGTGTGTGTGTGTGTAAACTTGTTATGTATTCTCATTGTATATTGTGTATCTGTATTCTCGACGTCATTGTAAAAGAGGGTCACACCTCAATTGATCTTTCGAGGTTAAATAAAGGAAAATGAAAAATGAAATGAAATCTGTTATGGCAAAGCTACAACAACTTCAGTATAGCCCTGGCTCGATAAGCAACAAGTTCTGAGTGATACTGTGAGCTTTTTGAAATATAATGGACAGGAAACAAACACCAACAGAGACAACTTACAGTATTCCTGTCTATGTGTACATTACACTGGAGATCATGTAATAGGCCTACTGCTGTTTGTACTACAGGTTTATTTTGCTTAAAAAAAACGGCACTTTGTCCCGCATTCTCCCGCACAAGTCTTTGTCCCACATCTGGTGAATTGGGATCTGGTCACCCTAACTACACACTGTCCACAGACTTATTGTAGGCCTACTTGAGCTATACAATCAGACAGCTAGCAGGTAGCAGGATGAAGCTATTAAAAAAATACTCTTCAGTTTCCAACACACCCTACAGTTTCACCATCTGTTTTTCACACAGGGGCTGTCACGGCAGGACTAACGTGAGCTCACAAAAGAGCCAAATAACAGTCACTGCAAAAGACTCAAAGCTCTAACCGTTAGCATAAAGCTAACGATAAAGCTAGCGGGCGCTAATGCTAACGACTAAACCCCGCATTCTCTCATTTCAGTCGGTATTGGTTATTATAGGAGGGATAAAATAAAGCACATTACAGACATTGAACTAACAAACGGACAGAATTATTTGTAAGATAGGACTACTTACATTTCGGACGGATGGTGTCTCTCAGTCTTCCTGGCACAGTCTCCTCCACACTCCAGTAAAAAGGCTTTGATCACACTAACAGATTGCAAACCTTTGTTGGAGATAGTCTAACAAAAAATTAAGTAAATCCATTCAGCCCTAGTGTGCTTCGAGGCTGAGGTGTGATGGTAGCTTGAGGTTGAACTCACACTGCAGCTTGCTTCTCCTCTGTTGTTGCATGAGCGAGTGGAGGCTCAGCCAGGTGTGTGTGGTTACCAACGGGGCGTCTTGATTTGCCAATCAACTGCCGAGTTTCTGGTGAGCTTTCCCGTGGGAGTATTTATGATAATGAAAACCGACCGATTTCGTCATCAGTCGGTGTTTTTTGGAAGAAACCTTCAAATCCCCCCTTTTTCGAAATAAGTGTCCCAGAAGAAACTGACATATTTGTCTTTTTGAAGCTTGTGTGTGCTGGTAGGGACGCCAATAACCTAAACAGTGTGCCCAAACACCGGCAATGTTTGGTTTTTCATAATATGTCCCCTTTAAGACATATATCGAACTAGAACGGACCGTGTTACTTGTCTGAGTATACATGGCCTTTCAGGAATCGGATAATTGTCCAATGCATGGCTGTCTCCACTATGATAGGTGGCGCTGTAGCCCTTTCAACAAGTGGTTATAGTGCAACAGCCCTACTATTTTTTTCGTCTCCTTCCACTTCCTTGTGAAATCCTCCGCAGGGATTCTCGAGCCGGCGCAGAACGCAAACTCCGATATGCGATGTCCGATCCCATACATACAGAGAGAATGCCGACTATGAACGAATTATCTAGGTGTTCTTATCCTACTGCGCTTGTCCGTTAATGTGCCGATTTGTGTGCGAAGTATATCGGATAAAGGTGTTTACATGCATTTTACAAGTCCTGAGGGGTATACTACAAAGCAAACTCAACAGAGCCCGGCTCTCTTTTTTTGATCTGGTTCAACATAACACATACCCTCGCTCAGAGCTAACCGGTATCACGAAGGCAGTTATCAACCTCTTATGTTGAACGAGGGTTTCGGCTTCAGGCTCTGTGCGCGTCCCCATGAGAGGGGGCGTTATGCCGTCATTTGACTCTGCTTCCGCACAGACTGGACTGATCTTGTGCCGCTAACTTTACACAAACGGACTGATTGCGAGCAGCTGACTTCGCTGACTTCACTCAAGAGGAAGAGTTTGTCAGTCTGAATGATCACAGAACAGCAGCAAACAGAGAGCCGAAAAAAACTCATACTGCAAATAAGGAGAGAGTGGATTGTTGTCAGAAAATTGGGCTACTGAATTGATAAATTTATTTTACAGATCGTTCTCGCAGGGAGAACGATCTGTACAATAAATGACATTATAAAGCAATTAAAGGTTGAACTCGGATTTAAACAGTACACCATTTAGCCTAGTTGATAATCCCACACTTAAGAATCTGATTTAAGTCTGACACTGTCCCCTTATGAATAGCATAGCCTATGTGGAAAATCACGTTAGTTTTGGGCCACATCAAAATTAATACAATTTTGATTTTGATTTAGGCTAATAGCCCTTTATTTGCATATTATAAATACCATTAAAATAAATAGCCTAGATACAAAACCTGTAGGCTAGTCTGTATTTTCCGGACAAATATGAATCTTCTGTGAGAAGCTTAACCTGCGAGTCTGCAGCGATGTCCGAACTGTGACAGCTGTCACCTGTCACGTCACAACTGTAATCGCTACTGATGAAAAGAAAGAAGCCTACAGTGAAATAATGTTGCAACCTGTGATTTTATAGAACGCTTCATTAAGAGCCAGTGTGTGTAGATCGCCAGGTAAAATCATTTGAGGTGAGAGCATAGAGTGGTGCTGCATACAGTAGGTCTAGGCTATTTTACATTTTCTGCATCAATAACTGTATGCATGTGGCAAAAAGCCACACCGCGATGTTACAGTTCACTCTAATGTAGGCTAAGCCTTATGTCACGGCTTTGTTTCGTTCATTAACTTACTGATCAATAAGTTTACTGATTTAACTAGTTTACTCAGTGAGAAGTATCGCTCAGACAATATAGTCAGGTCCGCGCCTCCGCGGGATTTCAAAATTTGTAGTTTCCTTAAAGGGCAGCGCTCTAAGAGCCGAATTTAAGCTCAAACTCTGGAACAAAAACTGGTCTGGGCAGGTTAGCCGTGCAGCCTCTGTTACCACGGTGATCTAGCCAGGTAGAAAGAGAGCCACCTTTCGTGATACTGAAAACTCTGGCTTTAGACCGCTTTAGACTCAACAGACCTCGCTCAGCCCTTAATCTCGCTTCGTAGTATACCCCTCTGTTGAAGTCTTATTCGTTTATTTATCCGATTATGAGTCTGCATGTAAACGCACTGACTGAATACCACAGAGAAATGCAAAGCTGGTAAAAAAAAATCTGAAGAGTGTTGAAAAGCTGAAACAGGTGGTGAAAAAATGCATTCATAATTTAGAACTCAGAAATGAAAGGCAGCGTTTCTGACAGGCTTGTCAAACAATGAAAACGGACATGCCTAGTCCCTGAACTTGTATCCACCTAATCAAGCAGTGAATTTGCTTTGATCTTCACTCAAACATTTTGAAAATTAGACAAGCTGTTAGTACATCCACATCAGGTAAAGTTCTTGTTTTGTCCTCACTTCACTTAAAACCAATTTAATTAGATTGACGTAATGCAAACCTGTCCATATAACCTTAGAATACATTGTGCATCATTTGATATCCCCCTCTTGACCAATAATGTTTTTAACTGGAAAGCATCATGTGCTCTGCATACAGTCAACATTTATCTAGAATCTCTTTTGGGCTATTTCCCACAGGCCCTGAAAACTGCAGCCAAAAAAGAACAATCTAGACGACTCACCAATTACCAGAAATCATTAGAAACGCTGTTTTTAAACAGCATAACACCTTCCTGGTCTGTTAGTATCATTAGATCTCACTATCCTTGACAACAACACATTTAAAGACGGACTCAAAAAGTGGGTTGAACTTTCTGGCGCAGTGCTAATTTGGTCTGATAATTATTTCATGGCTTTGGACTACTTTGTGTCGCTTGATAATGGCACATCTGAGATTAGAAAAATTACCTGTGGAGTCCCCCAAGGCTCCATACTCAGGGCCCTTCAGTTTAACTTTTACATGCCCCCACTGGCTCAGCTCATGGAAAACCAAACTAAGTGTTGTTAAATTATCATTACAGGATTATGTGATGACATTACCAGTCCCATAAAGGCAATGAGTGCATCAACCAAATCAGTCATTAGATGTACCAAACTTTCTCACAGAATAAAAACAAAAGCTGATGATTATCTCAGGACCCAAAGATGAACAATTACTGATTCGGTGCTCAGCTTCAGTCGCTAACCCACAATCGACCAACATCCTCAATACATTTTGTAAATTAAATGTTGAGTTACAGTATTTATTCATATCTTGCACTTCACATTCCTTTTTATTCCACCTTGGATCTGTTTTATTCTATTCTATTTTATTTGAATGTTCTTTGTTTAAATCCTCTAAAAGACTATTAATGCATCTTTTTACAATGTGTTTTTATTTTGCCTTGAGTGTTTTTAAATATTGTTGTGTGTAAAGCACTGTGAATTGCCTTGCTGTTGAAAAATGTACAAACAAATGTCCCAGCCTTTCATATGCACCACAGATCTCTGGGCCAAATGGGAGATGTTTTTGTTGTAAATTACAATTTTGTTGCCTCCTATGTCTTTGTGGTCCGGCCTCTTGTGTGGTTGTCGGATGCCTTTCACAGATGTCTCACCTGTGGCTGCTGCCATTCTGTCATCTTCAGATGACACTGAAGTGGAACTGTGCACCCACTGATGTGGCACTGATGCCTCTTTGATGTGCTGCAATCATTTTTTTGTCATCACTTTCTGGTCGACTTATATTTACTTCACCTTTTCCGAAGTTCTATAGTTCAGGTGACAGCGTTTGTAAAATGTGTCACCTGTCCTCATTCTATGTCTTTTTTCATGGACAAGGCAGTTGACAACGTCATTTAGCAGTACTTCATTATTAATGAAGTTTGTCTGTAATGTCTCTCTTACTCACTCAATTTTCCCACAGGTAATCCTATATTTAGGAATGTTATTTTTCACAACTTTTTGGGGGTGTTCTTGTGTAGGCAAAAAAAAGGCATACCGGGTGGCATTTATAGACCGGTTCATAGGCAATGTCATAGTGAGATGCCCTTGCACACAGGGTCGAATGAGAGAATATGAAAAGATCAACATGAGATATCGTTGTGACATAAACTACACAAATGAAAAAAGAGGAATCAGAAGGGAAATGTTCAGAATCTCAGGAATGAACCTTAGAGTGAAATGAGCTACTGAATGTATGTAATATATATTAAGGTGATGGATATTTTATTGTGAAACCAGTGAGTAAAATCAAAAAAGATCAGGCTCTGTGATCATTGCTTCGGTTTGCATTTAGTTTCAGTGATTACTTTAGAGAAATGCATCACTAAACCTCCAGTTTCTCGGTCAATAATCTCAAACAGGTGTGCTGAGTCTTTTTCTGTTTGACAAAATACGCTGTATAGAAAGTTTTTAAGTGAGGGCAGTTTAGCTGGTGTGCCTCTCAAGCATCTTAACTTATTAAGAGATTTACTTTAAACATCTGACATATGTAAAGAGTCTGGAACAATTACATGGCAAACAGGTGGAACTTCAGACAAGCTAATGTTGAAAAATTGGACTTCTCTATCCTGTGCAAGTAAACAGTACATTTCCAAGAGGGATCCATGTTCATGAAATTGATATTCAATTACCTGATATAAAATAAAACCTGGTTGACGTACGATAAAGTGCAGGTGATGTTAAAGCTATTTAAGTTAAACAAAAACAGATTCAAGTACATCCTCTTAAATAAAACTTAACATGACCTGTTGTCAATGTCAACTGTGCTTTCCTAAATCCATGTTGCCTCCAACATATAAATATATTTGTTGAGTTTTTTTTTAACTTCCGCCCGCTCAGGATAAAAAGGTTCGGGCACCATTTATTTATCGACAAACACAAAATCACTGAGCACAGCTGGAAGACTAACATTTAATGTTAGTGAGTTGGAACCTCCTATTTTTTCCAACACTTCTCCAATGAAATATATATATATAGAAATGTCACAAACATATTCATGAAAGACTGACACATTTCCCTGACAAGTCTCGATATAAATAGATTATTACAGTATCTTTGTTAGCTTCTTCAGCCATATGTTGCTAGTCCGACATGTGGAAGTTGTGCGTTTTTTAGTCTTGCAGACTGTTTGCATTGTCTTTTGTGTATTTACTAGAGGAATTTATAATCAGCAACAGAAGGTGACATGTCAGTGTATATGACAGGCTGTTGTCACTCTTACCTCTGTGTGGGACAGCGTGTGGGTGGAGGCAGCAACAGCCATGTCTGCCCATCGATTGTAGAAAAAATAAATATATCTTAGGACTACAATCACTTTTTCAATGAAAGCGTAGGTTTATTACCAACTTTAACTCCTAACTTTGAGATAGTTTATCTTGTGTAAAATATGCAGTGCTGGTAGACTTGTCCATATTTGTAATTAGCCATATGTTGCAAACGGACCATATAAGTATATATATATACGTGAGAAGTCCAATTTAGTGTATAGTATGTACTGTACGCATATTTGTCAACGTCCCAGTCAACTTGCCTGCCTTCCATCAGTTCCATCCACCTGCCCTCAACCTCAATGATATTCACATCTCAGTTCACATCAGTTCATGCGTCTGGTGTTTTTAAATGTGCTTTTCTTGTGCTCAAGGACCATGACCTGCCCAGCTCCTTGTTACTGCTCATTACCCACTTTACCTGCCTTCACTCACCCAGCCATTCAGTCACCTCCACCTGCCACTCCGGCTTCCAGCTTCCCACACTGGCGCTGGCCAACGCCTCCGTTGCCTCACTTGCCTCTACGTTCTCTGGATTCTATTTCCCCACCATCCTGCTCCAAATAAAGATCTGTTTCGAACCAACCCCACTCTCTCCATCTCCACATGAATGTTTGTAACAATATTGAAATTATACAAAGACGTAGCCTTAGCTTTGCCATTGGAGATTGGGAAATAAAAGTGGTCCACAGGGGCCCTATGGAAGCCAAGGCTTTTTGCATTAAAGGTGAAGTAAGCTGTTTATTTATGTTAATATAAGTGTAAAATTGCTCTTTATTCATACAGTGATCACTTACATAAAGTGCGCGTTTCATAAAGCCAATCTCTCAGTCAGCAGCTTTGCATGTAATCGGCAAATAAACTTCAATCAGAAGAGAGAACGCTACGAACTGACACTCGTCTCACTCATATATGCTATATACAGTACACTCTATGGTCTCACTGCTGGTGCACGCCAGAGCAACAGATGGGTGAATGTGTATGCGCCTACAATGGCGGAGCAGGTAGAAATCCTTCCCGATGTCTGTATTGAGGGTTTTTATCATGTTTTATCACACATATGGATCTGAGATGATGCTAGATTGCTGCTTGAAGATATTCATGCATTAATGTGGTGACGTAGGGACGAGCGAGGGGACTGCTAACTGCAGTAACTGACAGGAAGTTAGTTAAAAGAACCATTCCGCTTACAGCACCTGTAAGGCACACTAATAAATGGAGATTTAGTTTTTTTCTTGTCAATATGTGGTTTGTGATGTATGAACTACTGCAGGCAGGATTTCTTCTGTCACCTGATACAATAACAGACTAATTCATGCATACATACAAGCGATGAGAAAACGTGCCTATTCAAAGCTCTTTTTCATAAATATACATTGATGAACAGTACAGCATCAGCATAACATTTGTCACATTAATGCATATCACTACCAACACATCACCAAGGATTATTCTACCTCTCTGACCCTGCCTCTCCTCCTGTCTGAGCTACTGCGCCATCTGTTTTTGTCCGACACCTGACAAAATAGCACATTGATGCATGTCATATCAGCCGTAAGGACACAAATGTATGGCTTAGTTTAGACATATTATGACTACTATTGATTGACCTGTTGTAACATAGCTCCTGATGTACGCCTTTTTATTTATTTATTACTTTTTGTTGCCATTCTGCGTTGGGATATCATCCAATTTGCATAATGACAAACACACACCCTTTGGAAAGTCTGAAATGTCTAGTTACCAATGAATACAGTATTGACTGCAGAATGATCTGTGACAACTTCAAATTAAAGAAGCACACAATAGCCTGCACCCAATAAACAAGCTAATGGTGAAACAAATGCCATGTTAGAATGAGGATGGTGCTTTCCTAATAGACTAAATTAGCACTTCTTACAAACAGATGTAGCTACAATCTCACACACGTTGACAAGAAACGGCAATGCCAATCATGTTTAATTGGATCGGATTAGGGAGACGGGACTCGTAATAGAGAATTAGATCTGCTGACGTTTGTGTACCATT
The DNA here is from genome assembly GCA_949357725.1 of Hyperoplus immaculatus. NCBI lineage: Eukaryota > Metazoa > Chordata > Actinopteri > Uranoscopiformes > Ammodytidae > Hyperoplus > Hyperoplus immaculatus. The sequence goes on from OX442355.1 coordinate 23,531,101, forward strand.
GACTAGTCAACACAGGTTATAATTGTTTGATTAACAATTACTGCAAGGTTTGTAGGAACATCTTCCTAGCGTCTCCACCAAATTAAAATCCCTTGTAGTAAGAAACAACTTCCCTCTGAGAACAGGCAGTTCTTTCACACTGATTGGTTGCATATTGTTTTTTTCTTTCTACTGAGTGAAATTCAGGGATCAGCATCTTTAAAAATGTATGGACCCAGTTGGAAATGCTACTTTTTATCAAGTAAAGGCTTATTATAACTAATAATATGTGCGTAAAATAGAACAAAATATGTAATAATAATCTGTGATAGACTGTGCCACTTTTTTCAGATGGTGGATATCTCATTTTGGACACAAAAACAATAAAGCATGGAGCCAAGCCCACCATGTGTAGCAGTCTCTGCCTCCCATTGGGAACCCTGTAAGGTTTTTTACAAATCTGGTTTCCCAGTATTCCAATACTGTTTTGATCAGCGAAGCAATTGGTGTTATTGTTACACCTGTGCAAACCATGTTTATTGTTGTTATTATGCATCATGTCCAATTTATTTCCACTAATAGTATCTTTGAGAAAGACAAGGGGGTCTTGCACGGTGCAATTATGACGAGAGCGAGGCACGTTACATTTGATGTTTATTTCATAGAAAAGTGTAATGGAATTCTTGTTTAGTATTCTCCAATGTAAACTAAAACCCGGCAGAAAGACAAACAGGGATTGCACTTCAAAAAGACAGCGGTGGCAGGAAACGTCTGTGTATTCTCATATTCCTTTAGCAACAATAAACACCGTCTTTTAACTTTCAAACTCTCCATGGTGGCATGGCAGCGACTCGCTCAGCTTGGGTGAGGCAAGGATCTTTGAAGGAGAGCGGGAGGAAGCGAAGGAGACAGCTTCTGAAAATAAACATTTCTCCTGAGATGCACAGTGTTTTCGTGTGTACGTTTCATTTTGATGATAACTGTTTTGACTCTCTCTGTGTCTGTGAATGTGTGTGCGCTTGCTACAGTGCATTATTCAGTGGGTATTTCATCAGATTTTACTCCCCTCCCCCCACCCCCCGACCAAAAAGCAACATTCCTGGAGTGCATGCCTGTATTTGGGTTGTCTAGAAACACACCGCATTTTTCTCAATTTACTTCGGTTTATCCATGTAAGTATGTGCAATATTACACTTTCATGGGTTGTTTGATAGATAGAAACGAAACATACTCAATTTACTTCAGCTCGCCGGCAAGAATATCTATCACTTTTAGGACCGACTGGCAGTGAAAAAAATTGCCCCAGGCTATTTTTACTCAAACTGATCCACCTGTTCAATGATGCACCATCACTCAATCGCTCCACGACACACTAAACATTAAACAAACCCTTCAAGTAGTGCAAGGGTTTACGTTAAAGAAAGGAACACCGGACTAAACAAGCCATTATACACCATATACTGTATAACCATTTATATTTTTTTTCTAAAGCGGTCATACATGCGCTCAGCAACAGAAATTACTGAAGCACGTATTGTCTCGGTACATGTGTCCTGTAATTATTTTTGTTTAACAGATGTCACCGACTCCAAATGAACAAGCATTTAAGAAAACAAGGATTAAGAAAAGACAACTATTATTAGACAATGGTGGACTGGCCATCTGGAGTATCCCCTGTGCACGGCTTCAGAATTGGGATGATCGCATGAAAACAGATAACTTTTTTTGTTGTGCTTCTAACAATCATTTACGTTCATTAATTAGGGATAATGTAGAGTGTAAACAGATGCTTAGAAAAGTAATGACATTTTTCTAAAACAACAAATATTGGATTCTGATTGTGTTACTGAATACACGTGTTCTCTTTCTTGACAGCACTTTGGCAAACAGATTGACTTGCATGTCTGTGTTTCATGTAGTGAGCTAGAACCAAGAGGTCATTGGCTTAGCTTAGCACACCTCAAAGCAGCAGAGAATGGACTAGCAAGCTAAGTTTTAATAACTCACAGCTCACTAATCCCCACATATTTTGATTCAGAGAAAAATAATATAGCTATTCTTTGAAAACAATAGTTTATAACTTAGATCTTCTGTTCTCCAGCACTTTGACAACACAGTCAAGAAGTCACTTATGCCAGCTGTGGTCCACCAAGAAATAGAACAAAGAACCCTCTGTGACATTAAAGAGGACCTATGATGCTTTTTGACTTTTATGACCTATAAACGTTGTTATGATGATTCATAGTCATGCTTAACCATACTAAATTATCAAATAATGACTTACATGCATTTCGACATATTCCCTGCTGACCGTCTGGGGTGTCTGTACAGAGCACTAAACACTATTCTAGCCAGTCGAGAAGTCACGTGTTCAAAGCGGTCTACCCTTTCATAATTTGTGACGTCGCATAAAACTTTGTGACGTCTCCACGCGGATGTTTCCATGTATGGTAATGCTGTCACTTCCCTGTTCGCGTCTGCCTCGCGCCCTTATAGGTCCATGCTCGCGCTTCCCGCCACTGAAAGTGTTCCGGAAGGAATGTAACCAATCACAACGGAGTGGGGTTTGCAGGAGGGGGGGGAGGGGAGCGGAGATGGCCGAAGCACAGGCGGAGGGAGCCGAAGCACACACACTCAAGTGTTGACAGGATGTGCTGGATCGCCAAAATAAGAGAAAGAGCTTCCCGAAAATCTACATAGTTTTTTGTGATGTGATTCGTGTCAGGTTGCTCTATAGCAGTGTAAAACAAGAAATTAAGACCAGAAAAGTAGCATAATAGGTCCTCTTTAAGACAGTATTATGTTGAAATGCTTAGGTAAGCTGCAATTGCCGCCTGTCTCAAACTATAAACTTATTTAAATGCACGCTAAATAACCTGCAGCACAAGAGTGGTATCCATCTAACTTTATTCAATGAATTCCTTTAAAATGCTGTGTTACTTATCACATTCAAAGCGGGTGAACCATGACAAAATTGTTGTTTGCTGTCAAGTTTGTTCTATAGATTAAAATGTGCAGTAGACCTCCGCAGGGTGACTATTCCTTTCTTAATTATTTAAATTACCCCAAAATATCAAAATAGGTTGTCACCATGCACAGAAATAATTATGTGTGGAAACGTACCCTCAAGTCACAATTCAGCACATGTCGTGTCCTTTAGGCTTTACACCTGAACACCTGTGAGCAAACTAACAGTCAACACGTTAGTTACGTGTGATGTGAGCTCATTCATTAAGAAAATAAAGTGCAAGATAGATAGAAAAAGATCAGGTTGACGGGATGCTGAAAAAAGTATATAAAAATAAGTATTGTAGACTTGAGCAAAGCACCAGGTAACACTGTGCCTTGGTAGAGAGTAAAAGCGGCAAAGTGAACTATCTTATGTTACAATGTTTCCCTGGACTATTATAAGTATCACTAGTGCCTCCTACAACACTATACCACCACTTTCTTATGTCCCGAGGACTTTGATGTGCGAGGTCCACCGAACATTTAGAAGTCTGCATGACACGCCACCAAAGCACATTGTCTGCCTTAGCGCTGGCTGCCGACGCCCGAGTTGTTCTTTGCCTGTCCTTCACAGCATGCAGGTGTCATAACAGAGGAAGGGACACGCTTAAATATATCAATGAACATCACGCTGCTCGGGAGAGGGGAAAGTGTTGGATGCACCGTTAAGAGAGAGAGAGAGAGAGAGAGAGAGAGAGAGAGATACAAACGGTAGAGAGAGACTGGGTCAAGACACGGGTGGCTATGAGGTGAAGGTGACATCATAAGATCATAAGCGCCTCCTCTTTCTCAAGAGATGGAGAGAGGAAGAGACTTGTGGTGAAGAAAAGAGAGCGAGAGCTTCCTCGAAAGGGCTTTGTAGACAAACAAAGCAAGTTATGCAGCCTTTCAACAACGAGTGTCTCTTTAATGTTGTAAGAAGAACCACACTGTACTTGTCCAGGTGGGCTAACCTTCCCCTTCAGTGGCCCCCCACCATCACATTCCTCACAACCTCCTACACCTTGGCTCTGCTGCTTTTCTTCATCTTCTAAAGCAGATATGTGTCCCTGGCATCAAAGACAAAGACACCGAAAAAAATAAATATGGTGGTTGAGAGTAAATTCATTTTTTAGTATACTACCTATCTGATAGTCAGTCTTTGAAACCATAGCAACAGGTAGCCGACTAAGAAACTGCTTTTGTTACAGGTTGCAATGGCTTGGTGAAGTATTAGGGCACGATACTTAGATTTTCAAATAGTTGTGTAATGCACGACTGCGAGACCACACTGAAGCTGGCAACATTCTGTAGTACAAGGTCGTTCTTTAATGTCTAAGAAAGGAAATGTGCATACTACAACCTTGAGTAAGTCCTCGGAGTGCAACAGTATACAAAAAAAATATTTAAAAGGTTTTAATATACATTGATTCAGCCTCAACAAATGGAATGAACAGATCATTCTTTCTGTCTCCTATTCCCCGAGTCCATCCGCACTGCAGTGCCATGTTTTAAACACGTCCCAGGAACTATTAGCATCATGTGTCCTACCAGCATTGGTTACAAGGACACACACACCAAGCCCAAATCAACAGAGTTTGGCTGTCAATAATTTTAGTTTAGTGGCTGCAATGGGGTTATCCAAGTGATCGATGCACAATAGCCTAGAAACCATTTTTATTATGCAAAAAAAGAAAGCTGAAAAACAGTAGTTTATTTGTTCAAAATGACTTTTCAGTATCAGAATTGTATCCATCCTATTCAGAAGTATTTATAAAGTTTGGGGGAGCTGACCGCTTCAATGATTTAATCCCATTCATTGGTGCAGGGGTAAAACAGCATGGTCAGAGGAGTCGGTAAGCTATAGTGTCCAGAGGCTGCTTCAGTGGCCTGGAGGAAGCAGACAGAGGCCTTATCAGCATATGCACCCGCAGCAACTTTCAAAGGAAGGATTGGTGCAACATCTTTGAACGTGGTTTACTACATCCATGACGCACACACACCCACAAGCACAGGGCTGACGTAACACACATTCTGGCCTACTACAGAGGGGATTAATATGTGAAGCTAGTGGCGTTAATGAGCTGTAAAGAGGAAGGGAGTGGGCAAGAAGAGAGCACAAGAAAAACAAGACCACCAGGTTTAAGGCTTTGCATTTGTTTATACTTACACATACTTTAATGTGTTATTGGTAAATATACAGTATGTAACAACCCCTTTTCAAAACAGTTTAGCCCCATAATGTACTGTAAGTAATGTCTTGTGTGGTCTAAATGGTTTAAAAAGTCCAGCAACCTACTTGTTTAGTATGTGCTTGTATAGGCTAGTGAAATGGAACGTGACAGTTTGAAAAGTTTCAGTGGTGTAAGTCCCTGTGCATTCACTTAATGCTGTTCATTCTGAAGTGTTGTGAGTTATGTGTCTAGGGAACATAGTAAAAAAAAACTGACAAAGTGACTACAAATCTTTGAACAGAACTTAATGACTGGAATCAGAAGACTGCTTTGTCATCTCCCCCCTCTTATCGTCACAAAAGCAAAGACTTGCATGACTTTACACTCCTAAAGGGCCAGATGCACAAGGAATGGATTGGCACGCTAATAGTTCCATGATTTAGGGATAATTTGTGCCGGCAATCTGCTCAATGTTAGCACCATAGCCACATCTGCACTAACTACGTATATGTTGTGATAACACGCCCAAAAAGTTCGTCAGCTAGGCACAATTTGCCCTCCTTTTGCCTTTAAGTGAGTAAGTGGATGTCTTCCCAGTGTTTCAGACGGCACTGTGCGTTCTACTATATGCTTCACAGCGACACAGGTTGGCTGTTACACACAGATCACAGGTTTGCTGTATATAGTGAATTGTTTTTGATTAAGAAGCTCTTATTGAATAATCCTGAGCTCCATCAGAATTGTTCCATTTAAAAATATGATAAAAGATCCCAACCCACTGCCCCCTAACTGTAGATTTGGCCAATACTGTCACTCTATCAATTCAATCAATAACATTCAAAGCTCACAAGCTTTAAAGAGAGAGAGAAAGAGATGGACGGATAACAAGAGAGAAAGAGAGAGATATTGCGCAAATTTAATACAAGGTTCTAAATGGGGTTAAAAAGCACCACTGTAATTGCCTGTGACAATTAGCGATGTTCTTTGTGAATTAGATGGTATTTGCAAAAAGGCTAGGAATTGCTGCATTTTTTAATATAACCTGATTTATAGACATGCTGTCTGCTTGGCAGTGCAGTTTGCATTTATTTCACTCCTTTACACATGCTCTGTGAATTGGAAGGAGCACATTCCTTTTTAGATTAGGCTCTAAGTGTTGTTATTTGATGGCTTCTTTTTTTTCACACATGTTAATGTTTGCTTAAAATGTACAATTGATTGTTCACCTATAATTTTATTGTGCGTACTCAATACTTTTGAAGGCATTTCAAAAACAGCATTACAGCCTCAATGATAAATGGACAAAGCCATATATCTCTGATCACAGCACCCAATGTATTTTGGAAGAGAGAACGGAGGTTCCACGATCCTGAGTGAGAAGGTCGAGCAATTTTAATTTCAAGTTTTTGATGGGGGAATGGATGGAAGTAAAATAGTTGGCCATGTTAAGTCAACGTCATCGCAATCTTCTGCAAATAGAAAAAAATACTCAAGTATGATCTCTAAAGAACTGTACTACAAAGTATATACCGTACAGTATTTGGCAGCAGATTCTGGCGTCCTTTCTGTCCTTCCTCAATAAAACTTAGCAAACGACTGGATCCTCCAAGAGGTTCATTTGTAGACCGAATGCATCAAGGCAAGGCAAGGCAAGGCAAGTTTATTTATATAGCACAATTCAAACACAAGGCCACTCAAAGTGCTTTACAGGGGCAAGATTAAAATACATAAAACACATTAGAAGACATTTAAAAGCGTCAACAAGGTCTAAACCATTTCAAAGGCAAAATAAACAGAACATTTCTTGTAAGAGGTTTATCTTTTAAAGGTATAAAGGACGCAAAACACATCACACCCTCACATCGGGCCACTCATCCAGACACCTACTCATTCAAAACGCATACACTTAATCACACATAGGGAAGTGGGAAAAGCCTAAAAAAATCAAATGTTCTGCTAGTGCTGCTTTTCACACCGTAGACATTGAACTGCTCAAGTACCTCTGAGTACAGTACCGTGGACATACGATATGGGAAATAAAACACTTCTCCAGTTAAGAAAATGCTAGATGAAGATAGAAGGTAGAGTGGGTGAAGCAGAAGGCCGAAACAACACGGCTGTTGAACAGACAAAAGAGAACATTTGATGAGGAGGAGAGTGATCTGGTCGCAGTAAAGCAAGGTCCACAGCAGGGTCCGTAAACACTGGCTGGCAGAAACTCAGCAGGTCCCGATACACACACACACACACACACACATACACACACACACACACACACACACACACACACACAAACACACACACTGAGATGTGTTCTGTGCACATGAATAGGGGTCCTTTCTGCTGAGTAACAGGGGAGGTGGTGGCCGCCCCAATGCCTCATTGATTTATCCAACAGCCTGCTCCTGTTTAAAGCCCAGCTGTCTCTGTCGATACACCCATGTAGCATTCGACCATTGCACACACACAAACGCATACACACTAATGTTCTCCCATACATGTGCTTTGATTCGCTGATTTTCTGCCAACTGCTGCCGCTTCTGTCACTCAATCCCGTCCCTGCTGAGTTTGGCCTTGTGCCAGGGGTGCAGCGAGCGCTTGTGTGTGAGTGTGTGTGGATGCGTGCGTGTGTGTGTGTGTGTGTGTGTGTGTGCTTGTGGCGACAGAGAGATGAATCTGGAGCTGTTAATATCTGCCGGGCATGGTCTCCACTTCACGCTGACTCTGTTTATTATGGTCACACAGATACACACAGGCTCCGCTGACCCGTCATCTGCGCTGATGGCCGCATTGATGGCTGCTATCTGAGATGAACCCTCCCCGTCCGTTTACATCCAGATACGCCGCCAGTAACATTTTACTGCTGGAACATTTTGCTCCTTGGAGGCTGCAGTCATGGATGAAGGTCTTCTTGATTAGTGGCTGAGTGGCATTTTTTATTTTGGCTTCCTCTTCAGAGATGTTTACGAAGGCCCGCTTTGCATCCACCTCCGGGGAATAAGCAATCAACAAGTATTACCCAATATTATCATGTTAAATATGGAGGCACGTGGCAACGCTAACCTACGGGAACACATTCCTTCTTCCACATTTAGATGCCAGGTTAGCCCTAATCGTGTTAGGAGGATGTGAGATCGCCAAGGTTGCTCAATTATACATTCTCCCCTGCCTTTCATTTCGTTCTGCCACCTCTTTTTTCCCTTTCTTCACCTCCACCCCGTCACACCGATTATGCTCTCTCCCTCTCTCCTCAGAGAGATGGCGGAATCACACACACTAAGCTTTGAACATGAAAGGCAAGGCAGAAAAACAACAACAAGGACAGCAGATCACTGCATGTGTCGTCTGTTTGTGTGTTTCTGCGCGCATGTGTGCTGTTTTGCTCGCACAGGAATTTTCTTCTATCATGTGTGCCTGTATGCATATTCAAGATGTCATTTGGATGTGTCTGAGTGTGGGTGTGAAGTGGGCTTTTATGCCTTGCTTTAGCGTTTACCTGTGTGTTCTCGCTTGTCTAGATGCATGTAGATACAGAAGCTTTCATGTGTGTGTGTATGAAACCTTTATTATGGTGTTCACAGCTATTTGCCAGTCTACCACCGTCTTGTAGGGTGGTTAAGTGGTGCCATTGTGTCATTAAAAACCTCAGCCCAAAGAAATCACAGTAAAACTTTTCAAACCGTGCCCCGTTCACGTTCTTTTCAAATTTCACACCCAGAAACAAAAAAAAAAGTCCTGAGAGTTGCGAGTTGTTCTCAGTGTATTGTGAAAACATGCGGCCCCAATACCTTAATGTATTCTGCTCAGGGCCCTTGGCTACTCAAGCAGGCCTAAGCGGAGATAAAGCGCAGTGTGAATAGGATTTAAGGGTAGGCTGGAGGTACAATGCTCCACAATATAATTTTGACAGTATGAACGCACATAAGAGCCACCCAACAAGCTGTGCGACAGGATAAAGCTTGCCATCGAATGACACTCAGTGGGCTGTCGGTTAAAATGAGCCGCTGGATGAAAGAGAGAGAGAGAGACGCTGATAAAGAATGCACGGTGAGCACAGGTAAAACAGTATTCCTTTTTCACATACTGCTGCCACAATTAGATTTGAAAAAGCCAGAAGCCATCAGTGTGGGGCTGTGTTTAGTCATGAATAGGTCTCAGAACTGCAAGGCCTCTTTGCATTTGACCATACAATAGCTCACAATGAGAGGTGGAACAGCATTAACCGCTGGGTAGCTAAGACAACAAAAGAGTAACATCAGTACTGTTTTTGTGTTTATGTACTATAGCTGCCCTTCATTTGACCCTCCATATAAAAGGGAACAAAACCATGTCTGAGGGGCTTTTCTCTGATGTATGCTGTTCAGTGTGGACTGACATATTTCTTTGAAAATAATACTGGCAGTTGAAGTAAATAAAAAAAATATATAACGTATGTATCGATCATCCACTGGTTTTATAAGGCCCTGGTTAGGGCTTTGTAGTGAGCTCCCCTCTCTCATTCTCAGCCTCCAGCCCCGCTCTCCCCATAGAAGGATTTTCTCTCTCGTTTTTTTCCCCCCTTTCTCTTTTAGAAATTGCTCCCCTTTTTTCAGTAAAGCGGGATAAAAGCCACCTTTGTGTGACTCGGGGATGATGTGGCGGCAGGAAGCAAACAGAGTAAATGAGCAGAGCACAAGGGGAGATGTGGATTTATTGGTATTGGGGCGCGTCCTGCTGTCATCTCGGGACACGTTGTTGTCGTCAAGTGTAATGTATCACAGTGTTCAGGCGGGGCCAGTTTTAGTTTTACATGTGGCATCAATCACTGGGGCTGTCGTTCAGCTTTTAACACACTCGCACACGGGGAACGCAATCTCACAACCACACACACACACTCACACACACACATACACACACACACACACACACACACACACACACGCCCTCGCACACAAACACTACTTTTAGAGTGAATGCCGAGGCTAAAAAATGAGCGCCGCAGAAACACCATCCATCAGGCCTACCAAATAACAACGGCGGCGACACAGAGCTGATATGTATAAAAAGCTGCAATATCTGCAATCCCTCTGAGTACACAGACAATCAGGAATCACTGGCAACAACAGTGCACCCTCCGTGTGTGCAGCTTAGCTTCACAGGGAGTCTCTCCCTCTGTTTTGTAGAGCCATACTGATTTTAAGGGCAGGTTTTTCTCTTGCTGGTTTATATGGAAACGTTGTATTGGCAAAGAGAGCAATTATGCAGCTCATGATAGTAATCTGTTCTCTTTGTTTTCGGCACTGTCATCTCCAGCCACCTTCTGGCCTCACCTCTGTGCAACAATGGAACGAGAGGTGCTTGGGATTTTTCATAGTTTGATTACGTGCGAAAGAATAACGCTGACAATACATGAAAAAAAACAACATATTTGCAATACAGTATATGCAAACAACTCTTTCAACAAGTGTACAGTTTGAGAGTGGAACTGAAATGTAAACTCCCTTTTTGTGTAAAGGATACATTTACCATTTTTCACAAGCGGATGAAAGAGTTTTTTTTTTGATGTATTTGTTGTTCCTATGGCAGCGTAGTTGAGCTGACATCTGAGAGGTGTTGCTGGGAGACACGCTGTCAGCCTGTGTGCAGTGCTACTGGAGCACGTCATAACCCTGTGTAGCCTACACACATTTATACAAGACATTCTTTCTCCTTTCTACAAAAACGAGAACCACAGTGTTGGTGTGATGTCAGCAAGTTAAGTATTTTCTAGCACCTAACATTCAAAACACTAGAAAGGGAATGACATTATAGGAGCAGTATTTACCAACATGTTACACTAATGTAAGAACATGCTTTCCCTGTGTAAAAATGAATAGCACTTACTTGTTTATCGCCAACATATGCATTGTCAAAAGCAGTTTCTTAGGTTGGGTAAACAAGTTGATCGAACAGGTGAGCTCAAGTGAAGCTCCTTTTAAAGTACATACATGTTAGAGCCAACACTTTCTACAAGGAAAAGGGAAAATGCTGCAATTTAAACTGGGGTGAAACTCATTTCTCGACATAAGCCAAATGCGTGACACAAGCCATTCTCAGGTGTAGAGGTGAGTGACAGGTGTAGCCCAACTGTAGCCCAATTATTTTGCAGCTCTGTGGTATATGAACAGCTATGTCCTTGCCGCTGGGAGTTCACTAAACAAGACAGGCAAAATGTGATGTCCAGCTCCTTGTACAAGTAATCCAGATAGGCAGGTTTTGACTCTGAGCAACCAGTGATTAGTACCGCCTCTTTGGCTGAAGGTGTGCTTATCAGTGGTATTTGCTTTCAATAAAAGCCTGCGGAGAATTGAAAATATTTAAATAAGAGCCTTAACACAGGCATACTCAGTAAGAGGTATCCAGTTACATTTCATGGTGCATTGAATTCATGAATACCCTTCAACCAATAATACCACTTATTCTCTAAGTTGTTTGCAAGATGAAATAAAATATATTCAATGTATTTTAAATGACTTGTATCAGTATTCACCTTAAGAATGAAAGGGAATAATTAATGCAGGGTTATCATTAAATATCATTAAATAATAGCAATTGGCAGCCAACCCTGAGGGTAAGTAGGCTGCTGTCATTAATATTGAATCGTCCTATATCCATGAGTGAATATGGAACTGTGTTGATATTGTCAACATTAACAAAACAATGGATGCGTCATCATTAGGAACAGCTATTGTTGTACATACAGTATCAGTAGTAAAACTATTGAAATAATTGTAATTGGAAGGTAATACAAATTCACATACTGACAGAGAGAAGCAAAATCATAATACTGTACATTCTAGCACTATAATATCTGTCTATTCGCTTGCACTGGGCCCATATTGGTTGGTATGACTAATCGGGATACTTCTTATTTGGGTAACAGTGGTTATGTCGGTTCTAGGTCATTTGGGCAACTTTTCATATTATTTTTCATGGTCAAAGGTTAAAGGCCTAGTTCCAAATCAACCCCTTCTCCTCCCACAAGAGCAGGTATAATTGAGATGGAATCAATGAGTTCAGTCGGTTCAACATGAAATAACTAGGCTGGAATTTTATTCCCTATTAAGATCGTTTGTTATGTTTATAGTTCTGCGATTAACAGGCCTGTAAAAATCGTATTAAATCGTCCATAGCTGGCGAAGTGAGCGTCTTTATGTGTCTGCCTAGTGATTGACTGGTGACCTGCCTATTATGTATTCCGCCTCTAGCTCCAGCCCCCTGTGACCCTCCGAGGATGAGCGGGTACAGCTAATGGATGGATGGATTAGTTCACCTAAGCCCATACTTATATAGGCTAATACAGAAAAAATACTTTGTAAACTCTTTTAGCCACATAACAAAGTTCTGAGATGTCAAAATCCTAATGGTAAAAATATATAAAATAACTTTACACACAGAATACATAAGTCCAGCAGAATCTAGTAAAGTTAGCGTGGTGAGGTTACCAGTACACTCAATAGTATAATTTGTTAATCAAGTTCTGTTCCGTACTTTCTAAAGCCAGATTGAAATGTGTCAATTTTGTTATTTCTAAAAATTGCTTTGCAACTACCTTTTCAACGTTTTTTTTCCTCAAGGATCATTTAGATTTGGGGACAGATGGATGGGACCAGGTTTCTTTAGAAAAGGCTGTTTTTGGACCGGGAGCCGGCTAGATAGAAGAGACTCATTTACAATGCTAAGAACAAGCCTTGGGGGTATTTAACACTCTAAACCCTCACAATGGTTAACACTTTAAGTGCAGCCAATTAGAACAAAATAAAACCGTTGACTTTTTCTAAATGTTGGTATTTTTGTGATAGTAGCAAAATATCATAATTTTTTTTTTAAATCTATGATATTTCTTTTAATCATATTTTGTGAAGCCACATATGTAGCATTGCAAATTAAATGAGGAGTAAAACATTAACAAAAAAATAACAGAGCAAAAAGCATAACACAAATTGCGAGTGATGATATGTTTTTCCTTTTTATTTCTTAGGAATATAGAATGCACAAAGCCCATGAGGGGGAGAAAGACTGGCCATTAGCCACTGCTGCAAAAATATAAACATTGCATTAAAGTAGCCGCAAAGATGCAGTAACTGGTGTGGATAAGTGGATAGAGACATGATCCCATTAACACTGGTTGAACTTGATTCAAAATACTTTATGTAAAACACATAACAAACCATTGCAAAGGCAGATGCATATGATTTGAGAATTATCATACACTGATTAAGAAGGTTTCTGTTTCACTTGATTCAAAGTGCTTATACACTCACCGGCCACTGTATTAGGTACACCTGTTCAATTGCTTGTAAAAACAAATAGCTAATCAGCCAATCACATGGCAGCAACTCAATGCATTTAGGCATCTAGACGTGGTCAAGACAACGTGCTGTATTTCAAACAGAGCATCAGAATGGGGAAGAAAGGGGGGTTAAGTGACTTTGAACATGGCATGGTTGATGGTGCACGGCAGGATGGATCCATGCGTTCATGTTGTTTACACCAAATTCTGACCCTACCATCTGAACTTCGCAACTGAAATCGAGACCAGGCAGACCAATCTTACATTGTCCAATTTTGGTGAGCCTGTGTGAATTGTAGTCTCAGTTTCCTGTTTTTAGCTGACAGGAGTGGCACCTGGTGGGTTCTTCTGCTGCTGTAGCCCATCTGCTTCCAGGTTGGACGTGTTGTGAGTTCAGAGATGGTATTCTGCATACCTTGGTTGTAACGAGTTATTTGAGTAACTGTTGACTTGCTATCATCTTGAACCAGCCTGCCCATTCTTCTCTGACCTGACATCAACAAGGCATTTTCGTCCACACAACTGCCGCTCACTGGATATTTTTCCTTTTTTAACCCTAGAGAAGGGTGTGTGTGAAAATCCCAGTAGATCAGCAGTTTCTGAAATATTCAGAGCAGCCTGTCTGGCACAATCAATTGAAGTTCAAGTTGTCCTGTCCAGGTCTACTGTACATGCCTTAATGCATTATGTTGCTGCCATGATATTGGCTGATTAGGTAAATGTGTCATCGAGAAATTGAACCGGTGTACCTACTCAAGTGGCTGGTGAGTGTATGAGACAAAGTCCTTTTTAGTAGGTACTGTTAGCAGCAGAGAGAAGAAACATAGCCAGTGTTTTGACACATTCAGAATATCTCCATAGTTACATAGCTTCGGCTACTTCATACTTGTTGACTCACAGAGTTGGTTATGGCTCTTAATTACCAGCCTCATACTGGGGAATGAATAAATTAGCTTCTTTGTTTTGAGTTTGTTTGAGTCCTGGTGTTCAACTGATTCCTGGTCACCAATTCTGTGGACATTTTAGTTTTTCTCTGCAGTTCATATGTAGTAATACAGCTGAGTTGTGCCAGGGTGATTGACAGTAGGTAGACATGCTTCCTCACCCAGAGTTGTCCTGATGGGTTTCAAAATAAACAAACCCAGGACAACAGGTTGAATGCCGAATGTGAGGGTCTCAGCACAGAGTGTGGGGCTGGATCTTGCTCAAAGATCACCATTTTATAATCACGACCAATCAAAGTTACGCATTTATTGCAGCTTAACATCCCCGTTAAGTCTGACTTGGAATTTACAGAAACATCCCTCCACATAAACAACTCAGCATTTGTGCCTATAGACGTTGCAAGTACGAGTGATGCGGAAGTATTTTCTGTTCTTATGCTAATATCACATTCAAGTATCGCATTCAGTCTGAAAGCGCTGTCAACACTTTCAGGAGGAAGTTCATTACAAGAATGCAGGTTCTGTTCATCTGAGAGTGTTTTCACATTCAAGGTATTTCAGTCTGGGGTTTTTTTCAGGCACATTTCTACAAGCTGTGACTTTCAACAGTCCACTAAAATCAAAGTGGATCTTGTGTCTTTATTATCCCTAAATAAGCACCCCAATCAAACTTTTGCAATATTTAGCCTTCTCATTGACCAGCATCAAATTAAAAACACAATGTACCACAATTTAGTGATTATGTTATTGGAAATAATGATCATTTAACTAGAAGTCCTCAACTTTTTTGAGTTATTTCGTCAGTTATTCTTGCTAGTTGGCCCTTGTACATCACATCTATTAGCCATGGTAGAATAATAATGATCTTTTGTTAATTCTGGACATTTTTAGAGAGGAGTCTCTTTTATGCTCGTATTGAAATGGTTACAGATAGGGCAGCTAAAGAGGGAAGCTGGGCAACACAGCCTTCAGTCTTTTGTTTCCGAATCTGGTTTTCAATACTGCTACTGTTTCTTTGCAACAATTCCCCCGATTTCTGATATTTTTCTAGCTTAGCCTTCCACAATTTGGCGATGTGATCTTAACTGAATGACAATTGGGCCAATCTTCCATATTCTTTTATTTTTCAAAATGTTTCCTCACAGTATCAGGAATAATATAACAGGCACAGACCATATAAGGCAATGGGCTCTTTTCTTTCTTGGAACATCTGTATACAATTATGCAACATTTAAAAAAAAAGCTGCCTTACAATCACCACTTCAACGTCAACACCTAAAGACAAATAATGGAGTCATGTACATTGCAAAAAAATATATTATAAGCAACTGGCTAAAAGTTAGTTTGCAATTTCAGTAAAACTTTACTCATGTGGTAGACTGTTCCGAAAACATAAGAACAAATCAGGACAGCATCGATAAAATGCCTTTGACAGTAAATATATCTTGAGATTAGATTGACATTTGACAGCACACATGTTAAAATTTGACCTGATAAACATAGTGGACCTGTATAGAATCAGCCACTTAGCAATATGTTTTGGAAAATGATTAATGCTTAAAAAGCATGTGGAAGGATTGTCATTTAAAGCCAGGACATCATCTGCATATAGCAATGATCTCAGTGTCAATCTGTCAATCACTAACTCCAGAGGAGAATCCAGAGGTGAATATATTCATGGTGAATAAGTTCCTAGATGGTCACTATTGTGTGAAGACAAAACAACACCCGCATTGTTTACAGACATTGCCTAGGTGTTTCTGTGTTCAGTTATACACAAATAGAGGTCACTCACCTCAGCCTTTTAAGACTTTGACCAACTGGAGCAGCAGTAGGAAAGAAGTAACAAGCTGAATTTCTCTGCCTGGGATAAACATCTGTGTTGGTGGGACATATTACGTTTAAATCACTGTCCTTGTAGGGATGCAAAACTGGTGACTTTACTAGTGGCTCGGTCTCTATTTTAAATGGTCTAATACATTATCAGATTGAATATGTTTTTGCTTCTTACTTTGCCCTTTAGCTAACCTCAAAAGGGTGTAAGGTGCCGCGGAGGTGATCTGTTTATTGGCAATATTCTTTTCTGGCATTAGTCCTGGAACTAATTGGACTAAATAAATACTCTGTGGACTAATTTGATTCAATTGTGTTCTGTGTCTGTCAATATGTCCGCCCTTCAATTGCATCTCTGACTAAATTCATCTTGTTAGCTTGGTGTCTGTCTATCCCCTCAGGTCAAATGACTGATGGAGACAGGCACAAAGGGTGTTGCATTTTTGTAAAATGCAGTAAAATGAGGTGGAATCTGGGATTCCTGGCACGGAGCAGTCAAAATGGAGACACACCCCGTCTCACTTATACAGACGGATGTTATACACCCAGACATTCACATATGCAAATGTACACACATTAATACACGTGCGCACACACATTAATACACGTGTGCACACACTAACTCGTGCAAAAATTGACTCCAATTAGCTGGCCACTGGTCTCTCTCCTTCCCTCATCAGTGCAGGAGTGAGAGCCTCATCATTAAGAGAGCATGCTTAATGACGGAAGGCCTAACCCTTTCTGATGCAGGCACTCTTTGATATTCCAGAGGTAATACTATACACCTTCACTCTGCCTGCCCCATCACACAGTCTTTGCCTTTCAACCTTGTTACTTCAATTCTCTTTTCTTTGAACATGTGTTGGCTTTAAGTATTAACATGCAACTCGAGTGAAAATCATAGTCGTCATGGTTCTATTCTTTACAGCAACACATCATTTTATGAATTGCTTTTGTTGTAGTTTTGACAGGAAATAAAATAACATGATTATAAGCAAACATGAACGTTGTATATGAGAGTTTACCACCAACACACATTGGTCGACTTTTTAAATAAAATTGCAATGAATTGCTGAAAATAATCAGTGCCATTCTCTGTGCAAAAATAATATTCAACCTCTGCTGTCGAGTAGAACTGGCATTTCATCACCAAAGAAACTAATCACACACACACACACACACACACACACACACACACACACACACACACACACACACAATATCTCTTGAATGTCACTTTGTTAAAAAATCCTTGACACAAAATATACTGCCATGAAATAACAATTTCTCCTGGGATATGCTTTGATGTGGAACTATTTTGCATTACCAAAATACACTTTCAAATGACACATTTGAAAACATTGGGACAAAATGAAACGGGTTGCTCATTGAGCTGAACCTCAAGAGAATTACCACCTGAATCTCTAGCTCCCACCGGCTTTACTGGGCTTTAATGTGAGTTTCAGCTCAATGTTTAACCGTTCAATACGCAACTTTTCAGTTTGGTTGGGCCTCACAGCTCGCACACTGTCATTTTTGGCCTCATCAAGCAGCTGTTTTCAGAGCTAAAAAGAGATACTAATGGGCATACATTTGCCAGGTGGATGTAAACATTTCTCCAAATGCATGCTAATGTTTTCCCATGACTGCTGGATGGTTTAAGGCAACTTCTCGCTCACAAGTTCGCCATTGAACTTAAAATATGATAATACTGTATGTCACTTTACCCAGGTGAACAAACAAAATAAAGTGAATGCAGGTTTAATAGCTGTGTGAAATGTTCACATCAGACTTTCATAATTCAGGCTAACTGTGAATGTTATTAATTTGTTCCCCTACAACATATCTCATATATTCTGCAACCCAAGGTTTTTCTAGTCATGTACAGGCAATGTAAAGCCCTTTTTTAGAGTTATTAAATTATGTTGTTATTGCAGGTATGGTTAGATAACACAACCAACAAAAAAATTGCATAAACACACTAATGTGTGCTAGAAAAAGAAAAAATGTTTTGACTCACTCATTTATGTGATTGTGTGGTAGTACACAGTATTTGGACAAAGTTGTAAATTGAGGCATGAAAGCAAGGCAACAACTTGCTATGAAGGAGGTTTGGTTTGGTCATAAGCTAATAAAAGGCCTTTGCCAGGTTCAGGTTTGCAACTATCTTATGTGAGAAGGGTTCTTAAATGGAAGAAGTCCAAAGGTTCCCTGAAATCTGAAATTCATTTGAACAAATATGTTTAACTGGACACTGCTGACCTTCAATAAGACCTTTTCAGAGATGGAATGTGCATAAAGGTTTGGGACATAACTCGGTATCCACAGCTAACATTTTCCCTATTCTTTTCTATGCTGAATTTTATATTGTAATGCATGCCAATAGTTATTTTAAACTTTTTTTGTATCAGAGGTGAAGCTGTCGGTTTGTCTGGTTCTCACAATGATGCGTCCCCTTTCACTTTGATGCGTAAGTTTATGTGCTTGGCCCTGAAAATGACAGACTTGTTGGCATAGACGGATTATGAGATAATGGGCCCCTGGGCACAAACTCTTAAAGGGCCCCCCACTCGTCCCTATCCAGTCAGGTACACCTACTTTTCCACACATATACATACAATTAATAGCAATGAATAAATAAATGTATCAATCTGGTGCACTTTGAGAGGCAATTTTAGAGGCTATATCAAATCCTGAGATCCAGATGTTTCTTAAACAGGCAGCACTCTTTACTCTGCAACTGTAAAAACAGTACAGTAGATTGGTCTGCAGACTCATTTTCTATGATAGAGGGGCCCATTTCAACAGATAAAGGGTGGATAGATACTTTTTATGAACAATTTAGAATTCACACATAGAAAGCTTATTTCTGTATGTGTGAGGGGGCCTTCAAGGCCCCTCATGGAGACCCTTAGACAGAGCTACAGAGCTAATCCACCCCTGCTTGTTGGGCTGATTCACGCCCATTCAAAATGTTTTGCAATGCGATTTCCATATTTTTATTATTTTGTTCAGAAGCGGACGCATGCTTGTGACCTGCTGTGCTTTAATAATGACAAAAAGCTTTCAAATGTCCGAGGTATAAGGACATGTGCTGCGGGCCCACATCCAGACTCATGCACGGGGTGTAGAGAGTACTGGCTCAACTTGACCTGTTGTTTTTTTGTGCCATTTCGCAGTCTTTGTAACAACTGTTCAATTGAGCACTCCGCTGAAATTTCCTCCTCTTTTTTTACATCATATAATTAGGTCCAATTATTGTTAATGACTTTGGGCAAAAAAAGCCTTTGTTACCAAGGTCAGTATGGTCTAACAAAGCTTTAAAGCTGCCGTACGCTCATCTTTCTCTCTGCTCAATCCAGTTAATTATGTATACACTGCTGTCGCTATACCATTGTGTCTCTGCATGTTCCCCTACCTCTATCTCTCACATAAACACACCTCCAAATGAGTGACATTTAAAATGAAATGCAAACCTTCAAACACACTCTCATGGTTAATACGTTTGAAAGAAAACAGTCTTTGATACTTATACACATTGCAATTAATTATTAACAGATAAGTGCTGTCTCAGTGGGCTTTAATGAGGTCAAGTTGGGTGTAAGAAGCAGCAACACATGTGACGACCCGCCGTCTTTACGTCATAATTCTTCATTTGGGATTCGCTTGTTGATAAACTGAGTGTGGTGTGAAATTGACTTTCTCTTGCTCAGTTTTGCACAATCCGCTCGCACACCGTAAATATGTGATTTAATTACCTGCAGTCAAGTTGGAAATTGTGGAGGGCCAATCATTGAAACCAATATTCATGGTGGTAGCTTTCTAGTTTCTATGACCTCAACATAGACATCAATAATAAACCCATTGATGATAACAAATCAGGGATCCATGCTTTTGAAGACGGTAATTGAGTAGCGAGGATTGAATAAATGTTTCATGAAAAGAACTATACCTCACTCTCACCATGAAATATTAATGTAATAAGTTTGCTAAAGTTGAATAATTGGTTTGCCATTTTTCAATACATGTCTAAAAGTAAAACTTTCCCAGTGCATCTGGGAGAGGGATCTACAATACGTCAAACTAAATTAACAAATCACAGTCATTTGTCTTTACTTTATCTCCTCTGCCTTTTTGTCGTTGTTGCAGGATTAGCAAAGTAATGACCTACTCCTCTGAAATTTGATCTGTTTCATACTGGGGCCTTTGCTTCACTGAGCTGCTTAATGTGGCTGCAACACCATTTTCTGTTTTCTGTTTGAATTGCCGATTGCAGCTTTCAACAGTGGTCCACTAAGACCTTGAGAGTGAGTGGCAGTGAGGATGATTAACACAGCTATGGAAATGGTTAAGGAGTCTTACACATCAATACACACAGGCTCCCTGCAATGGATCAAGACTGGATAGGCCCAAAAAATGTTCTTAGGAGATTTACAACCCATAATTGCAACTGCAGCAAAGAGTTACCAGTGTACATGAAATGAGTGTTGGTAGTTAAAGGAAGGTAAGTTAAAAAATGTGCCTTTGGCAATGGAGCTGTAACAGATTTAAATCCACAGTGACAAAAAATACTTTCTACCTACATGTTTAAGAATATTTGACAAATGCATCAATTCTCAAATATTTGTTACCCATTCTTGATCTTAGTTTACTCAAAATAAGGCCACTTAATAATTAACTTTATATATTGTTTTAAGTTATACTACGTACAATTGTCTGTTAAGTTCCTATCTATCAAGTACTCAGTTAAAACAATGGTGATTGAGTGTATGAACCACAGATGAAAGCTCTTCTGGGCCACAATGTTGGATCAGAACACACAGAGTAAGCCTTCTGCAGGTAAGAACTGCCAATATACTGACTTCATACAGTCAATAATGTTTGGATTTGAAGGAAACTCTGGTCCAGAAGTGCCTGCAACTACATTTACAGCCACTAGAAACAACACATTACAGCTTTAACCTGATCCTGCATGTGGTCTCAGTTTGCTCAGTTTGTCACGAAGTTTGGTCACAAGTTAACAAACTCATCTGCTGATGAGGAGTGTGAGTCATGGTCACAATCTAGCCAGTGAACCTTACATTCAGGTTACTTTTGAGTGAATGTAACTACGAGGTGGTAGCAATGGTTGTCATCTCCTTACTTTTTAACAAATGGTTCTGGCCTTGCTCTTGTATCTGAATGTGTTAATGCATCCACACACAGAGCCTTTGTCCTCAGACTGGCATTGTCCATCCAATCAGAGCCATCCCCAGGCTAGCAAACATGACAGTGATTAAGAAACCGAGGGACAATAAACAGCATGTGAGTTTAGACTATTCCTACAGCACGGACTAGGGAACATGGACAAAAGCCATATAGAGCCACTGTTCACCTAAAGCTACCGCTTTCCGACTTCCCGCAAGTTTTACCATCCGTATTCACAACCAAATGACAGCACTTGTGAGTGTGTGTTTATCTTTGTGAAGTTGAGGCCTTCCCAAATGTTGATGTTAATAGTTGTTTTCAGAGGCTGAATGTCCCCCTCGGTGAATGTTATCTGTTTCTCTGGCTTGTTCCCTCTCCACTGGCGCAGTGTAGATTAGTTAGCTTCTACCAGTTGGTACAGTCTGGGGCTCCAAACGTTCACTTAATGAATTGGCAGTCATCTGTGTGTTTGCCCGTGTGTGTGTGTGTTTGTGTGTTTGTGCGTGTGTGTGCATGTATCATTGTGTTTGTGTGTGCGAGAGAGAGAGAGCTGTAAGTGAGGGAGGCCAGTGAGATGCTAAATTATTAGCAGTCATCTTTGCATGCTTCCCTCTGCTAGCTAAGCCTGCTAATGAACAGACTTGGACTCCTGTGGTTAGTATCACACACACAAATACACATAAATGCACATGCTAATGCACACAGAAAGCCTGTGGATTTGATCATGAAACCAAATGCATGCACGGACGAAATGCTGAAAGAAAAAATGCAACTCCTTTACATTCACTTTCTACATTTCCAGCGTGCAGGGCAGCATTTAATGACTCCGTGCTTTGTTATGCCAGTGCAAGCCCTGTTTATCTCTCCTCCGTCTTTCCTTCTGGAAGCTTAGGGACCCGACACACACACACACACACGCACGCACGCACGCACGCACGCACACACACACCTCCCTCCCTCACTCACTCACACAAACACACACACTCATACATAACGATGCTGGAAGCATGACAGGTACTGTGTTGGTGATCGGGGGAGGTGGTGGCGGGGTGGGGGCAACTCCATGCATTCCCATTCACACACAAGTTTGCCAGCACACAAACACACACACACACACGCACACACACACACACACACAGACACACACACGCAGGCACATACTGTTAAGGTCTAGGCCGGGGGATGCCTCTCGGGTGCTACAGTTTCTGTAGAGGAGCAAAGGGACCCCCCAGCTGATGCTTGCCATTTCCTCGCCATCATCCCAACGGGCGGAGTGTGTGCGTTTGCGAGTGTCTGTCTGTGTGTAGGAGCAAGATTGCAGGGCTTTCACAGTGGGGCGAAGTGAGCCAAGTTTGTGTGAGTGCGAGTGTGTGTGGATGTGTGTGTGTGTGTGTGTGTTTGTGTGTGTGTGTGTCGTCCCATTGGGTGAGACTGAAGCCAACTCCAGGAAATGGATTGGCATGGAAGACCTCGCCAGGGAATGTGGGGTGAAGATGAAAGAGTTCTTTCACACACACAACCTCTCTCTCTCTCTCCTTCTTCTCCTCCCCCTATCTCTCATTCTCTCCTCTTTTAGGATGCACTCTTTATTTCTTCCATTTAGGCTCCACGAACAAATGTTCACATTGGGATGTGCACAAACACACACCCATGTGCCTACACACACAAACACACACATGGCCGGACCTGGAAAAAAATATAATTTAATATTGACAACCTGTAGCTTGTGCTTTTAAGTATTTCCATATCACATTTGGCTGTTGGATTAAAGGCTATGGAGTGCTCAGTGTGACATAATTTTTCATTAGAGTCATGAAAAGAGGAAGGAGCCCTCTGCTCAGCATGGTACACTTTGAACTTGTGCATCAGTGCTACTAACATGGATACTACATTAATTAATATATCTTTCCACAGATCAACAATTTAGCATTTTGGGAAAGATGCCCGTTAACTTATAAGTTCAGAAGATTGATATCAACCTCTTCTCAGGACATGTTTAGCCTAGCTTAGAAGACTAATATGCAGGGGGAAAAGGATAACAGCCCTCACACTTACCAACACCACTGGAGCTAAACTTTACATGGAAAGTAATGAGCACAACATGCTGCATCTAGCTACCATTTGACTTAAATAATATTTCATAGATTTCTGTCCAATAAACTTGATAAAGTATTAACATATGGATCCCAACCGACAAAGAACACTCTACATAGTTGTACTTGTTCAATATTGATAAAACATGCATTAAATATTTATTACTTAAAGAAAAAAACGTAATTACTGAAAAGTCACAATTCTGTTTTGCTAGCTAACCCCTGCATCAAGTCAGCACATACACATGCATAAGGCCTACTACAAAACACAGACAAACATGATACGGTACCAAAGCATGCAGTAATATAATGTACCACAAACTTTGAAGTCGCTGCAACTAGCTTCTTTCTTTTTTTCATTTCTTTCTCTACACACGTTTAATAAAGCAGACACAACATGTTATTTAGAGAGCTTTGCAGTAGTTGAAAGCTATTTTAAAACTATGATCAGAGCAAGGCATGCTATATACAGTATAGCCTACTGTCAGAAAAAGTGAAAAAGCACATGTCCCAAGCTGTCAAACTATTCAGTGTGTAATTGAATGTTAAATTGTAATGTATATATGAACAGCTATAAATATAGGCTGTAGTTTCAGGACCCTTTGACACACATGACATCATGTCACTGTTAACAGCAGAAGCTGTTCTGTTCTAGTATTATACCAGCAGTCATAATAATGGGATTTTAATTACATAAAATGTTACTGGAGAACATGCAATTAAGATGTCTGTATGGAGCTAGTGCAAATCGGGGGGGGGGGGGGGGGACTGAAAACTGAAATCCAAATTGGAAAGGAATGTTCATGGATGTCTATCTGCTACAAAATCAGGTGTGCATATTTGGAAACACAGGGGTTTGGGAGGCATGCTAGTCAAAATCTTTAAGTGTAGTTTTTTTCCAGCTCTAAATGATATGTTTTAATACAGCTGGATAGAGCAGAATGCATATCAAAATACTGGGAAACATGCTGAGAGCAACATTCAGTCATGAGATTTGTGTGTGGGTGTGTGCATGTGTGTTTGAGTATGCAAAGACGTTGCAATGTATTTGTTACGTTTTGACAATAATTGACATGTAAAAAGCCACTGATTATCTTTTTACATAATTACTGCTGTTGAGTGGGGGGTGTTAGGGAGACAGCACTGAAAGAGCATCGAACTGTACTTCGCTTTTCTTCCTCTCTATCCTCTGCCCGTTTTTATATCACCTCTTTGTTTGGATCATATAATTATAAACATGCATCCACTTTTTTTAAAAGGCGCAAAACTGGTTAGGAAAAAGACATAGTACTTGCGACACAGACTTTGTAGTCGAGGGGATAGGCAGTGCACACAGTCCAGGACCTTTACACTGGCAAATTGGAGTTCAAGTGTGGTTACATTTAGGCCACTGTGGTTAAAGTCAGTCATTGAAAAAGTAAGCACGTTCTGTCTTGTGCTTTTTAGCCAGCATTGACTTTTTCATTATTGAACCATGGTCTTCTTCAAATTTTCCCTTTTTATGTTGAAAAACAAATGCAATCCATGCAGCATTACATGTCTTTCAAGACCTGGATGCTTTTGGCAATGCTTTTCCTTTTGGTCTTTCTAGCCTTTTGATTCTGACTGATATATCTCAAAATATATTGGACGGATTCCCAAGAAATGTCATACAGACATCTGTGGTCCCAAGACGATAAACTCTACGTACTTTGGTGTTCCTCTCATATTTTCTTTTCTGTTTTTTTAGTGTGTTCATGTCTTGAAAAATATTGGATGGATGTCCATGGAATTTGGCACATATACCCAGTGTCCAGTGCTGTACTTGGTGATCCTATGACTTTTCATCTAGTGTCACCAGGAGGTAAAATATAACATTTACTGTTTACTGGAATATTGCAATTTCCACACAGTGGATTTCTATATAATCTTGTACAGGCATTCAGGATTATGGAATTATGTATTCACCATCAGGCCAAGATAACAGTACAACGTACAACACCGTTTAACAAACACCTATGTATTTAGTGCCAATTAACAACTGTCATAACTATCTTTGCAAACATGCCAAGCAAATATAGTAAACATTATATCTGCCAAACTTCAGCATGGTAAGTGAGCAACAAGGTGTGTGTGTGTGTGTGTGTGTGTGTGTGTGTGTGTGTGTGTGTGTGTGTGTGAATGACTAAATCTGTCAGAAACATTCTGGGTTTTCTTCATAACTTTAGTCAACTCCAATTGCAGATCAGTCAAACGACTGTGAAAACGTACTTGGCAAAAAGCCTGATTCTGATTCAGCTTGATAGCGCCGCTAACTCCCTCTCTCTCATCTCTCCACCCCCTGAACCACCAGCTACCTGAACGGCGCCAACAAGCTAGAACAACCAATAACATAACGTCAACCCAACACCACTTTGAACGTTAAATATGTGCATGCATACTTGTTTTGTTATTCTAGAGGACTATACCAGAATACAAACATTTTACACAAATATGTTTAATCCTGTTTTCGAGCGACTATGCATAGTCAACACAGATCATTGATTTTGTGAGTACATTCAACAGGGTTGTATGTACACATTCACATGCAGTTTTCTTGCCCAATCTCTCATGCACTGTCATTCCAGGTCCAGCTCGTATGCTTTGTAATATCCTCAGACTATTCCTTTAAATAACTACTGCATCTAGCAACCCCTGCTCCTTCTACATGCACAAATGTACAAGCATGCACACAAGTCCTTCTCCCAGGGACCAGGCTGGCAGAGGCAGAAACTACTGCAGATGGCTCGTTTGTGGCCTGTGGCAGAGTGGTGAGAGATGCAACCGTTAGCAGGCAAGTCAGGGGAGTATGAGTGTGTGTGTGTGTGTGTGTGTGTGTGTGTGTGTGTGTGTTGTGTGTGTGTGTGTGTGTGTGTGTGTGTGTGTGTGTGTGTGTGTGTGTGTGTGTGTGTGTGTGTGTGTGTGTGTGTGCGTGTGCGTGTGTGTGTGTGTGTGAGAGAGTGCGTGTATGTGGGGGTTGAGTGTGCGTCTCAAACAGGGTGATACACAAACACAAAATAACAACACAGTTTTCAAGTGTTGTTAGGCCCTCAGGTAGATTGTTTACTCCTTTATTTCCGTGTAAGATTAAGGGGAAGTTTGTGTAGTATGTGATGTTTGTGCTGTCCAAAGACATAAGACCGAGGCACAACAGGCAGTACCGGTGCAAGGATTGTGTTCTGTCGTCTCACATATCATTTTACCATCTGCTCTCCTAGTTGAAACAACACTGTGGTGGAGCATGCAGCCTAGTTACATTCTCATAGTCAAGTTGAGATCCCGGTAAATACTTTCTCATGCTATGCTGCTTTTTTAAATGTAATTTATTGATGTAATGTGGCTCAATGTAACACATCTCAATGTCCTTAGTGCAATGACAAAGCGTTGTGATTTCTGAAGATGAGTCCTAATCCCATAATACACAGGTTTTGACGATGTAGTGTGCTCACAGCGGAAAAAGTGAACCTAATCAAGTCAGTATGCACACTGTATTAAAATAAGTTCTTGTTTTGAGTACTGTTCATGAACACTAAAAAATAAAATTCATAATATGGTGAGACAGCCACAGAAGTGTTCACACACAAAAGGAACACACAAAACAAATGTAATAAGCTATGGAATAGTGCTTATAATATGACATTAACATTTATTTTTATTGAAGTCATTTCCTTCAGGAACAGTTCTGCAACAATTGATACAATGCTGTGTAGTGTATACAATTAATATATTGCAGGTTGTTTCAACACAAGTTAGTTTATTTTTTCTCAATTTCTTAAGTAATTTATTGAAACAATTCTGTAGTTCTCAGCACTGAAGATGCATTTCCCAAACGGCATGCAAATTCAGCAAAACACTGTAATTAACCCTTTAAAAGGCGGAAACTCATCCAAAACCTTTAATTTATTATGTCAAGTGAAGTTATGTGTCACTCAATAGATAATTATGAATAATAATTGCCACCAAAATGACAAGTTCCTTTGACATGGTGTAAAACCAAGATGGTCCAAAATGTGAGATGGTTTAGTCAAAATGACTGTGAACTCTGGGACTGTGTTCTTTCTCTCCTAATCATCCTATGTGTGTTCAGTGACACTGAATGCCTACTGTATTGTTCTGAACCTAATTGAGTTCTATAGTGAATACTCTTCAGATGTGTATTTCAAGAGTCCAAGGTTTCACATTTCACTTTGATAAGCGAAGGAGCACTTCAATTTGCATGAAAAACAAGAAAATGTACCCAGCACAGAACCAAAAAAAAATCACTGGAAATCCTGCCGCTCCCATTTGTTTGGCTTGATCTTGCATTAAAAAAAGGGATGTTTTGTGTGTTTCAGGATGGTAGTTTGGATCCATGGTACCTGCTGACCAATAAAGGAACAGCAACAATTCCAGGTCAAGTTCACTCAAAAACTGTAAACAGAGATGCCACCCATGCCATATACCAAGGGCTATCTGGCAATGAGGAGTAAACAAACTAGACTGCTGCATGCCTTTGAAGTCAGCTTTACTGGTAGAGCATATGTTTGACATGCCAGCAGGGACGGACTGGCCTTCTGAAGTAGTAGGAGATTTCCTGTTGGGTCGGTTCAATCGAGGGCTAACAGTGGAGTCTATCCACACCATAAAGAGATCAAAATAAAATCTCCCTGCCATGAAGTCTATAGGTACATTAAATAATTCTGACTCATAAGTCCTTCCTACATTTGCATGCTGCTCCCATCTACATACATTTCATCAGTATTGCCAATATATTGATAGTAAACATATTGTCTTTAAGAAAATAATTTTTTGGATTAAAAAGTTAGTCAAGTCAAGTGTGGCACATGTTAGACATTGTGTTTGAATAACAGTAGATGACCTGTCTTAGACTGTTTGTGAAGCAGCTTAGGAAACACTTGTTGCCTTTCCACACTTGTGAACGTCTGACCAGCCACTGTCAATTCTTTTGGGTACTGATAGTCATCTGGGCATCTGAAACTGACACCCATGATCCTGCTCTCTGCTGCTGACATTCACAAGCTATATCCCATTCCAGACCGCGTAGAGACGCGGTCTACGCGGTCTATGAAGGCAATAGCCTGTGAAGGCCGAACGAGCGTTGTTAAATGAGACGGTCTCTGCAGGTCTCCGTTTACGAGCATTTCCCGTTTGGGTAACAAGCCGTTACCTTGCGTGACGACTCGCCGCTCCTGTGCTGCCTAGCAACCCTGATTGCTGCCAACGGAAACAGTCTTGTCAACTGAGGAAAAAATAAAAAGAAGTTGCCTACCAGACGAAAACAAAAAAAGTACAAGAAGAAATAAAATAAAAGACAAGAAAAAAAGAAAGGAAGATAAAGTTAAGAAGATGGAGCAACATGTTGCTGTTTGTTATTTTTTATTTTATTTTATGCCATCTCTGAAAAAAAGGCAATGAATCTTGAGATATGTTGGGCCGCGAAGGATACATCTGTTGGACCCTTCAAAACCGTTAAACGTAGGCTGCATTTCTCGGCCGCATATGAAGGAGCCTTCCAAATGGAACAAGCCTTTGCGCGCCGCTATTACGCAATCGGTCTTCAAATGCAGCCTTTCTAGGCTGCGACCCCTGAATTGAGATTCACCCATAATGCCTGCTTGCCCTTGTTCAGAAACATCAACAATGAGTTTAATGTTCACAGCGGTCTTCAGTCTTGTTCAGTGGCTGAGGACGAGGAATCTTTACGACCCACTACAAAGCAAAACATATATGAGAATGGAGTGCATTTGCAATCTCGGTCTTCACAGAAAATTGCAGCACTACTCACAAAATGTTCGATGGCGATTGGTAGGAATTGTACTTCAGTATTGCCATTATAAACTGAAGGCCCTGTGTCTTTGCTGCATTTCTCATAATACAACAGTAGGTTTTGTGTGGGGGAGAAAAAATGTCTTACGTATTTTTCTGACCTAACAATTCCTTGCGTAGCACAGGAAATGTTAATCTGCTTAAAACTGATGTTAGAGTAGGCAGCATGATTTGCATAAATCCAACATGCAATTTGTCATGCTGTATGCTAATTACACTAATATTAATGAATAATAATGAACCACATTTTTAAGGGTAGTTGTTGGAAAAAAAGTGTCTTCAAATCCTTGTTCCTGCTACCGGCGGCTCTGCATGGTTGTATTACAAGACAGATGGCCACAATACAAAAACCGCTGACAGATGTGGCCGGTGGTCTAGACACGCTGTTGTGGGACAGCTCTATCATCTGCTGTACTGCGAAACCCCATTAAGCATGTTACCCACCATAATGTGAAAATTGTACATCTTTGCAAACATATTTTCTGTCTTGTATTGAGCATGTAGGCATAATTAATCATGCATTGCTTTTCCACTGCATTACGAGCATGTCTGAGGTGGGGCTGATGGGCTAGACCAGTTAACATACAGGGCCTTCCATCTGGGGGTAATGACGAAAATCTTGTCCCCTACTGTTCCTCAAACTGCTCATTGTAAGCAGTTTAACATCTTTCACCCTAGTGGTTATATTCATTAAAGCAATACAAGAGACGAGCGAGACTTCTTACACTCTGAGTGTAGATTGGATTCATATAACATTAGCTTGATGTACATGTGTAAGGATTGGTTGGGCATGTGTTTGGTGCTCTTAAGGTTAGGTTGTAACAGAAAGCAGACACTTTATATGCTTAGAGTTAAGGGATAACTCGTTTGAATACAATAACCTACTTAAATGTTTCTACACATAGCGAGCCAGTTGTTTACCCCTGGCTCTAAGATGGACTGGAACAGTTTTTACTTGTTGGACCAACAAGCAAAGCATTTCAATAAAATTAAGTCACAGCTTAAATCATTATTTTCTGTACTGTACTGTACTGTACTGTACTGTACTGTACTGTACTGTACTGTACTTTACTGGCAATACTGGCAGCCCTATAGACCTGCCAGTAATGTGTTTGATCAGACCAATAAGTGGCAGTGCAGAATACTAAATCAGTGCAAACGCACCCAATACGCATAAGCTATCTGACCCTTTAACCCTTTCCTTTACCCTTCTAAAATTGTATTGACTGAACTGAAAATAATAGATTAGGTTCTAGTTAAACCAGAATTTATAATACCAACAGTATTAAAAATTCTGGTTTAACCAGGGCCTTATAGGCTGTTTGCTAATTTTTTTAAAACATCAAAATACACAAAAAAATACTAAGTCTTGTCGACTGCTTCAAAGTCTGTGTCTGTCTCTCATGCTCCTCTGTGGCTGTCAAGGATGACTGACTTTCTTTGTTGTCTTTCTGACCGGATTTTCAACTCT
This sequence comes from Hyperoplus immaculatus, assembly GCA_949357725.1. Lineage (NCBI taxonomy): Eukaryota > Metazoa > Chordata > Actinopteri > Uranoscopiformes > Ammodytidae > Hyperoplus > Hyperoplus immaculatus. The sequence continues at coordinate 23,561,925 of OX442355.1, forward strand.
GTATAACCCATTGCTGAATAATCCCTTTCCTCCTTTTCCCCACATCACTGTGCTCACCTCTGCACCCAGGAGGGATCAATTCATCCTCTTTATGTTTAATCACTTCGAAATAACCTTAAACATAGAACTTTTATTTAAAGATTTCACCAGACACAGAATGTTCAAATTTTTTAGTCCACATTACAATGCTGAAACCGTTCAGGAGAAAGCTTCTAAATGAATGTGCAATTGTTTGTTTCTGGCTGCATTTAACCACAAACTTGCTATGCTCATATGTGCCTGTGCAGGGCTTTATTATATAGATTCTTTACTAAAACTCTACTCATACTACTCAGTATAATGTGTGTTCTTTAGAAGAATAGTGCAGCTATTATGACAAAAACAAGAAAAGAAAAACAACACAATAAAACAGAAAAAACACTATGATTAAAATGGTTAAAATTCTGCTGTGTTGAATGAAGTTGTTATATGGCACTAGAATGGATCCTTCCCTGCACATACACTGACAGGTTTAACTCCCTATGTTGAAATAATGCATTGTCATGTATGTGTCAAGTGCAGCCATATTTCAATTAGACACAAATTAAAAGCCCCAAATCAGAGCCTGCCAATTATCTTTTATTCACAACAACGATTATGACTAGTGATAGCAGGAAGAGCACAGTAGTAGCCAATAACATTATCTCTGGCTCCATATTTTATGTTGTAGTGTTTGTAATATCAGTAGCTGACAGCGGGTCCACATTGACCTTAGCTGTTTACTGTCAGAGGAGAATGAAATGTGCACGTGAAAAGCAATGAAGGGGAGGAAATCATATGCAGTCATAGAGCTTAAGGACTCCCCATGGTATGAAAGCCTTGAAGCATTTCAGCACGCAACACAACCAGAACTAGCAAATAAAGACAGATCAAAAGTAAACACACTTTTTTTTCAAATTGATTACTCAAACATACTTGTGATAATCTACAATATTATCATATAATAAATAAACACCTATTTTCTCAATATTCTGTCAATTGCCGAAACAAGATCTTTAGTTCTGCCAGACACTCACTTAACTTTGTCACGTGCATGAATCTAGAGACTTAGTTCTTGAAATTATGTATAAACCAAAGATAAGGGGCCCCCATTGGCCCCGCAAATTCATGAAAATCCTCTAATATCTTGTCTAATAGGTTCTGTATGAGTGAACATATGCGGTAAAAACAAAAGAGGCATGCAAACAAAACATGACACTTTAACATGTTTCTCTTACAGATCAATTTGAAAAATAAAAGATAGTACTAACAAAATATTTTTTGATAATTATTTTGATAAAAGTGGCACACATTTAAATTCTTCATATAGTAACCATTCCCATACGCACACTGCTTATAGTGGGTGCGACAAGGAAAACGTTTTTTTGTGGAAAGACATGTACACACCTGTTGTCAGCATACATTATTTATTTCATTACTGTCACTTGGGTGCATTTGTCTGGTTGTTGGGATTTGTTTGTGTGTGGGTAGGTGTTTGTTTGTGTGAACAATGACAAAATAAAAATTAAACTAGCCACAAAGCAGCAGGCGTATATTTAATACCATTTTCATGGGCGCAAGTTTTGTGCGGTGCGAAAATATACAGTACAAACACAGAAAATCCTCCCTACACAAACACACACACACACACACACACACACACACACACACACACACACACACACACACACACACACACACACACACACACACACACACACACACACACACACACTACACTGACAGTGCCAGCTCGTGACATTTCTGTGCATGCCATAGGGACGAGTGGTTGAGGGTTGGTGGAGGGCTAAGTGTCCGTCTGTAGGCCTGAGATAACGGCTGTCACCTCCCCGAGTCCTTACACACACACACACACACACACACACACACACACACACACACACACACACACACACACACACACACACACACACACACACACACACACACACACACACACACACACACACACACACACACACACACACACACACACAAATAAAGACATTAAAACACACACTCTCCTCTTTTTTCCTCTCACCAGTCCACAATTAAACCATCCATCCGCTGTGACAGTGAATGCCAGTCAGCCGACCATTCAGCAGCGCTCGATATCAATAGAGTCCCTCAGTCTCTCTCTGTTGTTCTCTATTGTTGCTGTGTCGAGATGGGAATGGCTTTAACAGCTGGTAGAAGTACATAGCCTGTGAATGGAGCTGGCCTATGGCCGTGTTTACGCATTGTGCCACACTCCTGTCTTTCAGCCCCGAGATCTTTAAAAGTGCTGTGATTATGGAGGTGATGACACATTGTTTTCAGGCTATCAACTTTAGCACATGTAGTGCGTGGATTGCCTTTGCTGTGTGAGCACTTGCTGTGTACTCTCATTGTGCTTGGACGTCCGTGTGCAGTTATGTTAAGAGTCGAAAACAAGAGGGGGGAAGAGATAAGGCAGACAGGAGACGTACAAATGCAAACTTGCACTGATGTGCTAACCCTTTTTGCCTCTCAGGTAATCACTTTTTTCTCATTCAAGTATGAGCAAAGACAGGAACAGAGGGAGAGAGAGAGAGAGGTTGAGGGTGAGAGAGAAAATGAACCATTGAAAGAATAATACCAATTTCTGGGCTCCATTGATTTGGACAAATCATCATGACGGGGATGGTACTATAGGGACAATTTCCAACAGAATAAATGCAGAGCAGTTTTGTTTTAGACCTGCCGGGGAAAATTAGTGTGTGTGTGTGTGTGTGTGTGTGTGTGTGTGTGTGTGTGTGTGTGTGTGTGTGTATGTGTGTGTGTAAGTTTGTGCATGGTGTTTGTGTGTGTGTGTGTGTGGCAAAGGTATGTAGATTTGTGTGCTTAAATACAGCGTCCAAAAAGAACAGTGACAGACTTAATCAGCAAAAACAGTGCATGTCTCTTTCTTTTACTGTGTGTGTGTGTGTGTGTGTGTGTGTGTGTGTGTGTGTGTGTGTGTGCCCCTGCATTACCAGGCAGGCTCATTTGTCATTGCAGATTGTAATTAAAGGAAGGGGTTGAGGGGATGTGGGGGAATCAGGGGCAAGGCAACCCAGAAACAATCAGTCTCTCATTTAGGGAGAGTGCGTGACTGTGTAATACATGTGTATGTGTTAGTTTTGCGTGCATGCTAACACAAGTGTTGTCACGCAGAAATCCATTTTGAAACCAAGGCTACTCAACCACCCCCCCTCCCACCCACCACTACCCCCCCACCTGCAAACTGCTATCACTCCGGGGGCACACACTCTCTTTCCCACCGTGCCTCAGCCCGCTCTCTTATTCAACCACATCCCCGTCCGTCCTTATCATGCATCCCTCCTCTCCAGCCCCTTTTTTCATTCCGACTTCCCTATAGCACCGCACATACAGAGCTGTCGAAGAACTCTCAGGTGGTTCAAGTCCATTACTTTGGGAGATAGAAAAACACTGCTGAGGTGTTCTGATTGAGGCCTATTAAAATTCATAAGCTGTGGAATAAGGCCAGAGATTAAAAGGAACGAGAAAGAGAGAAAATGCAGCTCTGCAGGGCACAGTATAGTGTATGAGGATGTTCATGTGTGAGCATTTGTAGAGTGTTTATAAAGAAAGAGGGGAGGCAGGTAAATAGATGTGATAAAACGCTGCAGCCCATGAGACCTTCACATCTTTCAAATGATCTCCATAGTTTTCTCCCTTTTCCTATGTTTATCCTAACACCCTTTCACTCCATCTTCACACACACAGAATGAAAAACATTGCTTGGATGTGATTAAGATTTAATAGATTTACATTTAGATTTGGAATTGGTTTTAAAACGTGTTTTACATGAATTTCTCACTCAAATGTTAGGACAATGAGCTTAATTTGAATAAAAAGTGTTCTAAACGATCAAAGTGTATCACATAGAAAAATGTAAGAAATTCTTTACATTCTGCGCACCATGCACGCAAACATTACACGCTGCAAAGTAACTTTCTCTCGGCAGCTATGTTCCTTTTTTGCTCCTGATAAAAATAAAATAAAATTCCCCAACGGTTGTTTATGGTTATGGAGGCACTTACTGAAGATTATCACACACAGGCATTTGCTCGCACACACACACACACACACACACACACACACACACACACACACACACACACACACACACACACACACACACACACACACACACACACACACACACACACACGCACACACACAACGCATGGAGTACATTAAGAGGGGGTGGATCGATAAAGTGCATAGGTCAATAGAGAACGCGCTCTGACTGGTAAGACTCACTGGGAGACGGAGACTGGCTCAGAGCTACCCGTTTTCAACACCTCTCCTCATCCTTCTTCCTCACCCTGGTTCTCCTCCTCTACAATAGACTCATTCCTCAGCTCAGCCGCCTGGGACAGATTATCACAAAGACTATAAAGAACCAAGGAATGAAATCAGAGAGGCAGAGAGAGAGAGAGAGAGAGAGAGAGAGAGAGAGAGAGAGAGAGAGAGAGAGAGAGAGATACCTTTGCTTAGCAGGCAAAAGCATGGCTAAACAACAACACAAAAATAAGTGGTGACAGCGGTGGAGCAGCATAGTGCCAGCTGGCCATTTTTAAGATAATACCAGCCTAGTAAGGGCACACCTGTTTTTTATTTTTGTTTTTTTTTACGATAAAAAGATGACAATATAACGGCATGGTTAAATACTGTAATCCCCGATCTGTGAACACGGGGGACTCCTGACAGGATTGTTCACTTCTTAGCTTGCCATCAGGCTGTTTAATACGCAACTCCCGCTCTGCACAAAATGATTATGTTCAAGCAGTTGTGACACATCTTTGGAAAGTATGATGATGATTGTGTGATTAAAATGCTGCAAAACATTTCCAGATATACACAACAGAAATCCAGTACAATACATAGTCAAAAACACATTACGACATCAATGAATCCTCACAAACTATAGTGCATCATTTGAAGTAAGCCGGTAGGTGTGTCTCATCTCCAATGTGTTTTTCATCATAACTCGTGCAGGAATCTAAATATGTCAGATTGACACCTAACTTGAATGGATAGGAGCTTCCATTTCCTGTCCACACGATATCCAATGAGTGTATGCGTTTTAAAGGAAGAGAATGGTGTTCCACATGGCCATACCAAACATGCTACTGTAGATATAAACCTTCAAAGCCACAACGCAAGATTCAGCGTAAAGTAAAAACTACCTGCGGACAGTACAGGAAGAAATGGCAAAAAATTACAATTTATGAGTGTTCGTTACAAATAATGCAAATTGAAATAGTTTGCTGTCACTTTTTCTTACCTATGAGTAGGGATGGGAATTGATAAGAATTTAACGATTCTGATTCCGATTCCGATTTTGCTCATCAATCCCATTCCTTATCGATTCTCTTATCGATTCTCATTGTGTGAGAAAATAAGTACAAATTTGTTTATTTGTATTAACCTGCTTAAATATCTGATCAGAAATGTGTCTAGTGTGTGCAAAGATTATCAAGACTACTTCAGGATTAGGAAATTGTCAATTTTCACATTAATTGGTCCGGACAAAAAAAAAGTTTGCCTTTTTAAGCCCAAATGCAATTACGTTCCCTAAAAACACAGACTGAAAACAGTCAAGGAAGAGCTTGTGCCTTTTGGAATATTAACTGTGCTCATTTGCATTCAACTTGAAACTAAAGTCAACTGACATAAAAAATACAAAGAAGTCTTCTGTAAAGATAAGACCACTATTTTACGTACATGCTGTTCTAATGTGCAGCGCGCTGTTTATTATTAATATAACGCCAGTCATCAGACACATTTGCACATTGGTCGCTCCTCAAGTAATCCAAGTCTTTTTTTGTATGGGCATAGATCGTTATTTTAAGTGTGTAGTTACAAAGTTTCATGTTTAACTTTAGTGTAGGGTTCGTCTCAACCACTGTGCGTAAAGGGTGCATTAGAACAGCTGAAGGAAGGAAAAAGAAAAAGGCTCTTGCTGCCTTTTTATCTCTCTTCCTTTTGTATAAGCTCGCCCACTGTTTAAAATTAAAGGTGCTGTAAGCGGAATGGTTCTTTTAGCTAACTTCCTGTCATTTACTGCAGTTAGCAGTCCCCTCGCTCGTCCCTACGTCACCACATTAATGCACTGCGGTCTTCAAGCAGCAAGTAATCTAGCGTCATCTCAGATCCATAAGTGTGATAAAACATGATAAAAACCATCAAAACAGACATTGGGAAGGATTTTTACCTACTCCGCCATTGTAGGCGCATACACATTCACCCATCTGTTGCTCTGGCGTGCACCGGCAGTGAGACCATGGAGTGTATATAGTATATATGAGTGAGACGAGTGTCGGTTTGTAGCGTTCTCTCTTCTGATTGGCTAAACATTTCGGGATACTACAATAAGTTTATTTGCCGATTACATGCAAAGCAGCTGACTGAGAGATCGGCTTTATGAAACGCGCACATTATGTAAGTGATCACTGTATGAATAAAGAGTGATTTAACACTTATATTAACATACATAGACCACTTACTTCACCTTTAATATAACGGCCCGTCATCAGACACATGTGCCGGATGATTTTTGCACATCGATCGCTCCATCAAGTTCTCCAAGTCAGTGCTTTTTGTATGGGCAGAGATCGTTATTTTAAGTGTGTCATTATGAAGTTCATTGTTAAACTTAAGTGTAGACTATTGTGTCCTTATCACCGCCGAGTTCCGCTGTATGTTGTTTTGGGTTCGTCTCCACCCGCCGTGCGTAAAGGCAGTACTATAACAGCTGACGGGAGGAAAAAGAAACAAACCAGCTGACGAACGTGAGTAAACACTGCAGGGCTTAAGGCAGCGGTCAAGAAAACATTTTTGCTTTGCTTTATGCTGCTTTATGGTGTAGTGGTTAGGCAAAACTATCCAGTAAGGTCAGAGCCATCAGGATGGTGACAGCATATATGAAACACTGAAATGTTAAATGAGCAGTGTGTAAAGGCAATTGGCATGTACAGAACAGACTTGGAAGAAATTGAATATAATATTCATGGGTATGTTTTAATCGGTAAATAATCGCTTGCCTGAGCATCGATCCCTGACGAGCTGGGTGTGGCTCGCCCGGCACCACCGCGTTAAGATAGCTGTTTATAGAGCCGCGGCTGTGTATAAATATCACACTATGGACTGTTAGCTGATGGTGATTAGATACAAGCAGATTCTGACAAAAGCGTTCTGGATTACAGTGACTGAGAATGCCTTTAACTGACCCCACACAAAGTGACACAGAGTACACTTCTTATTTTTAGAAACACTGAAACAATTTTTCTATATGTAAATTAATCACTTTGATCTTATGCACTTTAATACATAGCCTATTACTTTTTGTCTCTTTGTTTTTTTTTAAAATATATTTTAAATTGATATGGAACAATGTGTCTGAAATAAAGTTAAATTGAATTACATAACATGGCTAGTCCTTTTTGTTTTCATTGACCACTGCAGGTATCCCCTCCTTTTTAATGCTCTCTTCCTCTCTTCATCTCCTCCTTCCTTGCCTGTAACTCTGTCACCGCCTTCCTCCCTATACCCCCCACTACAGCATTGGGATCACGCCATCCGGGTTTGACACACACATTTATTCAGTCCCCATTGTGCTAAGTGGATTCATGTGGAATAAAGATTGCCTGTGATATGAAGAAAGGGAGTGGGACGAGTAGGGGGAGGTGAGACCAGAAAAGGAACTGAAGACGGGCGCAGAGAGATTGATGATTGATCCAAATAGGCCGCACTAAAACAGTGACAATAAGAGAGTGCAATGGAGGGAGAAAGAGAGAGAGAGAGAGAGAGAGATGGCAAAGCATATGCCGCTCTGTCTACACCATCAATCTAAAAGTTGTGAGCTCACCTGGAAATTGTCAGGCGTTCGCGTGTTTGTGTCAGTGAGTGTGTATGAGTGACTGGCTGCGACTATGATGAGTTTCCTCACATCCAATATACATATTCAGCGAAAGTGCGCCACTCCATCATCCCCCTTTTCCTTTCCTGCATTCCTCAGTATCGGTGCCCAAGCTGGCGTTGATGTGTGATGGCTGCCGTGTGCAAGTGTGTGTGTATATTGAGATCCCTGCGTCTCCTACCACTGTGTTTGTTTGTGTGTGTGTATGGAGTCTTCATAATGGCACATTCTGAACTCAAAGGAACTATGGTTACCTACACAATCAGTGACACAAACGTGCAATCATGAACCGATTGACTGGATTCTCATTATTGGGTCTTTAAATATAGACGGAACCATTGAGAACTTCTTAGGAGTAGCTACTGAAATGGTTCCTCAATTGTGCTAGTTGTGTACCTTTGGAGCACCTCTGAAGGAGAGTCTCAAAGTGTATGAAAGGTTTATCAAGGACATTGGAAGAGAGGGGATAGAAAGAGAGAATCCACATAAAAGGTAGTGTACAAATTGAAATGCTACTTTATTAGAAGATCTTCAACCTATTATGACTCAATACAAGAATGTAATATATTTCACTATTAACAAAAAAAACAGCTAACTATGCTTTAGTTCATTCAGAAAGGACTTACAGTATGTACTATACTTTACAGTTGACACAATACTTGCCACAAAGCACTACATACTCCAAACACTATTATTCAGTGTGTAGCACATTGAATTTGTAGATAACATATGCCATTGACTTTGTTCAGCCGTGTCTGTGACACAAATCATTTTACACCATTTGTCTCTCTGGGTCTCTATACGTGGAAGCCAATTGAGCCCTTATAAGTTAAACCGATAATGACGAAGAAAAAAAAGAAAACAGTCTTAAATCACGCTGCCTTAGGAAGCTGAAACCCTCCTTTTGATCAGATCCATACTAATGGTCAATTTAAATGACTCAGCCAGTTATGTTTTCATTATACTAAAGAGAAGAGGGGGAGAAAAAAGTGAGGGGTAAACGAAGGAGAATGCGAAGAAAATCTATCATAATTAGCGACGGCATTAAAGAATGGAAGTGTGCGTCTTTTTATAGACGACTACTAATTGAGGAGAGAGAGCACAGAGCCAATTCTGCCGCGTATTAGCTTTTAATTACCCTAAACGAAAGCAAAACACACATGCATAAGTATGCACACACACACACACACACACACTGAGACAAGCTATGTCTCTAGCGTTAACTTGCATTTTAGCAACCTACACGTACAAACACTGGCACATACTTTGTTTAAGATTTTCAGTAAGTAAAATGCCTCATAGTTTTAAGAAATGTGCCAGTCTCTGATGAAATCATTACTTTATCTTTGAGGCTTGCATGCTCAGAATCTGAATCAGCTCATTATTGACTATACCAATGTTTAATAGCATAATTATTACATATTTCATACCACTCGCTGATGGAAAATCTAGCTGAAGTGTGCAGCAATTTTATGCTTGAGGGGCCGCTCTCTTGATGTAAGCTGAAGTTTGTCAGCTTCTATTATTTATTTTGGCCTAACAACTCAAACCGCATCTGCCGAGAGGAGCGTCACCAACACCAGACAGACATTCATTAATTCATGTGACAAGATGGTACAGAAGCATCTGCCCAGGACGACAGTGAGCGACGGCAAAGGCATGTTAGGATTCGTACACAGTTACGGAACTGACTGTGGCGATTTCAGTTTTCCATGGATGTGAAAAGTCAACTTGAAGCTGGACAGCTAGAACAAAAAGAAGAAGAAAAAAACGAAAGAAAGAAAGTTGAGTCGAGGTCAACGATCCCCCCCCAAAAAAGTGCATTTTCATTAAGCAATTAAGGGAAAATATGTCAAGATGTATAAATCCCATTTTAGAATTGACCCATGTCTTAGCTGTTTTAACCAAGGGCACTCATCATTTATTACATCTGCATGCAAAATATTTTCTTATCTAGAGGACAGCAGCCAGCGAACCGCAACCTGCCCTGAGGTGTATGACGTACACACAGGCACAAACCTTGTCTCTCCTTTGCTTTATCTTTCTCATTTGCTCTCTCTCTCTCTCTAGAGTTATTGTCAACCATCAGTCGTCCCTCTGCCTGGATTAGCAGTCTGTTATGGGAGCCTGGGCGGCTATAATGGCGGATGATATGATATGCACCATGGCTGTCGCTAACTCTATAGGAGGCTCATTAACCTCTGTGTCCTCCAACATTTATTTGCAGGAGACTGGATTGAATGTCTAGAACAGCTAGCGTGCTCATCCAACTGGGCCCCCGTTCTCTGAATGCCGTATTACACATTTTGGCTAAGCACAACGCTTGCTGGCTAAAATGATTTTGCCGTCATTAAACTCAATCTGCTTCCTCTGCTGCAGGATAATAGCGTATTGGCGGTGAGACTGAATTTCTAACCATGGTCTGATCTCATACAATTGGTCACATGGTGATACCATAAGGGCACTCTTTTCTGATTGGCTGAGAGACTTTATTGAAGACTCAGATCAAATAAACAATATTTGACCCACTGACATGAAGATAAATAAATAATTTGGAAAAACAAAACATTAATGGAAAAAATATAGATCTGCAATGTTTGTATCGATCAATCACCTTAGTCCCCTTTTTGGCCACAAACATTGCCTGGTTAAATGAACGCCTCTGATATATTTCATAAATGTCTGTGTGGAAATAGATCAAATAACCAAACCTTTTGTGATAACCAAGCTATATTAGGTTCAATGTTTGAGTTTTCCCTTTTTTTTAGAATGCATTCTAACTTCAAATTGTTGTCATATTTTTCTTAATAACGTACAATGCATATTCTCATCTGAAACATAATTATAACAATGTTCCACTATCGCTGTCTAGCGCAGTTCATCTTAGAAAAAACACTTAGTGGTAACCTGCTGCATTTGCATACATGAATGAGGATTTTGACTTAATGTTGGAATGTTGATCTGAAGCTTCCTGACCTTGTGGTGTTGTACAAAAAAGAAAAGAAAAAGAAAGGCCCTTAAGCAGATAGATTTATACTCTGGCAACATTACAACAAGACCACCCCACCCACCTGATTATTTACATGTGCAAAAGCAGAATGGGTCGTTAACCTCGCAGAACCAGAAGGTTGTGGACTGGCTGGTTCAATTCAAAGTATCTGTATTTGTTTAGCCAACATATTATATTTTAAAGTGTGAGGCTGCATGCAGTTGCACAATTGATACAAACAGTGTCTGTTTATTTACGAAAATAAAAAAATACACAATTTCAGTATGGCACAAAGTGATGCCCCGAATACACACACAAGTAGCCCAATTCAAACTCTTCCAAGGCCATATCGATGAAGTGCTTAAATAAAGAGATGAATAAAATGGTTCTACTTTGTATTGGAGAAGCCTTGGCATGCAGCAAACTCTTAGTATTAAGTGCCTCTCCCAAAGTGGCAATTACTATACTTGCAATGCTGAAAAACACCAGGCCACTTTCTCTGTCCTCTCCTCTGCTGATCACAGGCTGCATTCTCTGTTCCACACACCTCTCTAGCCCAGTACTAAATCATCACTGCGGGTGTGTCATGTTTTCAATTTAAAAATGCATGTGCTCCACCCACACTACCGTCAGTCCACACACACACACACACACACACACACACACACACACACAAACACACCATCGCTATTACTGATGCTTAGAGTGGAAGCATCCTTTTCAATAATACACTTACATTTTGTAGAGGGACCATAATTTACAACCTATACATAACAAATTGTCAGGTACCCAAATGAATCCTTAGTGCTCTCTGCTTCCATTCGGCCCAGTCCATTAATCATGCTGCTGATAAACACAGGCATAATCTGATTGTGTAATAAGGTGCTAGCACGCATTGAATAGCACATGCGCATTGAAGCACCCGAGAGGAACTGCATGCACATACGCACTAGCACACAGACACACACACATAGACACACAGACAGACACACACACACGCACACACACACATCACTTGACCCCTGATACAGACACAGCGAACAGCAATGGACAGCAACAACTGTGGAGCTTGAAGCCGTTCCAGTACACTGCTTGTTTACAGAATACACAAGTTGGAGAAAGTAACAAACGTTACTTTAAAGTCAAGGACATTCTGTCCGAAATGCCAATATGTATGAGATTTTTGAGATGTATGTAATATTATCTCAAAAATGAACAGGGAAGGTTCCTACGGTGAATGGTCGACTAATTGTATGGGCTAATTGTTTGTTGAACACACTGAATAACTGAGGTGTGAGTGTGTGTGTCGGTGTGTGTGTGTGTGTATGCTTGATACAAGCAGGAACATTTCAGTCTCCGTATCGTGCCACACAGATCTGATATTTTTGTCTACCTTTATTGTCTATATTTATACACCAACTTTTCATAAGTTAAGTGTACTTTTTGTTTATGAGTGGGTGCATTTTCAATGTTTCTTGTCAGGTTTTTTTACGCGCCATTTGAAAATGCAATTAAAAGCAGGATGAAATCCAGCCTGGTAACACATCTGTTCCATTATCAAGTATGATTGCTCTTCTTGCTATCTTATAGAACAAGGTTGAAGATTGTTAAAGCCGATGACAACAGCATGACAAAGCCTCCTCAAGAATTAAAGTCTGCTTTGTCCCTTTCCTGTAGACAGGTTACATGGTGCATTTCCAATCAAGTCTGTTGTTCAGGTGAACGCCTAGGTGTTTGTAGCCCTCCTTTTCTTAATTCTCTACCAGAATGGAGATGGATTTCAGCTTAGTCCAACTGGTCCTCCCAAAATCCACCACCATCTCACTTGTCAACGTTATATTTAAGAGGAGGTGGTTGTTCCCACAGCGTACTACAAAGTGGTTCCCTGTTCTCTGTCTCCTGCCCAGCATTGACACACCCCACAACTGCGTCATCTCAATATTTCTGCAGGGGACAGTCCACTGTAGTGTTGTTTTTGGCGGCCTGTTTTAAGTTTAGTTTTAGTCTAGTCTTTGTGTCAAACTGTCATTTTAGTTTGTATTAGTCTTAGTCACGTTTAAACTCTTTTTAGTCTAGTCAAGTTTCAGTTGACTAAAAGTCTTGAGCTTTTTAGTCTTCTCTTAGTCAGAATTATCTGGGACTATTTTTGTCTAGTCTTAGTCAACACAAACTGATGACATTTAAGTCTAGTCTTAGTCAATGACATTTGTATTTTAGTCTTTTTAGTAATGCAATTATATTTAACCCAGTTAATATAGTACCTAGTATAGTACAGCCAAAATCAAAATGTTCTAAGTCCCCCATTTCACAAGTCAAACAAGGTTATCTTATCTTATTATATTATTTTTACCTTATAGACTCAAGAATACATGCAATTCCAGACACGGAAGACGCTCTGATTGAATTTACATCATATTTATTTGAGCTACCAAACATGTAAGAATGCCGGATTCCTCAACCTGAACAGCAGTCTGGTGGAGCTCGGACAGCTTCTCTTTGTTTTTCAAAATCTCCTGTCTAATGACGTACATTTACATAAAATAAATAAGCCTAAATAAAATAGCTTTAAATGACAATGCCAGAAAAAATTTACATTACATTTAAGTTTAATTAAGAGAAAAAAGGTTCTTGAATGCTAGAGCTACAATAACATAATAACAAAGTGCAAATAAAATGTTTGTGTATGACTTGTATTGCTTGTAAACTGAAGTCAGATTTTGTATTACAAGATATAACACAAATGGTTTGAACCATGAGATTGGAAGCACATACAGCATACAGTGGAATTCGTTGACAGAACTTATTACATGGCACTTTGAAAATCCTATGTAAATCACGGCATTCTACAGGTCTGTTAAGCCCAGTTCAGACCAAAGATTCGCCTTGCAACTGCTTGCGACGAGACGGTTTTAGAACGTCGCGGGGGATAAATCGCAGCAGTGTGAACTGCTCGTTGCAGCGCGTTGCAAGCCGTCGCAGAAGATTCAACATGTCAAATCGCAAGGTCCAGTTTTAGAACGTTTCGGCGGTCTCGTCGCAAGGATTGCAGTTGCAAGCAGTTGCAAGGCGAATATTTGGTCTGAACTGGGCTTTATTTCCAGCAAGACAGACCTCTGTCAAGGGTATAATGACCGTTGCTAAGGACATACGTCATGGTTTTGATGGATAGACGTCCACAAACAGGGCTACTACTCGTTCAGAAAACAATGGAATACTTTTTCGACATGACTCAGGAGAACAGGGAACACAGGAGTCATGGTTAATATCCGACATGAATCCAGTCAAGATGACGTGAGTACGTTTGGCCGCATATTGACAGTTAGCCTATACAGTAACTTCAGGCTGCAGCTGGTTAGTCGTTAAAGTTAACCCACCGCCGCAGCTTCATCTTCCATATTGCCGCGAGTGGGGATTGAGGAAGTAAAGTCGCCTGCTAACTTCCTGCTATTTCAAAATAAAAGCCAACTCACGTTTGTCTAGTTAAATACTCATGTTAAGCCAGTGAAATGCTTTTAATCTGAAGCCGTAGCCTGTTTGCAGCCCCGCGACTCAGGAAACAGAAATATTGAAAAAATAATAATAATGGAAAATAAATAAAAAAATAGCCTTATAACATTTCGTGCCCTCTCGTTTTTGTCAATGAACATGAAGAGATATTTTATCAGAGTTTTTGTTTTTGTAAACCACATTTAGTCCCGTTTTTATTAGTCAACAATAAAGCATTATATATTTGATTATAGTCTTCGTCACATGACCACCATTTACGTTGCGTCTCGTCTCGTTTCTGTCACGTGATAAATGTCCGTTGACGACGATATTTTGTCATATATTTCGTTGACAAAAACAACACTAGTCCACTGTAGTGCTCCTGTACTGTAATTAGCTAGTTCCTCTCAGCCACGTCAACTGTGGTCTGTCCATCAAGTAGGTTGTAAAGTTGTCTACCTGTTGTTTACCAGAGGGCAGATGGAGAAGACTTCTTGGGTACTTTTTCAAGACAGAACTGTACTGGAACTTACCTGTGGTTCAGACTCAGGTTAAAGAGGAGCTGTAGATTGCCACATAGCGGGTCCCAAACATTCAGTACCCTAAAGTTCACACCATCCAAACTGTTAGTAGTCACTCTGTCTGAGTAGTCACTGTGTCATCAAGCTATTAGCACAACACCCTGTGTGTATCACTAATCAGTGCAGATGAGTTTTGCTGTGCTATATGTCCTGATGTGACCTGAGCTCAAATGAGATTTGGAGGCTTTGATGTTGAAGAGGAGTCAGAGCTGTACTTGAAAGATTGCTTGAATACATGATTTTGCCAGAAACGTGTACTGGTTATTAAATGTAAGCAATATATTAATACATATTGAAATATTGTCATTGCAATGAGGGTCACCCCTCAATGATCCCTCAGATATAAATAAAGGTTGAATGAATAAATATGAATATAAAAGAAGGCAGGTGTGGAAAAATAATTTGTTCAATTTAAAAACTGAATTGGGATTTATTTAAATTCTAATACTCGTAAATTAACCACGGTACAAATTAAGCATGGTGGATTCACCCAGACTTGTTATTTGTCTGATTAGAATGTCAACAAGTATTTAATTAAAAAAAGTTGTGACTGTCTTTCTTATCGGCCCTTTCTTTAATCTGTTTATTATGATGTGAGTGTTTGTTTGTTTGCACCTGTTGGCAAATGGGAGCTGATGGAGTTATCACTGCAACAGACTCTGCATGCAAAGGAGTGACAATGACAACCGTAACACAAGTGATGATAAACCATCAAACATCTTTAGTTTACTTATCTATTAATTGCAATGGTTGGATTTTTCAACTGGGTAATACGTGACACATCAGGTATGGACAAAGTAAGTGTCACTTTTTGATCAGAATGAAAAGCATGAAAGATGTTATGCATATTTCCAGGTTCCAATATTTAATTTGGGTTTTAACTAGAAACTGTTTTCATGGTGTAGTGTACAAAACAAAACTTATATTTCTCACAGTGCCATTGTTGAATTTCCTCTTTTTAGCCTCTCTCTGAAACGGTCTGTTTTAGTGCCTATCTCTTTAAGCCCCGCCTTGCAAAAAGCCCAGTCTGCTCTGATTGGCCCTGAAGCTAACTGCCAGTCTGATATCAAAGGTAGAGCCGGTATTGTTTGTAAGGTTTGTAATGGGGAGGGGTGTGGCTTCTCCTCTTGTGAAATCACATCAGGGGAATACATCTTGATGGGGTGTTCGAACATAGGTTTGCATTTACTTTTGAAAATATAGTATTCAATGTCATGAAAAATGTGTTCTGTTATTTGGCACTGGGGCGTGCTCTCTGGGGGTGGGGTGCTGGGGGGCAGGCTCTGGGTCTGGGGGGCTGGCGCCGATTGTATGTCGGTGGGGAACGGTTGAGTGTAAATCAATGTAATTTAATGTTAATTGTTTTCCTATTGTTTACCATTGTTATAGCGTTATTATTAATAGCCTGAGGAGCTGCCTCGGTCTCGGTTTGTCTGGGCCTGAGTACCGGTTGTCCTCCCACTGAAAAATTGTCTTGCCGACGCTAATTGCATAACTGATACCATTTCTCTGACATTTGTTCTCCTCTGTCTATCTTCCATGATTGGCTGAGCGTTGCCCCGGGGGTTCTCTCCCTCTGTCTACCAAGCACTCTCCATGCTACTCGACTGACTCCGAGTTCTGTGCGGAATCAGCTGTCCTAGGAACGGATGCTCCCCGCCTGCTATTGCCTCACATCAGCACCGACTCACCGTCCATCAGGATAGTACTCTTTCTACTGGCTTGCTTGTTCAATCTTTAAATTCATTTTGCTTTGCTCACTGGTTGCTTGTCTGTCCTCTTCCAGTTTTCCCTGGTCGTGACGAGACGGTGTGGATCTGGTCCCCCCTCCGGTACCATCTGAGAAAAATGGACCATCAACGCGAAAGATGTTGCAGTGGTTAAGGATGCCACCTGGAGACGTGGGATGTAATCCTGGCGATGGAAACCTTAGTTTTCCCTGTGGAGACGAGACGGTGTGGATCCTCTGGCAGCATCTGAAGTCTTCCTGCATCCACACTATTCGCACTTTACTTAGTATTACCATGTAATCCAATGATCAAATTCCTTCGTGATTTTCTCTACTTATGACATCTATTGCAGCATGTCCGTCCTGGGAGAGGGATCCCTTACTCTGTCGACTCTCCCTGAGATTTCTTCAATTTTTTATTCCCAGTAAAGGGTTTTTACTGGGAGTTTTTTCTCAGCCGAGCTAAGGGTGTAAGGGCAGGGTGTCATATTGTATCATATATCATATTGTATGAAATGTAAAGCCCACTGAGACAAATGTGTTTGTGATTTTGGGCTATACAAATAAAACTGATTTGATTTTGATTTGATTTTGGCATTAATGTTCTAAGTCAATATTTCAAACACACACTTTGTTTAGCTATTTATGAAACTATTCATGTTAGCGCCTTGATGTCAGGATGTGAGGAGAAACATGAAAAGGAAGCATGACAAAAGGTGGAAAGGATGGAGAAAATTATGAAATCATTGAACGCAAAAGACAAAACCGAAGCGGTGCAAATGAGGAGGACAAGAGTGGTGGTGATTGCAGGAAAAGAGAGGTAAAACTGAGAGGGTGGTACTTTAAAACTGATTAGTTACAAGACCCATGATAAGAACATGGATGGAGATGAATCCTGGAGGACGAGTTAGGGAAAAAGGTACGATGCAGCCAACTGGAAAAGTTCTGACAAGTGGACAGGAGAATGAGGCAGAGAATAATGAGAAGGTGTGAGTGGAAATGGAGAGAGAGAAAAAAAAAGCAAGTCGCCTTAGGGAAGGGGCGTTTTGGTTATTTCTGTGTCAGCCTGAAATGGGATTTTTCAGCGGAACCATTGAGAGACCAGGCCAGATGAGCACCTATTTCACATGATGAGATTCCACACGGCTACTGCGATCCCCAACGGAGAAGGTGCTCTCTTCACCAGTCCGATTTTAGTTTTGATAGAAGATGAGGGGATTTTTTTTCCCTTTCTCCCCCTCAGTGGGGGAGTTAAGTGGATGATTAGAGTTGAGTTCTGTGGAGAATAGAGGGACGGTAAGGCACTGAGACACTTGTGCTGAGGCAATATTGGACTTCATTTATTTGATGAGTCATGTTTCACCTCTACTTGGTGCCATAGAGTTTTGGGTTTGTGAGAGTTTGTGTGAGAAAGAGAGGCACAGAGAAACGGTACATTGAAGAGAGGGAGAGATAAAGTGTATGTGTGTGTGTGTGTGTGTGTGTGAGAGAGAGAGAGAGTGTGTGTGTGTGTGTGTGTGTGTGTGTGTGTTACAGTACATCAGTAAAGGCCGCATGGAATTGTGGGTGTCAAGAGAGCGCATTTCCATGCAAACTAACTGATTTATCAATCCACACATCTAAATAGAAAGTGACTTTGAGAGTGCCTGTTGCAGGTTACAAAAACACATTTCCTAAACAAATTTGACATTGCTGCTCTATCTTCAATACTAACAGAGGCACCCCACCGCCCAGCCCTCCCCCCTACCACACACACTTACACATCCCCACCAAACCGTTCCTGTGTCTCTCTATCCTCTGCACACAAACACAGACACCTACACAACAGACTTGAAGTCTATAATTTGAAGCAATAACATGCCCCTCCTCTCTATCAGCAATGTGAATCACAAATGTTTTCCCAGTGTCTCGGCCAAACGTTAAGAGTATGAGTTGTCATTATGTTGAAAACACATCAGCATTTTATGACTTGTTGAATTGCGTCGGTCAAACGATACACCTGGAGTCTGCATATTCACTTCTTCACTATGTCTCTTTGCCATCCCAAGCACGCCAGCGGATCAAGCCATGGTACTTATTTGCAGATAGACAGCATATAGTTCAGGAATTACAATATGGTTTCCTGAACACAAACACAATGCAGAGATGGACAATAGGTGAATCTTTGTACAAAAGAAGACATACAAAAATCAGTATACAATGATATAAGCTGCTACATACAGCTGTCTGAAAATACTTGGAGGGCAGTTAAACAAAGCCACAGGTTTCTAGTGTCTGCTCAACACCTACTCAACCTGAGGATGATAAGTGATGAAAGGAGCTTTTATCACCACAATAGAGAGAGAGAGAGAGAGAGAGAGAGAGATAGAGAGAGCGAGAGTATGCAGCAGTAGTAGTAGGCAGCAGTATGGGGCATCTTATAATACAAAGCGGCTAAAATAAAACTGTAGAACAATTGTGAATGTTTAGTGTATAGTGCTGCATGACTGTAATGGCTAAGCCAGCCCTGCGTAACATCTCTCCCACCTTTATTTGAGAGGGATGCCAGGGTACACACACCACTAGGGGATCAATTAAACCTATCTTTTCTCCTCTTTACACCTCCTCAAATCAGGAGGGGGGAATTTCAAACGACAGAGTGTGTGCACTCCACAACTCCCCCCCGCCCCCCCCCCTTCCTCCTAACCCAATTAAGACCATCTTCAAAAGAGTGCGTGAACACCTTTAGAGAGGGTAAAGATGTAGCTTCTTTCCTGAACCGTCTCATGGTCTTCCGTGCTGCTTATTGCTGCCACTGGAGGAAGAGTCGTGCTTTAGGGAAATGAGGCTGAAGGTAACGCTATAGCAAAGCACTATAGTTCTGAGCAGCCAAGGATGGAAAGTTAAGAGGGAAGGCTGCAAACCCCTTTGTGTATTTGGGTTTGGGCCTCAGTAACAGATTACATCTCAAAAAGAAGTAGCCTCACTATTGGAAGATGCAAAGAGTACCATTGCTGCTACATCACTGTGCAGTTAATGTGCTAAGGTGGCTGGATCTTATGAAGAATATATTTTAATTAAGTCCTTCTAAGGAGGGATTTTGAAATATTGAGTAATTTTTTTGGAACATATTCACAGTGAAAATAAACGTGTGAGATAATAAGTGTGATTGTTCTGCTTATGGAGACGTTCACACTGTTTTCAGCTCCAAAACTCAATACAAGCACTGCCAGATATGAACTATGGCTGTTTTGTTCAATTTAACAATGAAATCTCTCATGAGGCGTTATACGGATCCTATGTCCAATGTTCATCTAATGTGATGGATGGAAGGTAGCAGTGGGACAAATAACCATAGTTGCAATGTGCAGGTACTGTAAGAAATTCAACTACGGATGGTAATTTACATCCAGAATGAACAGTTAAAGGTGGTGTTAGCGATTATGGAGATGCTTGTTGTCAAATCACGTTTTGTCAAAATCAGTGAATAAAATATATCCTCACAATCCACTCCCTGCGTGTGCTAAACGGAAGATACTCACAAAACAGCCTACAGAATCGCCAACTCCACCTATAACTGTGCTGATCACTTGATAACTGAAATGCATTCATTTGTAATATGTGTTTTATTGAGGTATGTGTATGTGCCTTGCCGTGTATCTATTTAAAAATCACACACCAGGGTTACATTAATTATTAATGGCCCACGGGTATTTTAAATTCTAACTGAATTTCGGAAAACAATTACACACAAAAGTCACAGCCAGCCCTCCCCTTAAATAAAAAGGAACGTGGTGTTGGTTATTTACTTTAATTGATAAAGGGCTTTAGGACTTCCATTCATCAGAAGGAGACATGATACGTTTTGCTATTCAATGCATTGGGTATTTCTATGTCAACTTAATGTAATACTTCATATCCTCTCACGTATGTTTTACCTTTTCTTCAGAGCCTTGTGATTAAGGTAGCGGGTGTGTAATAACTGAGGTCACAGATAGCACAGTTTGTGTTTTACAAACAGCCGATAGACAAAATGAGACGAGTGAGGAGGACAGAATCAAATGACAGAACAAAGCACTAACTATTGACCAACGCTGTACATCAAAAGAGCTGCATACACTCGGTTTCAACAACTCTGACTTTAGATTTAAAACCTGTCAAAGCCAATTTGACGAGAGGCACAGTAAAACCTGCTCTCTGCCTCATCCACTTCACCGCAGTAGTTTTCTTTGGTATTAACAATCTGTAGTAACACATCATGTAACCTTGCACCACAGTAATTAGAATGTTCATAAAAGCTTAAAAGTTGTTATTCAGTTTAATCTATCAAATAAAGCTTTGAAATACAAGTGCAGCTTCTACTTGGATCAATTTCTCTTTTTAAACCTGGCTCTCTCTCTCTCTCTCTCTGTCTCTGTGTCTCTCTGCCTCTCTCTCTCTCGCTCACCACTACCTATGTGAGTGTCAGAGAAAACTCTGAGGCGAATTCTCAAAGGGCCATGTAAATTACTTGCGCGGTCGATGTGTGCAATGGGCCATTCACATACAAGATTTATACCTTTGGTAGTCTTAATTATGTCTGCCTTTTATTTGCTCTGTAAAGCAAGATGCACAGAAGCCTGTAACAAGCCTGCCTTTCCTATAATAAATCTGCAGGATGGGATTGGTGGGTTTGGACCCAGTTGCCAACATCCTTCTCTATCCTTCTTCGCCTTTCTTATACTCACACTACCTTATTCACTTTCCCTCCATTTTTTCATCCTCTACTTCTCTATTTTGTTACATGTTCTTCACTTTTGTTTACCTTTGGGATTACCCTCTTTGTATCCTCACCCCTTGAGTGTGAAAACTTCTACCTTGACAATAATAATTAAACATATTTAGTTGGAAATGTGTGAATGATGGTGTGTGTGTGTGGGGGGGGGAGTGGTGGTGTTTAGAGATTGTCAAAATCACTTTTTGTCAAAATCAGTGAATATTTCACGTTCAGAGACCTGTTCGTATTGTGTTTGCACTGAAAAGAAACATGTGAGCTTCCGTAAACTGGTAAGGGAGCCACTATAGCTAGCAGCATGCTCTTTTAAAGAGACTAGGCTGTGTATTAACACTGGATTTTCTTTCAGCTCACACATAGTAGGTACAGGTAACTGATAGTTAAAGGTGAAGTAAGCGGTTTATTTATGTTAATATAAGTGTTGAATCGCTCTTTATTCATACAGTGATCACTTACATAATGTGCACGTTTCATAAAGCCGATCTCTCAGTCAGCTACTCTGCATGTAATCGGCAAATAAACTTATTGGAGGATCCCAAAGTTTTTATCCAATCACAATAGAGAAGGCTACAAACCGACACCCGTGTCACTCATGGTCTCACTGCCGGTGCACGCCAGAGCAACAGATGGGTGAATGTGTATGCGCCTACAATGGCGGAGCAGGTGAACATCCTTCCCAATGTCTGTTTTGATGGTTTTTATCATGTTTTATCACACTTATGGTGCTAGATGCTAGATAACTCGCTGCTTGAAGACCGCAGTACATTAATGTGGTGACGTAGGGACGAGCAAGGGGACTACTAACTGCAGTAACTGACAGGAAGTTAGCAAAAAGAACCATTCCGCTTACGTCACCTTTAATGTGGGTCCTTTGTTTACACAGCCTAGACTGTGTACAAACAATGGATTTATAGCCCATACACATAGTACGGACAGGTAGTGGATCATAAGGAGATATTCACTGATTTTGACAACAAGCTTTCTCCAGAATCGCTGACTCCACCATTAATTGGTTGTATAAAGGTAACATAATTAGTTGACTAGCTGGTTTTGGAGTATTTTTATATACAGTTTGTTTCAGTTTAGTCTTCCAACGACACCAGACATCTCCATTAAAGGACCTGAAATTGAAGTAAAAGGGGATGGTTTTTGCCTTAAGATTCGGTGAATAATGGGAGTGACCCTTAAGCACTGTGTCTTTATTGAGTGCTTGTCACATCATTAGATTGGGCTGGTAGAAGTAATGCTGGGCATTAATTATCTTCCGGGATCCCCATAAATATTGCCACAAACCCTTTACTTCCCCTATAACTTGCAACTTTCTCACCCTCCTCTCATCTACCTTCCTTTCATCCCGGGAGCGGAGCACATAAAGCTGAACTCGTCATTCTAAAATGGAGAAGGTCACCCAGAGCCTGCTCAGACTGACACAATGATAACTCAACACTCGATAACCTGTCACTCCCAGTGATGTGTGGCTCTGACATTTAAATGTTTTAACATTATAATCTCAGCGGGGCACGGAGGTATTTGTGATGTAGTGAGGGGGACTTTTGTAAAAAGAAAAACAGTTGTCCGTCTGTGTCAGAGGCGTGATTCACATTTAACTGCCGTCAGAGTTAAGAAATGAATCAACAGTTCATGTCATAATCGATATAATCGCTCAAAGGTCCCGAAAAGGCTGCCAACTCCCAGCCATCAAACAGGATGTAAAGATGTTGGAATCCCATGCTGATGACAGTGGTTTGCTTTGCTGCCAGGCCACTGTCTATCAAATGTGATCACACCATACCCACTTGGGCATCAGCTAAGCTCTTACTTAACTCTTAATCAACACCTTATGATTGATTTAGATCCATGGAAAAATTGTTTCAATCTGTAAAACACATAAATTAAGCACCAAATTTACAAAATGATTGTACTGCTGTTGTGGCCGCTTTTCCTATGCAAATGAGAGAAAAATATAGTGTTCAATTTGCAAAGAAGGCGCACAGGTGGAAATGCCAGCAAATTGTATTACCACGCTGACAACATAGGTGCTCAGGTCCCATTAGCATGAATTTGAATGAGAGAATATTCAAAAGAATAAGCAAATCATTGCGCCCTCCCTATGAAAATGAGCCTTGTTGCAAATACCATGGGGCAGTTGTGGTGTTGCTATTTTTCCGTATTGAGACCCACATCTGAAATCGGCACAATTTCTCTCTCTCTTCATTTCTTTTTTTCAATGTACAGACCTACAGAGAAATCTTACTTGTTTGAAAAATGTTGAAGTTACACACACACACACACACACCCTTTTCTGACATTGCATAGTCATAATAATGAATCATATCATTCCCTCTGAAAACAACCAACCATCCAGTAACATAGAAAGGAGTTAATTTCCTGTCTTAAGTGGATGAGAATCATTCATAATTTTCCCGGGTCCATCTCTTCAGAATGCCATAGTGCTTACTGACGCTGGCCATTCACCTCTGAGCATACATTATAGCGTTTAAATACATCTCATTACTTTTTCTCAGCTTAATTTTCAGCAATAAACACCACAGTATATGCCTGGGCATGAATGACTAGACTTAACCTCTTACCCCGGCCATAAACGTCTATTCAAGCAAATTGGCCGCTAATAGTTTTAAAACAGGTCTGATGTCTTAATATGCTAGGTAGCCATATTGCCTCTTGTGCTATTGTATTTTAAGCAACAATACAGCAACAATTTAGTCCTGTAATCTTTGTTGAGGAGTCGCTCTCACTCACCGTTTCACTCATATTTAAAAAGTAACGGTTTGTGTGCAACAAAGTGTTGGCATGTTTTGCATGAGTGATTACCAGGAGAAAAATCCTGCAATTTCCAGGAAAAAGACTCTGAAAGCTCTCCACATGAACGAGTACATGAATAAAAATGAAGTTGTCTTCATGAGTGACCTCAGTCAGGAGGAACGATATATATATATATATGAGAGAGAGAGAGAGAGAGAGAGAGAGAGAGAGAGAGAGAGAGAGAGAGAGAGAGAGAGAGAGAGAGAGAGAGGGAAAAGGTAAAGGCCTGGGGAGGGGTGTTGGGGGATAAAAAGATGGAATGAAAGCAAAGGTTGAAGCATAGTTCATAAAGGGTCAATGTATAATTACTTACAGAAAAGCCCACTCCGTGGGTGGGCACAGAAATGCATTTAGTGGCGCTTAAAATTTTAATCTAACTATGAAACGGCACTTTCTTTTTTCCCTCTACTTTCCCATTTGCCCTCTCTCTCTCATTTGCTATTTCTACACATTAACAGCCTTCATTTTGATCAAAATACAAAAGCACTAAAATTTCCATTAGGCCTTTTATTTAAAAAGAGAAGGGGGGGGGGTGTGGTTCAAGGAAAAGAGCACTTCAAAAGAGAAAGCATTGCTTTGGCTTTATCTTTATGTTAATCAAATTGTCTCTCTGTGTATTCTATTCACTGGTTATTCTTTGATTAAATATTGTCCCCCTCTCAAATTCACTAAGCCGTTTACAGCAGCGTTTGATTTCTGCTCCTTAAAAGCTCCCATACAACGAGGTGACATGTTCAAATGGTTGCTAGTTTGAATAACACGTTGGATACTTTTAAGCCATTAGTATATATGAGAGAGAGAGAGAGCAAGACAGAGAGAGAGAAAGAGAGAGAGTGCAAACAAGAACAGAATTATGATGTGTGTGTCACTGATACATGTATACATGTATACATGATTTTTAGTGTGGGATCAGCATGCTTTTTCAGTGAATCTGACCCACAATCCACTGCACACTGGATGTCATGTCACACCGACTGAGCCTCTGCGCGAAAACAACCAGCAATGCGACAGAATGCAACTGGTAAATAAACTAGAGTCAAGTTCAAGGTGCGATGTTACGATGAAAAAAATAAGTAAAAGTGTGTCCCAATTGTATGCCTACTG
Organism: Hyperoplus immaculatus; assembly: GCA_949357725.1. Lineage (NCBI taxonomy): Eukaryota > Metazoa > Chordata > Actinopteri > Uranoscopiformes > Ammodytidae > Hyperoplus > Hyperoplus immaculatus. The sequence goes on from OX442355.1 coordinate 23,587,356, forward strand.
CATGCACACTACGTACTTTTTATGATCACCTGTAGCATGTAGAATAGTAAAGGGGAGAGTATGCCATTCGGAACACTGACAGTCTCTATCACTTATCTTAACCTACCCCTCCCACGCACACTATGAATTACCTGCACTTCATACGGCTTTTGGATTAAGCAATGTGGATATAGTTGTTATATGTTTTTTTCCCCACAACACAAGTTATCTTTGACACCCCTTAACTTTATTTTACAGTAGTAACTTGATAAAACTGCGGATGTCATCCGGTTAATAAAAACTCCTGGCTTTGAGGTTAGGCTCTCGGCATCAGTGCTTCATTTATGTCTTCATCTTCCTCTGGCCACAGCAGGAGTCGGTGAACTCAAAGAGTGTGGAGGCAGGCAAAATATGACTGTATGATATAATATATTAAATCATGAGGACCAATTGCTGAAAATGAGTGAACATATTTTGTGAGCATGATCTCATGATTCGTGCCCTCAAATAAAAAATGTTCGAAGATTACATTTTTTTTTTCTTCTTCTTCTTTCTCTATGACATATCTTCCTGACTCTGACTCAATGTTCCTGTAAGGCAACTAAACTTTTTTAAAGACATCCATGGGTGTGGAATGCAAACTCTTCAAGAAATGATTTGATAATCCATTTAGCATTGCTTGCCAGGGCCGCACAGGGTTTAATAAAGATAGGTCCAAGGTCCCTGATGTAAATATGTGCATTGGAAGTCATTTGGAGAGAAACAAATGTAATAATAGCTTTAAAAGCATGTCATTCAGCCTCCTTTACTTTGTCTTTCTGCTTTTCATATCATGCTTCCTTCTCTCTCATGCCTCTCACGACATCACATTATCTCTGTTCATTTCTCTCTCATCCTCTTATATTTAAATTAATTTAGTAAAAGAAAAATATGTATATAATCTTTATTTACTGGTTGTGTTTGAGTTTGTATTATTTTGCATTTGAATGATGGGAACTATCAATATGAACAGTATGAACTTAAGCAACATATGTGCTAGACAATATATTCATACTGTATATCATTTCACTATAATTGTGTCAATGATTTTGATATACATAGCACAAACACATTGGCATAATTATAGAGAGATTATAGTTACAGATATAGTATATCAGGAGTGATATAATGTTTTTAATTGGACCAGGTCAGTTTGTGTTCTGAACACAGAGGGCAGCACCTGCTCTTCCTCTCTCATCTCCAACACCGACTTTTTCTCCCCATCTTTTTTCCAATATGTCTTCTCTTCACATAGCTGAGCTTTGATTGCTTTTCATTTTCCCGTCTGTCTCAGTGGAGAAAGTAAACACAGGGCCCGGTTGATATTTATATGTAAATGTTATCGCTATGGTAATAGAAATACATAGGGGGACCTCATTTTAACATGAATTTCAACCCTTTATAGGAAAAGCATTTCAACTTTTGGTCGCAAGCAATGACAGTGATCAGATGAGACAGCTGGTAATCTTGGGCGGACAACCACAGCTATTATATTTCACAATATGTACACCTCAGGATAAATGCAGAGGTCAGGACCCTGTTTTTTCTCAGTGGTGGGGACGGTCATTACTGCTCGCTAGATTTCTACTTCACAGAAACACAATTAACTATAACATATGAGGATGACCTTTCTTCTGTGTTATTGCTACAAACCAAATTGCCTTGTTTTAAGAAGCAACTATCCTCGCCATATCTCCTCATATCATGACACACCCCCATAATTCCATCTCTTAAAGCATTTCTCGTTATAACCACATAGAACTCTCCTTAAAACCAACTTTTACTTGTACTTGTACTTTTACTGGTATGTTTAAACCAAATGGGCAAACACACCTATTTAGTTGGAAGCGTACCAAAAAGGTGAGTTGTAAATCCCTGCGTAATACTTTGTATCGGTTGTGGTGTTGGCAACATAATCCTTCAAATTTAACCGAAATTGGATTTTTCCAAAACATTTTCTAATAGGAAACTGATGAGGAAAATGATTTGGATGCATGCAGGTTGGGAGATGAACTGAGATGTAGCCAATCCTCATGAACTTCCTGCCTCAGCAATATGTAGTGTATGAACACATCTTCTACAGTGGAGGTTAATATATGCAGCTCTGTGATGGCCGACTAACCCCACTCAGCGTGGGACGTCAATGTTCGATGTCAGCGACGATACGCACGGTTAATAGTGGGATTTTAGAGCTGCTGGAGATTGAGGGGGAATGAGATTACATTTTTTAACGGTTGTGTTACAGGCCATAAGCATGACGGCTTTCTGAGTGGTCTCGGCTAATGACTTACTTTATGCATGTCAATCCAGACATTAACTGTTGAGTAAGCAGGATACCGGATAGGATTGTAGGCTGCCTGGATTTCCTGGTGGGGCTCTGCAAAATGTCAAGGTCCACAGGTTGGCACAGATGGGTGAATGTCAGCTCTGCGAGAGATTCCTCCCCAGAAGGCATACAAGGAGCACAGGAATGGAAATAAAGCTCAACCTGAATGTGTGGTTTTAAATCTGGCTTTTCGGGGAGCAAGGCACCAACTCACAAGGAGATTGTGGTCTGTTAGGTGAAGAGCGTTGCACTGGATTGTAAAGGTAATGTTTTTAGTTTGGAAATGAATGGAGTGTACACTGTATGTCAATGCTGTGTAATAGAGAAAGGGTTAACTGGGCTGTGTAGTGAGTGACATATTGTGAGGGGTGATTGCCGACTAAACCTGACCTGTGGGTTGTGTCCAATTGTTTTTCAAAATTACAGAGTATATTAATTTCCTTTTACTTGATATAAATAAATATAACACCTTGCCACTGTTTTGTGTGCAGTTTCATTTATATCAATATTCAGCGTGTAATGACTTCAATTGTCAAAAAGCTGAGAAACTGAGACAATAGTATTGTGATTTCCTCTTCATTGCTTTGGTTTAGTCTTTATTCCAAACATTAAGTATTTGATTATTATTTTGTATGGACTTGATCAAGGCAATGTGCTTCCACAGGGGATGAGACAGACAACAAAATATGGGTTGCCTGTCTGAACAAGGCCTCGGAGATTAGGGTAAAACAAGTCTATAGTTCAGAGTATGCGCTACAGTACCTGGAGAGAGTACACATCCACATAAACACACACGCACCAGCTGTACACATTTGCATAAATACATATCTGTATATGCTTTGCCACAGCGCCTGTGGACACAGGGCACACATGCATGCATGCAAATGAGTAGGCACACACACACACACCACAGGTTAAAAATACAGCTGTCACCCACACCTGTTTCTGCAGCCCTCACTACATGTGTCGGTGTCATCACATTGTTACAGGAGAGCTTTGCATAAGCAAGTATGCATGCACACAAAATAACAAACACACACACACACACACACACACACACAAACAGACACATTCATACATCCATTCATACACAGTTGCAGAAATGCAAAGACACACACATACCCTCAAACACACGCACACACAGAGTTCTCCTGGGCTGGTGTGTCTGGTGGGTGTCCAGTGCTGGAGTGGTTCTGCTCTAGAGAACGGCAGGCCCTGTCTACAGCCCATCAATCAAACACCCTCCCAGCCTTCCTCTCTCTTATCCTCTTTTCTTCTATTCTCTCCCTTCCTCCACAAGCCCCTTTTTCCCATTGCTCTGTCTCTCTCTCCCTTCCTTCTCTCATCCCCCTCCATCTATCCGATAAATCCGCCACTCTGTATAGTGTATACAACATTTCTCATGCACCAGCGCACCTTTGTTAATCTCCATCCGCCTCTCTCTTTGAATCCTAAACTCGCATCTCTCCATCAATCTATTCTTTCCCCCTTGCATATTCAAACGATTCTGCACTCGTAGATACTCAACCAGCTCTCCCCTACACTTTTAGCTGTCTCACCCCACAGGCTTACACATCCCTTTACCCTCTGTTTCTCTCTATCTGTTTCTGTCTCTCTCTTTCTCTGTCTCTCTCCCCACCCCCACCCTGTCTCCCCCTTCCTCCTCTGTCTCCCCTGATTGATGCAAGCAGACGGCCTCTATCAGTGTTTTATACATAATCCAAATAAGATATGCTTGTGCCTGCATTTCTGAAAGTCCCAGCCAGCCCCTGACACGATGTGCTGACAGAGGATTCGCAATATGCGAAGACACACACACACAAACACGCGCCCACAATTGTGTGTACAAAGTATACGTGCGTGAAAACACTCACACGCTCATTCACAGACACACACACACACAAACACACATACACACACAGCCATCATCAAAGGATTATTTCTAAAAGTTATGGCAGACAAGACAAAAACACTGTATGTGATTGTGCGAGTTAATATATTGATGTATACGCGCGCATGTGTCGGTGTGTGTTTTGTGTGTATTTGTGAGAGGGGCTGAGACAGAATGTGCATTTAAATGGCTGTGTTAAGCAGTGCTGACCCATCTCTTTCCTTTCCTGAGATCCCATCCATACCTAATACCAAAGCAGCTAAAAGAAAGACGCATGTAAAGCTTTATGGAGTCACATAAGAAATATGATGCTCCGATCTGTTCCCTCCCAACAGCTGAACGCACCAGTGACACAATAAAAAGAGGATTTTTATCACCAGAATAAATGCTTACTTTACCAATTATGTATTTCTTGTAACCTTTATTTAACCTCGAAAGATCAATTGAGGGGTGACCCTCTTTTACAATGACGTCGAGTACAGATACACAATATACAATGAAAATACATAACAAGTTTACACACACACACACACACACACACACACACACACAGACAACAACAATTTAAAACATTCAGATCAATTGAATGAAATAAATAATAGCCTAATTAAAACAGTTACAAGTGTGGAGGGGTTGATTCAAAATAATACTTTTAAATTGGTTAACAGATATGAGTGTATTTATTTTAATTGTATGTTGTAGGCTGTTCCAGGAGTCAGGGGCACTATAGCTAAAAGCGGTTTTACCGCTTTTAGCTATTTTTCTGTAACATTTATTTAGCTACCGGCATTTTCCAAACGTATTAATCTTTATGCACCTTATTTCCTTATTTTTAATCATCACATTACCATGAATTATTATAACTTAACTGAAATATAATTGAGTGAATACTTATGCAGTTCCTGCCCCCACAGTTTTTGCGCGCAGAATAACCCTTCACCCACAAAAGCGTATGTTTAAGGAGTCGGTGAAATCAATAGACACCTCTGATATGCTATATGCAATTTCATTTTGTGATATTGATTTGTTGTCATGGAGTACATTTTCAGGAAAATCACACAGCAAAAGTGAAGCCTCTTTCAGACATACAACCCTCAATGTTAATTTGATGGAAAATTAACATGACTGTTTAATATCTAAATAAGGTCTGTGTGCTTGTTCGTAAAAAGTCACATTGGCTAATCTCTCTAGCTTGGCCTAGTAAGATTATTGCATCCCTTTCAGCCTTGCACAAGTTAGTACTGAATTCCATATAATCAAGGTAAAGGCAGTATCAAAATGCAATCCCTCTCTGCAAATGCAGACCCAGCTGATTCTGCGGAGGATAAAAAACCCCATCTAACCACAGTTATAATCTGAATAAATCTCTGACGATATTTTTTAATTTCTCAGTCATGGCAATTTGTGGATGAATTAATTAACATTTGGCAAAATGCTTGACTTTCAGCAGGTGAGCAAATAGGAACTTAATGAGAGTCCCATCTAGCCGTCTTGCCATTAAATGCTCGTGTTGGGTATTGTTAACACATGCAGCAAAAATCCCTCTCTTACAACATTAAATGATGACACTGATGCGGAAAGGCTTCCTGTGATTTACTGTGGGAAGCTGTGGCCAGCGTCCATTGTCCCCATGATGGCCATTAATTAAGGCTTCAACTGCAACGTTTTACAAGCCATCAGTGATGCAGCCTGATACCTAAGAAACTGTTTTCTACCTTCTAATCAAAACACATTTTAACTTGCTGCTGTGCTCCCACTCTCTCCGTTTCTGCTTCCTCTCTTTTACCAGGTGCCAGATATCACACAAGGATTTTGGCTCATTCTGTAATTGTCATTTCAAAAAAAGCCATAGGGAACAATGCCATAAAAGACAACTATGTGTGAACGACAAGACGCTCTTACCTTAACAGAAAGATGAAGCCAGCGATGTTGCATAGTGCGTAAAACCCAATACTGCCATATTGCAGGCTTGCTCATTGATTTGCAACAGTGCACACAGAAGTCTAATTAAACCACAGATGCAAAACTTTGGAGTTCTTGTGATTTCAATTTGGCAAATTTGTAATCACAACATCTCTGCACAAAATGAAAACACTGGAAGAATGCTTGAAATTGTACCAATTACCACCCTCTGAAACCTCAGCTTCAACAAACCAAATCAAACAAAGGTTTTTTTTCCGTCCCCGGTGCTCTGCTTTTGATTGAGTAGCATCTCTTTAACTCGAGAAAAAAAATCAGCTTTAAAAGTCAGTGAGCTGTTGCTGGATTTCGCACTGGTGAAGCCAATGTTTATCTTTGTTGTTTTGCTGGTTAAAGTAGGATGAATACAAATAAGTTTCAAAAGAAGGTCCAGAGGATAGAGAAATAGTATTCACTGTTTTAACTCCCAGAGTCTTACTATTATACATTCCAGCGGGTTCATTCTATTGATTTGTGTGTTTATTGGAAATATTCACCATGATGCTTCTTTTACGACTGTGCTCACAAAATTCCTATGGTTACATAACATTTTTTTAGGAAGAACTGTAATTAAAAAATTAAGGTTGTTCATTGTCAAACTGCAATTTATTGCTTTTATATATCACTTCTGTTGCAATAATTTAAAGGCAACACAGCACACCAACTACAGGTATGAGCTTTTATACTGTCTGAGAGAATTTTCAGGGGAATCATCACAGCAGCACAATGTGAATGAAAATGTTACTGACATCAAGTGCAGCAGCTATGACTATAGCTATGCCATAGTCATAGCTATAGTAGCTATAGCTTATAGACATAAGTGAAGACAAAACGATACACATTCAAATGTAGACTACATTGCTGAAACACAGTTCCTTTGCTAATACTTATTTCCTGAACATCAGTGTATGGGAATGTGATACTGAAACTTGTGATAAAGAAAAAAAAAGAAAAACACTGGAGAGAAAGGATTATATCCAGATTTGCTGCTTAGACTAATGAAGGACTGGGTATTAATGTATGAACTCAGACCTGAGGGATTCACACTGAGTAATTGAGCAGTCTGGTATGCTCACCACCAAAGCCAATTGGAAAATCCAGCTACCACTGGACAGGAACCTCTTTGCAACCACAGGCTCACTGCATCATCAGCGCACATGTTCCCTCGAATATGGAGTACAAGGGCAAAACTTCATCACACGGCTCATTGGTGTGAATGCTGAAAGCAGACACAGCTCTAATATTCTGCGTATTTATTATTATTCCGCCACTTTAAAGAAGTTCAACAACTTCAACATACTTCAACCTTCAAACTTCTTCCATATATCAACATTTTCAGCTCTTCAAGGACTTCTTGGGACCATTTCAACATTTTCAAAAAAATATCATAATGTCATACTTCTTCAACGTTATATGAAAACTATTCAAATCCCTGGTACTCATTCATACTTATTCCCACACACTGCATAATACCTTCCAATTGTTCAGCTATTTCAGGACATTAATTTGTATGATTCTGAAGTTTTTGCCACACTGAACAATTTCAAAGAAATTCAACTTTTATGAATTTTAATATTTCATGCAAAATTATGATAATTCCTACTTGTTCATACTTCATTGTAGAAACTCCATTCAAAGTTGTTCCTGTTTGTCTTGCACAGGAGCACACTTTCATAATTCACTATTTTTTCATAAAATGTACAATTTCAGAGATGTTAAAGATTTATTAAACAAAAAATCTCTCAATGCAAATTAATAGGGACATGACGCCAAACGCTACTCCTCATTCGTACTTCATCATAGAAACTTAATTAAAAAAATACATATTCAGCCGTCTTCCTTCTTTCATAGTTACAATTCAAAATGTTCAATAAATGTATAGTTTTCAAATGAGCCAGTCTTGTTTGAAGCTATGCAACATCAATATTACACAGTGAGTGGATGGAGCAACATCCCTAGACCAGATGCAGAATGTACTCCATTTTCAACTTGCTGGCCAAACCAATTGTTTTACAATACAGACCCAAATTTCACACTGAATCTTAATCGGAATCTTCTGGTTCTCACGGTATGTTAATTTTATCTGTCAGACAAACGGTTTGCCAGATAGAAGTAGCAGTTTGGGCTTATGCGTTCAGTTGAAAACGACAGTGTGTGTGATCCTCTATGGGGGAGATAAGAAGTGAGTGTAAGTGCATGTACAGTACCAGCTGTTTTCAATTGACACTGATTAGCTGTCAGTCACTATGGAGACCTCTGCACCTGTCTGTGACATCATAGGATAATGTAGGTCACAGAATGGGAGAAGAGTCCAATCTCTTATTATACATCCAGAATACAAGTGAAATTTTCCAAAGTCGAGAGTTTGAGAATGGTTTTCCTCTAATAACTTTCAAAATGTTCAACTTTTTCAGGAGTTTGAAATTACCTCCTCTGGAAAGTGGTGGAGGTTCCCGAAAATTATTTTTAAATAATTTTAAATTTTATTTTCCAAAAATGACTCCACAGCCCCATTCAAAGCAGTTGGGAAAAATTCAAAATGCTTCGACTGCTTCAGTCAATGCTTCATTCAACATTCTACATGTTCAGCTCCTTCAGGACATTACATGGTAGTATCCTGATTGAGCTAAACACAGGGTCGGGGGTTCGAGTCCCCATTCCAACACAAAATGTTAGACTTCACCGGATTTTCTTCAACATTTGCACAGATGTTGATTATGACTCAGAGCAGTGGCGTGCACAGACATTTTGGGAGGCAGGTGCTCAGTGTAAAAAAAAGGGCATAATATATTCTATCGATGAATGAGCAAATCATTTTAAGGGTACTTGTACAAAATCCCCCACTGGCCTAATGACTTTTAATACCCGGCCGCACATAGAGTGTTTCTCAAAGGGATTTGGGAGACTGTGTTTGGGATCCTGGACCTTCTAGGGGGATCCGGGGGAGCAACCCGGAAGAAAAATGTTAACCTTTTAAAGTAAAATTCATCAATCTGGTGCACTTTGAGAAGAAAGCTAAGGCTAAATCACCTGTGTCAATGTGGGCTATTTAGTACTATTTTCTGGAATAATTTGGAGACACATAATTACCAAAAAACAGAAAGAAAAAATGTACATGTTTGAAAAAAAAAGTCAGCTTCGAATTTTTTTAAATAATCCCTTATCCCGAATTCTCTCTTTGAAGTCTTCGTTAGGCCCCTGATCTCTGTACTAATAATATCCTATTAAGGTAAATACAAGATTACTGCAAGTATTGTAACATAGAAATAACTTATGGTTGGGACAAAATAATATAATTAGCTTATATAGCTTCATGATTGATTTAGTACCACCAACACACTTTGCGTAGTTAAAATAAAATGTGTGGACAGCTTTTAAGATATTTCAATGACATTTGAGGAACAGTTCAACATTAAAATCTGAGCTTTAAAAGGCCCTGAACAGTTAACATGACTCTGGTCTTGGCTCTGACCATTCATCTTCATCATCGTCCTCCTTGGATGCTTTCATCCAGGAGAGCAGAGAGCAGCTGGGCTGCCTGCTGCAGCTCCCTTTCTTTTTCCTTTTTTAACCTCTCCGTTCTAGGCATTATACTGCAATTTGTAAATAAAAAGAGACCAACCAACCATATGAATAAGACTGCTTGGTTACATTACAACAAGGCACAAGCTATTTTTTCTGCAAATAAATTACTGCAAGTGAAGTGTTAATTATATAGCCTAAAGTAAACCTTAACAACACTAAATATTCAGCATACTGATAGATTCACATGCTGTACCAATGACAAACTCCGCCGACATTAGTTGTGTTCATCACGTCATTTCTATTATTGTTTTGGGCTAGCTTGTAAAGCAGGACAGTCGGCTAATTTATGCTCAGCTGTGTGGCGCTGAATGATAGAGGCTACTTTATAACAGAGACAAATAAATGCAAGTTATAGGTTGGCAACTGAGGCTTCGGGGGCAAACAATACACTCTTGACTCCATTCATGTATGTGTTACCTCGCTGGTGGGGCAGGGCAGGCCGGGGAGTAGGTGTGTGTGTGCAGCGCAGCAGAGTGAACTGCTGCGTCAACGCGCCTCCGTTTGTGTCCACTCTGCGCGTTCACGTTGACAAAGGAAGTGTGTGCGGAGGAGGAGGAGGGGGGCATATTTATGGGGCATTATTGTCAAACGTTTTTAATCGTTGAGCATTTATAGATGATAATGTCGGCATGGTCCACATACACTGTAAAAAAAAAAAAAAAAAAAAAAAAAATCAGATTTTTTTTTCTTTTTTTTTTTCAAAAGGGCACTTGATTGGGCCAGGGGAAAAGGGCAGGTGCTTCAGCACCACTTCAGGTCTACCTGTGCACGCCACTGACTCAGAGATGACATCATAAGAGTTTAGAGGTCAAAGGTCAAATTTCGATGTCACAGTGATGTTGCCTTTTGCGACTGCATTATCTCATGAACGCTTCCACGGTTTTTCTTCAAATTTTGCACACATGTTGATTCTGACTCAAAGATGAACTGATTACATTTTGAAGGTCATAGTTCAAGGTCATAATTCATTCCTCATTTCAGCTGGAAAGTCCAATCAAACTTCCAAATATTCCACATTTTTCAAACATTCTATTTTTCAACTATTCTGTTCATTCCGATATATTCATCCTTCGTTCTTCATCAACATTCAGCAGTGAAGCGTCAGCTGCTTCAGCATCAGCTTCAGCAGCGTCAGCATTCACGCCTCAATTTCTTCAAGGAATTGCATTTCTAGTTACAACTTGCTGTTATTTTTGTAGCTTTGGCCATCATGTCTGTGACTGATAAAAGAGCAACATTGTAAGAAAAGGCTCTGCTGCTTAAGGGAGCTCTAAATCAATCTAATTACATTAACAGTGATTCTGCCAAGGGAATTAAAGAAGAAACATGTGTTTTTTGTTTGTTTGTTAATATACGTGTTAAATCACTCTTTATTTATACAGCAATCACTTAAACAGTATGAATAGTTCAAAACACAGGTCTCCCAGTCATTCAGCTTTGCAGAACTTGCCAGATACAATTTTGAGTATCCCGCTTGTTTTTTATGCAATCAGGAGACAGAGCGCTATAAAGAGGCGGGTCCCGTAAACGATGACTCGCTACTCTCCATTGCGGCACTCTCTGATGAAGACAGCTGCGCACGATCATTTGGTGGTGACGTAGGGATGAGGGAGGGGACTGCTTACTGCAGTCACTGACAGGAAGTTAACTAAAAGGACCATATCACTTACTTCTCCTTTAAACCCCGTATATGAATAGTTCAAGATATTGGGAAATATATTTGTTTTGTTGTTGAAAGATGAGAAGATTGATATGGTTTCCGTATATTCAATCTAGGGCTAAAGACAGCGACTGGTTAGCTTAGCTTAAAACAAAAAACTGGAAAAAGCTAGTTTGGCTCTTTTCAGAGGCAATGAAATCCACCTACCCTCAGCTCCAATAATAGCCAGACAGCTGATACACCAGTATTCACATTTACAGACGGTTTGTAAACATGCAGTTCGACTGATAGATAGACTGTCAGGACGGGAGCATGTCTATTTCCCACAGCCCTTTGGTCCCACAGCCCGTTGGTTCCACATGTCTAAGTAATCTAACTATATAATAAAGATGAGTATGTCTCTGTGTGTGATTGGGTGTGTATTCTAACCTCTCCCTGTCCCCTTAGCCTAACCATCCAGCTGAGATGCCTGAACCTAATTGCCAATTTCAGGAACATAGGGCTGTGAGACCAACGGACCAAGAACATCCTAAAATGAGCATACTCAAAAACTATTCTTTATAAATTCCCCCTTTCATTCTAGACATTTTGACTTCTCCATTCAATGAGGTGTCCCAGTAAGCTATGTCAATGAGTCAGCATGGATTATACCAGTGCCCCGGAACTGGCTCAGCGAAATGGAACATTGCCATCATAACTGAGACTTATTCCACCTGTGTTTTGTCCTATTTTGGCAAGTCAAAGCAGCTGCAGTGACATGGCCTGCTGCTCAATGCCACAAGAGGTGTGATATACAGTACATGTAAGTCAAGGTTGAACAGTAGAGTCGTTCTGTGGACTGTTTAGGACCTTCATTTTCTTTGACTATTCTTTAAGTTTGCCTAACACCTGTCTGATTGGGGGTGGTAGGATGGCCTAAATGAAAAAGGTGGCTGACATGTAACCATGAGGTCGCTGGTTCGATCCCCGGCACCAGACATGAGGGTGTTGGTTGCGAAACTAGCGGTGGCTGGTATTACATCTACGGTGCCCACCATCACTACCATTGTTTCCTTGAGCAAGGCACTTAACCCCAAACTGCTCGAGGGGCGCTATACTGTACAATGGTTGACACTGCACTCTGACCCCCTCCTAAGTGTGGCAACTGAAAAGACACATTTCAATGTATCCATTGACTAATAAAGCAACTTAACTATTATCTTACAGCTTTGAATTTGAATGATGATCAAAACTATGAAAAATATAAAACAAGAGAAAAATGTGTGGCTTACAGGATTTAACATAAATACTGTATACTGCCTTCAAACATTGTGCGTCTAATAGCACTGCAGTGCAATATAAGCACTAGGCTCAGGAAAAGGCAGACAGACAGATTAAAAGACTGTAATATCTCCAATCACTATCCAATATCTGTTTGCCACAGGAAAGAGGACAATCAATTCCAAGTCAATTTAAACTTAAAGTTCATCCCTCTCTCTCTCTCTCTCTCTCTCTCACACACACACACACACTCAAACACACACACACACACACACACACACACACACACACACACACACACACACACACACACACACACACAGCGACACGCCATCTAAACCTACTTTAGGAGCAATTAACCCCAGTCCTTTGAACCCTGAAATGTCAGTAGTTATATAATATAACATGACGAATGAATGCCTGTGAGGAGAGCTATAGGTGGGGGTAGAGGGGTGCTTGAAAGTGAGTGTTAAAATGTTTTTTGCAAGTTTGCCTATCTGTGTGATTCAAATGAGAATCCTTGGAAATAGAGCGCCACTTTCACACACACACACATACATGCACACTGGCTCCTAACAGATATATGCACTCTCACAAAGCTCATAAATCACAGTGACCTAACTGTCAAGATTCAAACATCACAAAACTTTGCCACTGTTTACTCCTGTGTCTGCAGCGGGTCAACTTGTTCCAAATGAGCCACAGGTAATACACAGTGTTTTATGTCCGTACTCCATTGTGAAGATGATTTTTGGAGGGGGCCAACTCATGACAGTGGGGCTGGTGCACATATCATCCATCAGAAATAAAGCAATGCCTCAGTTACAGGCATATATGACCAACATGAGAGAAAAAAGACACAAAAAAGGAAAAATACACATGATATGCAGGGGTGCACAAATCAGTAAACCAATAGAAAAGTATAAATACTGTATATACAACAACACCAACACGTCTACTCTGCAACCATGCAGTGGCTTTCCAGTGATTGAGTTCATGGGATTACTAGGGATCAATGGTTACTTAAATGCAAATACTTAGTGAATGCGTCATGGTCACATGATCTTCTCCATGAGCTGACAAGGATCACTTGAATGCTCCATTAAATGTGCTGACCAGCACACAATGGCTTATAGGATTGTGTGGGCTGTAAAAGATACACCTGTTGAGTCTAATAAATGGAATAGACTTTGTCAGCCTGTTGTGGCATATTTGGTCTAGAAATTGAGACTTTGGAGGATCCTTCTGAATCCAAATCGTCTTAATTTGAATTCTCAGCTACTGTTAAAACGTGGGAAGGAATAATATGAATCTGTAGGGTTAAGAGTATATTTGGAATTTACAATGTGTAAACACCAATAAATGTGCCTTGTAATATAATAATATAATCATGATATTTCAAGGAAATTTGTGATAACGATATTTATGACGATATAGAAAGAAAATAATGAATAACATTTTATTGGTGATTGCAGTCGGCAGCATTTATCATAAGAGACACAATGAAGGGCATTTCCCATCCTTATTTTCCAACCATATAGCAGACTACCTATTCCTATATTTTAGAGTAGAGAATCTCTGAAGATCAATTATTTGTATATCAAAGAAAAAGAGAAAGCTGAGACCCCATTTTTGTGCTGGTGCGAGTATGTGTGTGTGTGGGTGTGTACCCGCAGCGCACTTGTGTTCATTTTACCAGTTGACACTAGCTACGCTCGTTTTTACCGTGAGTGCAGTGTGCTAGCTTAGCCACTAACAGCTGATTGTTACAAACGAGAGCAAGAAAGAAAGCTGTGTGTCGTCAAATTGCTTAGTTTGTCACGAGTCTCCTCATCCCTCTAGCAGCACTAGGGTACAGGCCAGGGGCCTCATTTATAAACGTTGCGTACGCCCAGAAGAGGGCGCACGCCAATTTCTAAGCAAATATTGGGATTTATAAAAACCAAACTTGACGGGAGATGTGCGGTCCTCCACGCAAACTCTGACCCATGCGTACGCACAGAAAGTGGAGAAAGGCGAAACGGCGACTCCGTCGGCACATGTATGAAGTGCGAGAACGAATGTGTTTGTGTAAAATGAATCCAGATAGGCCTATTATAAGCCATGTAGGTCTATCATATATTGGGAGTTCCTTTGCAAAACGGATGAAGCCATTCTTACAACTAATGAACAAATGCCTCCACGGATTATTCCATGGAGTGATACCAACAAAAACAAAACGAATTAGGATCTTACATAGTCTACAAACGGAGATAGGCTATATGAGTGCAAACAAAAAAAAATAGCGTTCGAATAAGCTCTGCAGTTAGAATAACCTATCTGCATGTTGTGGAATTAATTCTGATAATATTGAGGTGGAATACAGCCTATTACTTTTACACTGACGCTGTTCTCGATGCCTCAGTCAGGCAGACAGGAGTGCACCTTTTCATACACTAATGATAAGCCTACTGTACATCACATAGGCTACTGTGATCTTTTTCACGACTTTTAGTCCGTTTTATCTATGTGTTTTTCTTTGAGTTTAAGCACGTCGCAATTGTGTTTTGAAAGGGACTGTGAAGTTTATTATTAACCCTCCGCCGCCCGCCACTGCCCCGGGATGAATTCTCCGAATCTGTATCTCATGGGGGGTCTCAGTGTCCCTCGCTCGTGGCACAAACACTGTTGTGTGAGGATATGCACTTGTTTGCGTCCACTTTTATGTCGGATCGCTTCTTTTTATTTCGGCCACAGCGTTCACAGAGATCGCCACAGGCTGCACTCTGACGCCTTTACGCTCACACTGCCACCAAACTATATTTTCCCTGGTCGCCACTTCTCCAACGGGTACTTCGGGGTGACCGCAGTTGTCTATTTTTCCATTTCCCTTTCAGTCGGCAATTGCCACTACCGCCTTCATGCACTCAGTAAATGATATTAATTTGGGCGTGTCGATGACTATGTATGGGTAAATATGGGCGGTACGTGAAGCCCGCAAAGTCTGCGCCACATTTAGAGTTGATTGTGATTTATAAAGGGAAACAGGCGTAGGACGTGAGTGCGCACTGTTTTATAAATCCGAATATTTTTGTTCGCACGTACATCCTACATTTCTTCCGTACGCCAGCTTCCACGTGAATCCCACGCAAAGCTTTATAAATGAGGCCCCAGGCCCCCAGGAATAGTGGCCAAGCCTGGTATTGCAGGTCCTGGGCCCAGAAGCAGTTATCACCGTTCACTACAATACACGCAGGGAAAAGGAATCTGTCTACGAAAAAAATGTGTGGATATCAATCAATGGCTCATAAATATCTTTAGACCATGAACTAAACAAATTAAAATTAAATATTTTTTAAACGCCACCTCAAGTGTTTTAGGAGAAGGAGGGTGGGCAGCTGGAAACAGATGTAGTGAAACAGATGGCAGGAGGAATCTTTGTCTTAAACTTGTTAACCACTATTACTTTACAACAACAGAGAGTCATTTAAAGATGACATATAGAGAATCATTAATGCCGATGGTATGATACGGCTCAGCCCTAGTGCCTTGTACTCGAACAGTGCATGATCCAAAAAATAGACAAAGTCAATTTGACCGTGTTAACCAATGATTTGACACCATAATTCGTAGTTGGTCCATCAAGATGTGTAATAGTTAGATAGCTTTGATCCAGTTGACAAAAGCCTGAGAGGAAAATGTTTAATTTCTGAGGACAGTGGTGTAGTAATGTAGCTTAGCCAGAACCCTTCGAGACTATTGTCGTCCTGTCTGTCAGAGCAGCAGCCACGCAATTTAAACATCCAAGTTTCCCCGGAGAGGAAGCCGTTGGCTTGAACACATATTGACCGGAGAATCTTAGATAGTGACCCGGGCCAAGTGTGATAGGCCGCTAACCACATCATTAGACTCCGATTATCTGTGCCGAAACCTATTAGAAGCTATTAGCAGGAGGAAATGACCCTGACCCTAACATTGTAGTTTTACCTCTTCTTCACTGGGAGACGAGACTGAAGAAAAATAGATTAGGATCAGCATGAATTACTCCAACTAGGCCCTGGAGCACAGGGGATTTTAGATAAGTATTGACACACACACACACACGCATTCACGCACACACACACACGTACGCACACATACACACACACACACAAACATAAACAAAAAGCACAGATATCCACAGCTCCTTAGGGGATTGGTTAGATGCAATAAATCCAGCCTCTAAATAGATAGCACTGCAACATGTGTTGCTCTTCAGATCAGCGCTGATATGATTACGCATGCTCAGGCACATATATATAGAGTATATAGAGTACTAGACATATTGTGCTGCTGTAAAATACACACCATGGCTAGGCTGTGTGTGTGTGTGTGTGTGTGTGTGTGTATGTGTGTGTGTGTGTGTGTGTGTGTGTGTGTGTGTGTGTGTGTGTGTGTGCTGCAACTCCCTCACACGCTGCTGACATCAGCGCCTTCCCTCCTCTTCCTGCTTATTATGAAAGGAGTGTGTCCTCAGATGACTTGTGTCCTTCCACAGCCGCCAGCCAGAGATACAAATAGTGTAGTATAGACAAACTCTCCACATGTGGTGATATGCTTGGTAAAAAATAACCAGTATACGTCTCTTGACATTGAAGAAGACACATGCACATATAAATCTTCACTGATCAATAGCTCTACACCATTGTCTGCCCTAATGTCCTACAAAAAAGGCCCGCCGCCTTGTTGGCTAGACAAAATCAATGTCATTCTTGAGTAAAAGATATAAGTGGTAAAAATATATGTGTCTACGTGCGTTTTTCTGATTTTGAACCTAAATATACATTATGTCAGAGTGGGTTTTTGAATGACTCAAAAATGTCATTCATCTGAACTGAGCCTCATGGCCGAACGGAAATGTAAACCAAGAAGTATGTTAAAATATTAACCTCAAGTAACAGGAGGAAGAAAAGAAAAAAGAAAAGAAAATGCCCATCAGTTTGCTCACCGCCACTTTGGACCACACACAGGGTTTCCCCTGAAGCAGTGCACAGCGTGAGCCGCACCTGAGCAAAGCTGTTCACTGCAGCGACAGCAATAATTCAGTTAAAGAAATCGGTGTCATCATTTTTATTCTATAAATATGGTTATAAATAAATACATTACACCATTAGATCTTTTGCACAAGAATTTGTAGCATCTTTTTCATGTATAATTTATTGGAGAAATGAAGCTGGCACACACACTGACAATGACAGCAATGAGATATGTCAGCTTGTTAATATAAGAAATCATCCACAAAGCAGGAGTACCCGGATGACAAGTATACCTGAGAACAACAGTAAGAGTGAAGGGGGAAAATATAGAGGATCCCTGTTTGCACTGAGAGCTACATAACATACAGACAGTAATGAAGTGGTGCCAGTAACTTTGAATCTGTAGTCAGAAGACTGGATACCATGACATACTATTTACATATTACCTTATGTTCAAAGCAAACCTATTTAAACATCCAGTCAACTTAAAGCATTTTCATGCTGCATGTACTGTATGTGCTGAAGTGATTCTTCGAAAAATCAAAGTGTCCATGTGCTTTTAAGTTATAATGTGAAAAGGGCCTAATGTCAGCAAGTCATTTACCAACATTTTTGCTGACTTCTATAGAGTTCTGGTGCTGACTTGAAGTTCACGTTAATTTTCCTAATCAGGAACACATTTTTTTTAAAGTATTCAACAGCATGTGAATGCAGCTTTATTGTCATGTTTTAGGTCACCTGCTACATGCTGCCCCATGTTAATAAACTTGTTGCTAATTTCTGATGTTTGGTGTTGGTGGGAAGGTAGTGCACACTGCATAGGTTTATCAGTGTGTTCACTCTGAACAGCTGCTTGCTGAGGCTGAAAACGACGTTGATGAGAGCCATGAGACCGAAACAAAACAGTTAAGTTGTGGAATGTAAAACCAAACAAAATAGTCAAAAAACACTAATAGAGGGCTCTGTAAAGCGGAGACACACTGCAGAGTTAAGTGGTGATTCTCTGATGATTCGTCCATTGGGGCAACACTTTTTCATAGAACACAGTTATTTATTCTATTTTTCATGATAAATATACAGTATTGATTGAAGCAGCTGTAAGGACAACCAAATTATACTGTGTGCCCAATAAGATAAGACTTGAACAATTTGGGCTCAAATAGATGTCAGCATCACCCAGTGAAGGCTGTCCAACAATACCTAGGGGGTTTCAAAGCTTCCTCGTGAAGAAAAGCTGCAGTGGTTTTGAATACTTCAAGCTCAGCCCTGATGACTGCCCTCCCTAAAGCATGGAACATTTATAAATGGGCACATAGAAAGAACATTTCCTTCACATTATCATGCACTCAATCTCTATAATTAAGAACTTGTAGTCCCAGAGCATCTGTTATGTCCGCCAAAGTGTGCAAAATAAAGTCCTGTATTTGAATTTGCTGGTGAGAAAAACAGGGGGTGACACAGAAAATCGCGAGACAGTTAACAATGTTTCGACATGTGTTCAAGACTTTAACTTCAAAACACTTTATTTAGCTTCACCACAGAGACACACCTTTAATTACTAGTTGCACATCTTCTTTCTTAACTCTTCTTGGTGCCTGACAGGTAGCTGGATTGAAACTGCTGGCTTCTGATTGCCATGAACTATTTAATGACCACTGACAGGTGATTGACAGAATTGTAAACACTTTGAAGGCGTCATATCGGCTGGTTTTCCAGTCTTAACACCCATAACATCACAGCGATTAAGGTAAAGGGCCAAATCATGCATTGAACGAATGGTTGTTTGGCTGGGACGTGTGTGTATTTTTAAATAGTTATTCTGTACTGTATTACAATGAACATTGCATTGTGGAATCAAACATGTACTACGTATGAAGTTTATATCAAATACATTGAAATTATGTCTGTGATTTGAGATAGGTTTTTCTTATCACCTCCACCAAACTAAGCAAGACATCTAAAACAGCACAGTTCCTCTGTGTTTTCATTAAGGCATTGATTTTATTGGACTGAACTGGTGACCAAAATTGCATTACATCATGGAATCGGCTGACAACAGATACCGCATACACTCTCCTACACACGCATTGACACACACACACACACACACACACACACACACACACACACCCCACACACAAAGATATCAAATACTCCAGGGGCAACCCACCTCATTAGTTATAGGCAAACATTCAATTAGTCAGGGTAATGGCGGACATAAAGCATGTCTGCGGTAGCAACGCTTACATTCCTCCTTCCCACTCAGCAGCACTAAAACAACTGATTTATATGGCAAGGTGAGTTGCTCTTACTCTCCGTGTCACCCAAAGTGTGATCGTCTTGTCCAAGCTTTTTGAAATCAGTGTTCCTTTCCAAAATAAATGGCTCTCTGAGATAAGAGCCACACCAGGCTAAAGCATGAGCTCACCTTTCTTTACAAATGTTTGTTTAGGAGAGGCAGCAGGTCTGAGGTGGACACTAGTAAAGCAAAGTGAAACAGAGACAAAAGTAAAACAAGTAGATCTACGGAATGATGTCTCTCAACCACAACTCTCACACATTTTCAATAATATTTTTAAGATGCCAAATAGCATTTCATTAAAAAATTCAGGCCACCGAAAGCCACATGTAGTTTGAGGGCCTGGAGACACCTGGATTTATTTTTATTTTTCCAAATCAGTTAATTCCAATGGAATTACAGCAAATCTGAGAATTCACTCAAGGAGGCAAAATCCCCCCCCCCCCTCCCCCCTCATGCAAATGTTACATGTTGTGTTCAGCTTTGACGGTATATTATGACAAATTCATGCCTTTGACCAACAGTTAGATGTCCTGAGGGTGCTACCGAGAGCAGGAGAGTCCTAAGAAGAGGCACAATAGCTTTGTAGATGTGTTGCACCATTAACTTTTATTCTAACCCTGCAGTAAAAAGTTTCCACAATAGATGGTTTGCAAGCAGTAATGAGACAGGAGTTGATGATACAGATATGTCTTTAGAATCAACACGTCGCTGTTATTAGTGACAGAGCTAAGCTAATTAGCCAAGGCAACAGAACGTCTGTATGTTCCTGAATTTTACCAGTGGTAAACTATGAAGAAATATGTTTGAAAAAAAAAACCTTAGATAGACAAAAGATAGATGCCATTGTTAAATCAACAAATACAAACTACATTATAATGTGAAAGATGGTTGAATGGATAGATATACTAATGACTGTTTGAATGCAACTCATGCAACTTCCGGCTTGCCGAGGGTTAAGAGCTATTTACCGTGAGCAGCGGAGAACTCAGATTCACAGCCTTAAAAATCTCTGAAAATCTTTGGAGATGTCCAAAAAAGGAAAAAACATTGATAAGGGAAAGGAGGAAGACAAAGATTATGCGGAAGAATTGAAAAAACAGTTGGCAGACTTGATGAGAGAAATGAAAAGTGAGAGGGAGACGGAACGAGCACTGCTGAAAGCTGAGCTGGCTGGGATTATGGACGAATGGATTGGGCATTTTGATGCAAAAATTAAAGAAAAAATTGCAGCTGGTCTGAAGCCAATGTTGATCGAATTGAAGGAACTTCAAGCCGTGAATGTGAAGAAAGATCAGCTCTTGAAAGAGCTTGGAGATAAAATTGATGACCAAGATCAACAAGCAAAAAACAGAGATGTGATACTAACTGGTTTGGACATTAAACCAAGGTCGTATGTAGCTGCCGTGAGTGGAGAAGAAGAGGGCGATACAAGGAATGTGTCGGTGGATAACCAGGTTGAAAGGTTCCTGAGAAGCAAAGGCATTAGTCTGGATCTGGAGAACGTGGAGTCTTGTTTTCTTCTCCCGAAGGGAAAATTCGCCAAAAAGCGTGCTGTTATTCTGAAATTTGTGAGTAGAAAGCATAAGATAAATTTGCTCAGTCAAGGCAAGAAGCTTAAAGGCGAACAAATTGGAATGAGTGAAAACTTAACCAAGAGAAATGCTAATCTGGCCTACCAAGCGAGAGGGTTAAAAAAATGTGGACGGGTCCAACAAACATGGACAAGAGATGGAAGAATCTTCATCAAATCGAATGGAGCTACACCCGAAGAAGCTAAAATTGTGCAAATCAGAACGGAGGAGGATCTGGTTCAATTCCGGAGGGAAGAGGACCTGATCAACCCAAGCAGCAAGAATGAGCAACATAGTTATTAGCTAATCTTTACGAGGAACCTAGATTATCAGACCCAAATGACATTATTACATTATTACAAATGACATTATAGCATGGACAATTTGAATTAAAGATGGCATGGTCTTTGAATTAAAGGGATTTAAACTGTTTTGTGTCAAAATATAAGGTTTGGAATCGTAAATACAATGTGCTCTGCTATTGATAACCTAATGGAATGTGTGACTATTGAAATTTAAATGAAAGATACATGTTAATTATCAGCTGTGTGTTCAGAACACCCGAGTTAAAATTGGAAGACTTTCTCTGACTGAAGAATTTGTAAAGACACTGCATGTTATGGGACTGTAGTCAAGGTCAGCAGATACACTGACTGTTTTGAATACTTTTGCAGAGGTGTTTAGGCTACTAGAGAAGAAATGGACAAGGCCATATCTGCATTGTCACAGGAAGAGAGGAAAATAGAGACCTAAAATTATTTGTGTATTAGAATGAATCTTCTTAAAAAAAAAGAAAAAAAAAAGTGTTCTAACTGTAGTAGCTGTGTATCTGTGTATCTGAATCTTATGGCAGTGGGGGCGGGACTCGATAAGCCTTTGGCTTCTCCTGCTACCCTTCGGACGATAACACAAAGTAATATGTATGAATATGCAATGAGAAAATTATGTATTATGTGTAATTGTCCGGAAGAATAATAATAAATAAATAAATAAATAAAATGCAGCTGGATAAGTTTCATTCAACACCCTGTATTTATCTGCAGAATCACAAACTGTAGCCTAGATCCTGATTATTAAAGGAGTTTCCTCCAGTGCACAAGATAGCTCTTGTCCGGGCCTTTTATTTAGCTGCTTGACCTGTTGCACCGCCATTAGAGGCACATTGCATTCAGTGACCTTCTGTCACTGTCAATAAAGTGGCCGGGGCAAAGGCGCTGCCGGCACTCTCCCGGACAATATTATTATTGTTATTATCACTAGAAATGGAGGAGCTGCAAGTACTTTCATTATTATTAGTGCTAGTGTATGGAGCACATTTATACTTCAGTCTTCAGATAAGACAACATGCAACACAACAGCTAAGGAGAATTAGCAACTTTGGCAATGGATAAATGTCATTTAACATTTAAAAGGGAAAGCAACATTGATTTGTTTCACAGCAAATAAACAATCATGACTTTTTCCTTTAACCTGTAACGTTGGTTTCATTCCTCCATAATACATTATGTTCGTCTAATAATAATTATTATTTACAATAATTACATAATGTGTCTGGACTATTATGTAATGAAGCCACTGATTATCTGTGCTGGTATATCCCCCGCTTGAAAATCTCAAGACACACATTAATTAACTCCATATAGCTGTTGGCACAGGCATCGGTAACCATGGAATAAAGTGTGAATACCTTCTTAAAATGATGAGCATGTGGGCGTCTCGAAAGCAATCATCTTTTACGCAGTCTGTTTGCATAGGTTTTTAATCTCGCCGGAATCTCAGGTGTCTTTATCTTCACTGATTTCCCTTGTAAATAAACTTGACCTCAACATCAAAACTCCAACGAGCAATCCCCCGCTTCCACTCACAGTCGTCTCCGAGTGACTGCTCCCTCTCTCTTTCTGCCTGTCATTCTCTGTTTCAAAGATTGTTCAACGACCAGCAATTTCACAAAACTAGATGGCAAATATGCAAATATGTTCTCCTTCTCACCTTGCATTACTCTTGACAGAAAGAAACACACACACACACACACACACACACACACACACACACACACACACACACACACACACACACACACACACACACACACACACACACACACACACACACACACACACACACAGATTCAAGACATACCTCCTTGACAGTCAATTGGCTCTTATTGTCAGTGATGTTTGTTTGCAAGTCCTCCACACAAGCAAAAGAAGGCGGTGGATATAAGTTTTTGGGAGAAAGAACAAGAGAAGTGCGGAAATAATGAAAGACCAAAACAAATCAGGTTAGGGAAGGACAAATATAAAGAGACATATTTGATGTATAGATGTATCTGATGAAGGGTAAATAAAAGGTGTTGTTCTTCTGAAAGTCAGACGGACAGAAAATAAAGAAGGGTTGTGTTGTTGTTGTTTTTTTTTTGCATTGGGTTTACATTGGAGAAAGTGTTGCAGGAGGGACCAGAAATATGTAAAAACAAAACCCACTGAATAATTGTTTGAAAATCATATTGCAATCATGGCATTAAAAACACTATATTTATGTGCACACGCCATGTAACGACAGCTTTATAATTGAGTCAGTAAATGTAGACATCTATTTTTGACTTAATTCTTGAAAAGCAGAGGTTTCATACATTTGCATTGCACATGTTCCCTGGGGCAAACTACAGAACCGCAAGCAGAGGAGACTCAATCTGTCAATTTCTACATTGGATTGACAGGAAAACTCAAGCACATGTTTTAATAATATTTCAAACAAAACATGCATGGTCTACAAAACTAAATACATGATGTTTCCATCATCACTGATAACCATAAAAAAGGAAAATCATTTTCCAATTATCCTTTACCCGTTGAGATCGGGACATATGTGATAGCACTATTCTTAAAGCCTAAACAACAATAAAAAGCATAGAGGCTGGCAAGTGTAAGTACATAACTGGGCCTTGTCCAACAATCAAAAAACTCCCTACCAGCTTCTTTTAATTTCACTAATTGACATGTTGTATCATAAACAGACCTTTCAATTAGATAGAAAAGTCTGTCTCTGTGATTTCTTTTACGGACACCTGCTGTCACCCCCCCCCCCCCCTCCTCCCCCCAAGCAAAATGAGGCTGGTGGCTGTTCTGGGGTTGGACAGCCCATTTGTTCCATTATTGTGGGCAGAATATGGCTTTAATTGATGGCTAGAAAGGTGAATGTGTGACGGCTCAAAAATGATACACAGTCCAAAACAATAAATCAATGATCTGTTGTTGCTCAGGTGTGTTGAGTCAGTGGCTAATGCAAGTCAGACCTGCCCACCTGTGTGACATCGGTGTTGACCCTGAAATTTGCCAAACTAAATCATTCGTTACAACATATGTATCCAAAGCTAAATCAACCAAAGTTTCAAAAGTCAGGAATGAGGCCGGTTGTGATGATGCTGGACCTTTTTTTGCAGTGCAGAAATGATTCACGGAACATTTCTCCCACACATTTAGAAAAATATCAATATTGTTCCTTTCAAAATTGGTCTCCAGTGTCATGCCCAGAGTCATAATTACGGACAGTTTCATTGCAGTGCACGTGACACTCACTGTGCAGCTGGTGTAGCTTGCAGAGTTTTTAACCTCGGCCATTCCCCTGGCCTTTTGTTTTCGCCACATATGGGGTGGGTTTTTTTCAGAGGCTCCAGCGCTGGAACATTTTCTTTGACCTCTCACCCTGTTGTGTAACCTTAAAATTGGACTTGCGAAAAAGAAAGCAATAAATATAAATGACTGAATATATTGCTATTCTCCATATCAGCATCTATTTCCAAAGAGTAGAAGAGACGGCGGTAATGTTAAGCACTCGGATGCAGTTTCAAAAAGAACAGCTTTCTTTGAGATGAGGGTTTGTTTGTGCAACGTACAAGTGACTTGCTATCTGCAGTGGAATAACATACCAGGCGTTTCATTTATAAGCCATAAACCATTGTGTTGCTATAGTTTGTCCTGTGTTTTTCATCTTAGTTACCATGGTATGTGATGTTGACATTCTTCTGCCCGTTGTTTAATGACACAATTATGAAAAAGTTATCATCCAATTTGTATTATATTCACAGTAAAGTTAACAATATATTGCTCTAACACTGCAATAAAACCATGCTGTTAAAATACAGACAGCATCTTGTTAAAGCACAACTTTTATTTAACAAGCTCCCACCCTGAAGAGAGCCAACACCAGAATGCCACCATAGGACTGGCCTCTGTTCCTACATAGCTTCTGTATTAAATGATGATCTAAAGATTTGATTGTTGAGGGATGTTTCACCTCTTTAGATACGTCAACACTGAGTCAGGCAACACATTGTTGAGTAAGGCTCTGTTCCAAGGTTGTATTATGAGTTATCAGCATTGTTACAAGGGGCAGAGGGATTTTGAATACAGATTTCTTACTTGTGGAGCAGAACCCAGAATTAAGTTTTGCTTTCACTTCAGCGAGTTAGACTCTTAAGGTATTTATTGACAAGCAAAAGCTACCTGCACAACAATGAGTTAACAAACTGCATCTCTGAACACAACAATATTAGAAAGTCAGCAAACAAGACACAACATTGTTTGAATAATTGATATGGCATATACCACCACCCTTACATTTTACCCAAATGTTAAAACAGTGATGTTTTTGGGGGGACAGTGGGTAGAGCGTCCCCTGGGCCCAGGCCCTGCAGCAGACCCGGGTTTGAATCCTGCCCGGGTCAGTTATCTTTGCCCATTTCAACTATGTCTCTCCAATCTGTCTAATACAGCAACAATGCCAAAAGTATGTAATAAAAGAATGGTGTTTTCAGGGTTGAAAGCTATAACAGAGCTTGTTGCTCCTGAACAAATAATAATAAGTTCAACATAATATACACAAGACCTGTTCAAAAAAAGGATAGGACTTGTCAAGTTCTACCCCCATTCTTCACCAAAAACAAGTGAACAATCCAAAAACTGTCTGATCGTGATTGTTCTGTTCCTCTGTATTCTCTAATTCTGTGTCATGTAAGCTGCAGTATAGTGGCCTGGCCCTTGTGAGTTGATTCCAAAAAACAACACAGAGAACAATGAGAGAACAAAGTGACACGAAGCAGGGTTCAGTTCAACAGTGAGGTTTAATGAACACACAGGAGTATATACAGTACACGTTCGGGAACAAACGGCTCACGTAATGCTCGAGCGGGTACATTACTTGAGAGTAGATAAGAAAGAAGTGCGTAGGAAATAAGTAAGGAAGCTTTAAAATGTCAAGGATGGTTCCAGAAAAGATAAAGGGTGAGTTGAGGAATGAAAGAAATGCCATGAGTCAAGGTCAGAAAGATAAGCTATGATCAGAATCAAATGTAACAGTGAGATGGTCTTTTCCAACAAATGCCATACTACTCAACGCTGGATATTATATTTGCAGACAGCAATGTGTTGGAATGATTGAAATGTCGCTGTGTGATAGAGGCTAAAAGCCAGCAGAGCCATTTTGAGTAACTGGACTTTACTCATACTCATTATATAAAATATGTCTTTGAAATGGTCAGCGAGGAAGTGGATATTTGGCAAGCAGTGCTTTGGGAAGTTATTTGACTCCCCTATTGTAACCATTGAACCTCAACTGAGTTTCACTGGTGTTCTAGACAAAGCTCAAATGGGTCGACCCTGAAAGAGAAAACTATTTATAAATATCTATTTTTTTCACATCTTGCCAAATGTACTGTAGGTGGAAAAGAGACAAAGGTGGCAGCAGGGAGAGACAAAGACAGAGGGGGTGAGGAAAGGAGAGAGAGACACACAGACACAACGGGAGGGAGGGGTGTGGTGTGTCCCCCTGTACAGCCACAACTCAACATTTCTCAACTTTAATAATGTCATATAGTATTTCATGTTGACACAGACACATGAACAATGCACCTGCGAGGAGGGATTCATAGTAGCTGGGAGCAGCTGAAAGTCTTTACGATTCAATGTCTATTTCTCATCATCACATTGGAGAACGAGCAAACAGAAATACTGAATCCTCCACTCAATTTTATTATTGACAATATATTCCCTTTTTATTTTATTTTATTATATTGGGGTGAGCTAGCAGTTGCATGGCAACCAGAAATGCAAAGTGAGTTTGTACATAATATTGCTCATTTGCCCTTTGAGCTGATTCCAACACTCATACCTTAATCACAATCACCAAGCATTCTACCTGGGAAGATTCTTATATAATAGTGACTACAATAACTTAAAATACGGATTTATTGTTGTAGCTTTTGGACCGAGTCACTTTATGGCAACACCGAAAACAGAGCACAGAAGTAATTGTTTCAAAAAGAATGCAGACCTTAAAGGTGCTGTAAGCGGAATGGTTCTTTTAGCTAACTTCCTGTCAGTTACTGCAGTTAGCAGTCCCCTCGCTCGTCCCTACGTCACCACATTAATGCACTGCAGTCTTCAAGCAGCAAGTTATCTAGCATCATCTCAGATCCATAAGTGTGATAAAACATGATAAAAACCATCAAAACAGGCATTGGGAAGGATTTTTACCTGCTCCGCCATTGTAGGCGCATAGCTTACACATTCACCCATCTGTTGCTCTTGCAAGCACCGGCAGTGAGACCATGGAGTGTATACTATATATGAGTGAGACGGGTGTCGGTTTGTAGAGTTCTCTTTTCTGATTGGATAAAAATGTCAGGATACTACAATAAGTTTATTTGCCGATTACATGCAGAGCAGCTGACTGAGAGATCGGCTTTATGAAACGTGCACATTATGTAAGTGATCACTGTATGAATAAAGAGCGATTTTACACTTATATTAACATACGTAAATAAACCGCTTACTTCACGTTTAAACACACATCCTATTGTATATTTTTTCCTTG
Organism: Hyperoplus immaculatus; assembly: GCA_949357725.1. Classification (NCBI taxonomy): domain Eukaryota; kingdom Metazoa; phylum Chordata; class Actinopteri; order Uranoscopiformes; family Ammodytidae; genus Hyperoplus; species Hyperoplus immaculatus. The sequence continues at coordinate 23,615,795 of OX442355.1, forward strand.
TCAAACCTGAATCTCTCAAGCAACTTAACTTAACTCACATCAAGTAGATGTTGTGATGTCAAAAGTAGAATAACACCGTCTGAAACACTGTGACATGAAAGCCTCATAAAAATAGAAAGAAAAATCTGTATTTTACTGAGAAATACTATTTGCATTTCTGCCAGACTGTTGAGCTAGACAAGTCATAACTGTGCATGACTTTTAGTGCCTCTTCAGTGTTGAAATACTCGCCAGAGGGCACGCAGTGAGCGATTATGTGGTACAAAAGCACTCCATACACTTGTTCACAAGTTTCTTTTTGTTTTTTTCAGTTAGAAAAATGACTATGACAATGTACAAATGTGCAGCGGAGACATGATCGTTTAATTAATTGCAGGTCCTGAATTGATTGAGGACCTGCAATAACTGTTATTCACCATACTTTTTCTTCTTCTGAACTTTTCCGCCACATTTTCCAGCTTCAATTCATCCCGCACTGGTGCGCGCAGAAATGCAAAACCTTCAGCATCGGGCGGAATGTTCTAGTTTAGTTTAGTGCTTGGTGTCTATTCTCGCTGTAACTGCTAAACAACATTCAGGTTTACATGTTTCCCACAGCATCAGCAGTGTACTCAATACCTTTTAACTTCCAAAAACAGTCATGTTATCATTGAACAAATGAAAAAAGCAAAATAACCAAAGAAGGTCGCGAGGGAGCATCTAACGCCAATAGGTCTGCATGAGAGGATGGGGGACACAAGGCTGTGGTTCCCCTTCTGCCTCTATTGGTCTACACACATAACAGCAATGGCCATTTTGATGTGTGTCATACTGCGTTGGTGTGTTTGGGTCTATGTACTCAACCCCATTGTCCTCAGGCCCTTGTATTCTGCATATCAATCTAAAGATTTATCTGTATATCAAGATATCTCCAATTTGGTTATCTAGGTTATTTTGCTACTCAATAGTTTGCGTTTTCATGGTTGTCCTTTCCATCTAACAGTACTTTATCTGACAAGCTCTACTGTTCTTGTGGAACCCTCTCCTCAAATACCCTTGTGTATCCTTGACGTGGTAGAGATCTCAACATTCATTTACACTGATAAAACCCTATTATCAAATGGTCCACTCCGATAAGATACAGATCTCTGACAGATGCCATTGTTGGTAATTGCGGCCAAATTGATTGCTGAAGCAGAGAGAGAGAGAGATGGTGTCAGGGCAGGAACGTCGGTCCTAAACTTTTTGTCCTTCATCTGTTCCGAGCATCCTCCTCACAGCAGTGTGAACATATGAAGGGGTGGCGTGATTGAAACTGCTTATTAACCTTCGGCACAGCCATCACTTTTTAATTTGCATTTTAAAACGCTCAAGCAATGCAGTGTAGGTTTATCACCCGTGGACTGCTTTAGACGGCAGTATATACACAAACAGTGTGTTACACGGTCCTTGATATGGACTACTAGCACATACAGTAAAAATCTACTTTTACCAAATTTCCTTCAGCCTACATTATCACCACTTGCTACAGTTGGCCTGTCGCTATACAATTATTTCCTAATTAAAACTTTTTTTCTTCTTTTGTACAATGCTATAAACACCTTTTCCCACATCTACAATTAGCAATGGTTTCCCTTTTTATAGCTTTTGTGCGATGAAGCTATGTCCTATTCCACTATGACCTAATTTCAAAATTCCATAGTTTTTATTAATTTACCTTCAAAGGAAAGCATCTGTTTAACCCATTTATCATCAACTTACTCACCACCACCAACACCACCACAGATAAATCCCCTCTTACTTTTTTAACTGTGCCGCTTATTGTTTTTTCCTTTTCCCCCATACCGTATTTACAGAAGATATATCACATAGACAAATGTACATGTCGGCAGAGGTCATTGCTCCACATATATGCAGGAACTTTCAAACCCGTCACATGGTATTAATAATTAGTGCATAGCTTGCTAGCTGGTGTGTCCTTTGATGTGGTTGGTGCTGTTGTAGGTGTGAGAAGAAAGTAGCTATGTCTTTGAATTAAGCTCCGTGTGGTAGCACTGGAATAAAATCATATGCCGGCAATTAAAAGCAATGTGAGACTCTCGTGTCGTTTTGATGTCTCTAAGACTTTGTCAAAGAAACAGTAAATTAGTACGATAAGAAATGATGGCAGAACGCATGGCCTGAAGGGATGACAAACTTGGCCTTAGGCCATACCTGGAGCAAACAAACAAACTTGTCATCATTAGTTTAGCATCTCACTGAATGCTGTCTGGATGAACAACGATAGCTTCACTGCAGTAAAAGAGGTGGGAGCAGGTGGAAAAGTTCACATAAGAAGGTTGGTGTCAACAAATTACAAACAGAAGACAAATTAATGGTATCATTTAAAAAAGGCTCAGTAACTTCCAAGAACAGCTGGGCTTTGTAGTGTGTATGCAAATGTATTGTAAAAATTGACTATTTTGGAAGTAATACAGATGGGGTCACTGCGTATGTACAGCAGCTGGATGATGTATGTAGGATTGACTCAACATAATGTACAGTAGCAGTGTTATTACTAATAAAAGGAAGATGTCACACAGTGTTTTTGAATCCAGAGGAACGATATAATAGGCTTTGTACAGAGAAATGAACTGATGGTGTAGCATTATATTACTTATGAATAAATACATATTCTTAATTCATTGCGGGTTATTGTCTATTCATGGCATTTGTTGAAAATAGAATATATTATACACTATTTTTCATTGGAGACTTTAATGAACAACCCTTAACAGTTTCAACAATGAAGTTATAGAAGTGGTCGCTTTTTGGTCATCGCTTTGTTAAATGGTGTTATTAAAATATGAAAACAAATGCTATATTAGCACCATTCATATCTTTATTATATACTTCTGCCTCTCCGGGGAGGCCACTTGTTCAAGTTGTTACATATCCTCTGGTACGTATTAGAGTAGCAAAAAATTATGTACAATCACTGTGGGCAAACACAAGTTGAATTGTGATTCAAAGAACATGACGCCCCAAATGATTGTTAAACAGCAGTCAGACTTTAATCATCGGTAATGATGACTGGTCTCGTGTGTATTTGTACAAAGGGAAGGCCTGGTGGAGTGTGCATGTTCTCTTTATTGTTGGGGTTTCCAGTGGGTGCTCCTGTTTTCCCAAGGGTGAGGTACTGCCTTGCTGCACTATGGTTCCCCACAACTGCTAAGATATTCACAGACTACGCATTCATTAAAAAATAAATAGCATGCCACTTGAATTTCATTAGTAATAAATATAATGAAGAGCATTGTTCTGGGTAAGAATCCTTTGGCTGTGTATTATTAACAAGCAACTTCATTTTCCATTATTTTATTTGTTTGTTTTTGTTGTCTTTACATATTGCATTTATATTACAAACCTATGTAATATTTTATCATTCATGCGTAGAAATAATCTTCACTGGTCTGCACAGTGCGCTTCATTTCCATTCCAGCAATTTGCTGCTGAAAGACTGCGGGCAGTGCTCGCCGTGTGAGCTGACCGCATGTTTACAACGTTGTTTACATAGCTCAACAACCTAAACTTGTCAGAAAACAACAAACAACTGCCACCAGGGCGAGCGTCAGTGGCAATTAACATTAGAGTGCCCAGAGACCATAACGTGGCATAATAAAGGAGAAATTACATCATAAAATTCGAATTTAATTGAGCGTGTGTGTGTGTGTGTGTGTGTGTGTGTCGACATGTTGTTTCTACATCTGAATATTTCAACTCTGCATTTTGTGTGTGTGTGTGTGTGTGTGTGTGTGTGTGTGTGTGTGTGTGTGTGTGTGTATGTGTATGTGTAGAGTCTTGTTTAACAACCAGAGCAGAGAGTGCCCTCCTTCCACTAGCTCCTCTGTATTCCCTGGAGGGGCCTAATCAGACAAACAAGGCTTCTCTCACTCCTGGTCCGTTTGCTTTGATTCCTCACTGAGCACCACACACACATGTAAACACACACACACACACACACACACACACACACACGCACACACACACACACACACACACATACTGATGAGTGACACATGAACAGGAGAAACCTAAATTAATTAGTGGAGAAACATTACAAATGCAGATGCTTCCATGCAGGTGTAACGTACACATGCACATACTCAAGCCATTAACATCCCATCATGCTCTGTTGCACGTATACAAATAATGAGCATGCCCAGTTAATTCTGATTTCGTATCAAGATGGCAAGACGAAACAATGAAAGACAAAACTTGGCAATAGCAACAGTGACTGAGGGGACATCTGCATATAGATCTATGCGAGAGATGTCGGTAAATAGGGTCGGAACATTGCATTGGACATGACCCCATTTGATGTGTGTGATGCTGGTGCATTAGTGAGATATGAGAGGGATAAAACAGAAGAACAACTCATCCTCAGGTGACTAGAGAATGTCAATTCAGGACGCGATCAGACTGTGTGTGCAAGGCAGAACCGTCCTTCCAGAGTTACATAGAGAGGGTATACTGTATTATTGTGGAGCCACAGTGCATACAACCCTCATTACAAAGATGAATGCACAGAGTTCAGTGGTGCAAAAAAACACTGGTCTACGGAGTTGTGGAGAAAATAAGTGAAATGATCAGATGAGTCATCCTTCAACAAAATACTCCAAACAAGTGGGCGAGTGCATGTGCATCAAGAGAACGGCACAGGCCTGAATGCTTGACCCCTACAGTGTGGGAGTCCAGTGGCTCTGTTATACTGCATTGTGGTCCTGGTGTCCCCTTATACAGAAAAGGGTGACTGCAAATCAATTCAAAGTAGTTCTAAGTGAACACATATACGCATATACACAAAACACAGATTTCAATCAATTCGTGGTCTCTAATGCGACCCATTCAAAAGGCCTATGGGGTCACTGAATGCTTTAATGAGGATGGAAATGATTGAATGATTTGCCGTGGCCTTCGAAGTCACCCGATCTCAACCCAATGAAACACCTGTGAGAGATGTTGGACCGAGGTGTTGGACTCTGAACCACCACCATCAGACCACCAAATGAGAGAGTAATGGTGTCAATTTATCCAGTAGAGTTGCGGTTGTTCTGGTGGGGATGTGGTGGCCTTGCCTTACAAAGACACATAATGTTGTTTTTTCTTTGATTTCTTAGTCATTTCTTAGTCTTAGTCATTTCTTAGTCATACAGTATATATATATATGTATATATATATATATATATATATATATATATATATATATATATATATATATATATATATATATATATATATATATATATATATATGTATATATATATATACAGTATATGAAGTGACTGGATGGAAACTGTTAGGCCTTTTTTCTAAATGGGGACCTATAACAAGATGTGAGATAGAGCTTCCAAGTCAGGCTTTATTTCTACTGTTTTTTCCACTTGCTTCTGTGTTTCATAGACCAGAACGTTTTGGACATACATCACTGAACACTTGAAACATGCAGTCTAAGTTTTATGTGCTTAATGTGCTAACATTAATGAGAAAAAAAGTGAGGTGAACACCAAAGAGGACAGCTTCATCCTCTGTGGGGCCATCAATGTCAAGAACAAAACATTTATGGGAGCTATTTGACCCAGGGGTATACCTAGCAGACATTGCTATCCGAACCATTTCTACTGGAAAGCTACACTACTTAAAGAATGGCTAATGTACTCAAACATTACAACACTGTGCACGCCACATAATCTACAATGTGTTTAAATCTCTATTTAATTTTGACAACAGGCCCTTTGCATGTCTTCCCCCTTCTCTCTCTCTCTATCCCCATTTCCACTCTGTACCTCCTCCGCCATACATAAAATGTATTTTAAAAGCAGTGCGCTGGCTTTATCCAACATCTAGATTTTTTAAAAGGGATGCAAATGCTTGGATAACGGTTAGATATTGCTACATTTGCTTATTTATTCAAACATATCAGACAACTTTTAATACAGAAAAAAAATGTTTTAATGTAAGTCATCAACTGGCAAAGAGCTGTGATGATTTCTTTAAGTGAACATTTGTAACCCTATTGAACTGAAGTTCGGCCTTAAAGGTGCTGTAAGCGGAATGGTTCTTTTAGTTAACTTCTTGTCAATTACTGCAGTTAGCAGTCCCCTCGCTCGTCCCTACGTCACCACATTAATGCACTGCAGTCTTCAAGCAGCGAGTTATCTAGCATCATCTCAAATCCATAAGTGTGATAAAACATGATAAAAACCATAAAACAGACATTGGGAAGGATATTTACCTGCTCCGCCATTGTAGGCGCATAAACATTCACCCATCTGTCGCTCTGGCGTGCACCGGCAGTGAGACCATGAGTGAGACGGGTGTCTGTTTGTAGCGTTCTCTCTTGTGATTGGATATACATTTCGGTATCCTCCAATAAGTTTATTTGCCGATAACATGCAGAGCAGCTGACAGAGATCAGCTTTATGAAACGTGCACATTATGTAAGTGATCACTGTATGAATAAAGAGCGATTTAACACTTATATTAACATAAATAAACCACTTACTTCAAAATCCCATTTTGGCCAAATCAGTGAATATTTACTCACAATCCGCTAACTGTCCGTACTACCTAGGCTCTGTAAACGGGCATGTTTCAAGCTACGGTAGGCCCTGTTTGTTTACATGCTAGTTTACAGAGCCTAGGATGTGTATTAACAGTGAACACACACACACAGGTAGTGGACAGGTAGTGAATCATGAGGAAAAATTCACTGATTTGGAGAAAAAGTGATTTTGACAAAAAAGCTTTCCCCTGAATATCTGACTCCACCTTTAGGTTGCTCTTTAAGTTAGTGGGTTGTTACGTCGTAGTTTAAAAGCCTTCTACCACTCAGCACTAAAGGTGAAAATTCAGACGCTGAAAATGTCATTTTTTTGCATGGGGCAAAAAAAACTGAAAAAGAATCCCTCTGAGACTATTCTCTCTCTCGCCTGTCACCTTCGGCCCTGCCTGCTATATACTTCCCTGCAAACTCTCCTGACTAAACTCTGTTCTCCTTGTCTCTCCTCAGCCTCCTCACCTTATCTCGATTTTTACTGTCTACCCTTCTACCTCCCCTCTCACTCCCCTTTCAAATTATTCCCCTTTCATCCATCTGTGTTGCCTCCCAGCCCGCCCTGTACACTGCCTCCCTCCCTCCCTCCCTCCCTTTATGTCTCCCCACGTCTATTCCCTCATGCCCCCACGCTCCCTGCTGCCCTCTCCTCCCCTCTTCTTCTTTCAGACAGAAAGCCAATTGGAGCTGTCTAAACAAATGAGAGGTGTCTGAGATCATTTAAACAGCCATAAATAACATCAAGAGAGAGGAGGCAGACCATAAGTGGACCCCACTGCTCAATGCAAAGACACACAATCTAGAATACGCACATACACACACACACACACACACACACACACACACACACACACACACACACACACACACACTCACAGTAAAGGTCTTAAGTGGACCCCATTGCTAATTTGTCTGATAGCGTGTTAGTGGAAGATAAGAGTGGATGCAGGAATCTGGGCCTGACTTGAGATGCATTAGCTCGCCTTGTGCCGTTTTCATCACTCAGGCTATGGGAGCACAGCGTATTGTTTGCTAATTTGCCTTTTGCAGCCAGTTGTTTGGAATGCTGCTGGAGCTATCACCGCAGTTAATGGGTTGTGTGTGTGTGTGTGTGTGTGTGTGTGTGTGTGTGTGTGTGTGTGTGTGTGTGCACCTGCTATAGTGAGAGTTGAAAGTCTTGATAGAGAGATCATTCCATGTAATGAGGCTCTAAAAGAATGAATGGTGCCCTTTGTGTTGATTTAGTGCCAAGTTGCTTGGATCCTGCATGCTCACTGGTCTAAAACCAACCTCCCACCCCCCCAAAAAAAATACAAATGAAGCCCTCACGTTACACGCTGGAGAGGTAAGACACGGGGCTTGAGTCGGATCTTAATTCATTAAGCTTGTCGGCTTCTTGAAAGAGAAGAAGACGAATGGTGATTTTGTTCTGTCAGTCTCTGGCGAGCCTCCACTCTCCTGGTTTCTGACAGCTCTCTGCCAAGTAGGACATTAAATAATAAGCTTCCTCCCTCTTCATCCCTCTCTCTCTCTCATTTACTCTCCCCACATGTCTATCTCTGAGTGTTGGTTTGTTTGTCTGACTTACTAAGTGTCTTCCTCTGTTATAAATATTTAGCGAGGAATGAAACACTGGCAACATACGCCTGCACATACACAGACACACACACACACACATACACACACACACCTATACATGCATCCAGCTTTCTCCCGCCAGTACCATCTTAAATACAACAGAGTTGGCACTTGTTATAAGCCTCAGCACATCAGGCCAAATCTATTCTGGGAGTGCCAATTTCATTCTTGGGGATGTTAAGCATCTACGCCGCAAGGTCAAAACATTCCAATGAGAGCCCAAGCTCTGCTCTGTTGCAGAATTGGATGAAAATAAATGTAATTTCTTCTGTAGAAATAGCCCTCATGTGTTCCACCGGTTCACACATGGAGTAGGATGGCATATCGTCACCCTCTTAAAATAATGGCCTAAGTCATATTTTCAAGTTGTTCAGAAAACAGAAAAAACTGAACCATACACTCAACAAAAATATAAACGCAACACTTTTGTTTTTGCTCCCATTTTTCATGAGATGGACTTAAAGATCTAAAATTCATTCCAGATACACAATATTACCATTTCTCTCAAACATTGTTCACAAATCTGTCTAAATGTGTGATAGTGAGCACTTCTGCTTTGCTGAGATAATCCATCCCACCTCACAGGTGTACCACATCAAGATGCTGATCTGACATCATGATTAGTGCACAGGTGTGCCTTAGACTGTCCACAATAAAAGGCCACCCTGAAATGTGCAGTTTTGTCTCACAGCAAAATGCCACAGATGCCACAATCATTGAGGGAGCGTGCAATTGGCATGCTGACAGCAGGAATGTCAACCAGATCTGTTGCTCGTGCATTGAATGTTCATTTCTCCACCATAAGCCGTCTCCAAAGGCGTTTCAGAGAATATGGCAGTACATCCAACCGGCCACACAACCGCAGACCACGTGTAACCACACCAGCCCAGGACCTCCACATCCAGCAGGTTCACCTCCAAGATCGTCTGAGACTAGCCACTGAGACAGCTGCTGAAACAATTGGTTTGCATAACCAAACAATTTCTGCACAAACTGTCAGAAACCGTCTCAGGGAAGCTCAACTGCATGCTCGTCGTCCTCATCGGGGTCTTGACCTGACTCCAGCTTGTCGCCGTAACAGACTTCAGTGGGCAAATGCTCACATTCGATGGCGTCTGGCACGTTGGAGAGGTGTTCTCTTCACGGATGAATCTCGGTTTACATTGTTCAAGGCAGATGGCAGACAGCGTGTGTGGCGTCGTGTGGGTGAGCGCTTTGCTGATGTCAATGTTGTGGATCGAGTGGTCCATGGTGGTGGTGGGGTTATGGTATGGGCAGGCATCTGTTATGGACGAAGAACACAGGTGCATTTTATTGATGGCATTTTGAATGCACAGAGATACCGTGATGAGATCCTGAGGCCCATTGTTGTGCCATACATCCATGCACATCACCTCACGTTTCAGCAAGATAATGCACGGCCCCATGTTGCAAGGATCTGTACACAATTCTTGGAAGCTGAAAATGTCCCAGTTCTTGCATGGCCAGCATACTCACCAGACATGTCACCTATTGAGCATGTTTGGGATGTGCTTGACCGGCGTATACGACAGCGTGCACCACTTCCCACTAATATCCAGCAACTTCGCACAGCCATTGAAGAGGAGTGGACCAACATTCCACAGGCCACAATTGATAATCTGATAAACTCTATGCGAAGAAGATGTGTTGCACTGCATGAGGCAAATGGTGGTCACACCAGATACTGACTGGTTCTGAGTCCCCAGACCCCCAATAAAGCAAAAAAATGCACATTTCAGAGTGGCCTTTTATTGTGGACAGTCTAAGGCACACCTGTGCACTAATCATGATGTCAGATCAGCATCTTGATGTGGCACACCTGTGAGGTGGGATGGATTATCTCAGCAAAGCAGAAGTGCTCAATATCACACATTTAGACAGATTTGTGAACAATGTTTGAGAGAAATGGTAATATTGTGTATCTGGAATGAATTTTAGATCTTTAAGTCCATCTCATGAAAAATGGGAGCAAAAACAAAAGTGTTGCGTTTATATTTTTGTTGAGTGTATTTAGAGTATATGATATTTATGAACAATTTCAAACAAATTGGTTATGACAATAGATGACTACTGATATACAAATAAGAATGTCAGTCAATTGTGTAACATGAGAGGATAAAATGGCTTAGGCCAATTTATGAACATGCCTTTGCAATTTTCGCAATTTTGAACCTGACTTGGGCCAAATTAATTCTGGGATAAGTGAGGCAAAACAGTGCATTTATTTTTCTTCCCAACTACTGTAACATACCATGAGGAAGGGTATGCCACAAACATTTGAATATGCTAGTGGAGCACACATAGACTCATGAGGCAGAGGGAAGTTTGGCTGTGAATGGCACTTTAATTCAGTAAAGCAAACTCAAACGTCACAACTGTAATAGGTTAACTCGTAGCTAAACCAAACAAATGGCAGATAAACTTTCCTTTGCAGGTAAACCTTACTGTAATAGGTTAAGTCTTAGCTAAACCAATCAAATGGCGGATAAACTTTCCTCTGTGATAATATGAAATGATTTTTCAACATGCGCAATAAAGCACAACTTAACAGCTAAACAGAACACTGAGGAGGCATGTTCATCTCCTCACTTCTCCCTCCAGCTTATCTGAGCTGGGTTTTCATTGTAAAACAATTTATCAAATGAACATTTATTCTCAGTTATTTTGACTGATGCCTATTGATGAGGTAAGTTGTCGAAGAAGGGATGACACTCGGTCGGCATGACATGTTTCATGGACTGAAGGTCCTGGAACTTTCTCTCCTTGATTGGCAGAGCACATGCAAACACTCTTATCCATGCCATCGGCTCTTTTGGCACCTGTATCCTCTGTGGCAGTGCTTCCCATGCAGTGTTCTCTGAAAAGGACAGCTTGAAATGGACCTTGCCATCGCTGCTAAACTGAAGGGCCCGCAGATCATGCACAGTCGGATCTCCAGCTTTCTTGCCTGGTCTGATGCTCAATAAGTAAGAATCATTCAGACTCAGGAATTCATCATGCTTGAGCACCTTGACATGGTCGGATTCTTGCCGTCTGGAGTATGATTACATAGTCTCTGTGGTTGAAGATATCCACGACCATTTTGCGTTCAATGGTACTATGCATGCTGTCGCACTCCATTTGTGTGTGCCCTGCAACAAGGTACTTCTGTGTTATTAGTACCCCATGTTTCCTGGCAAGCTCAGAGTATGCATTTGCAACAGTTGCATTTCTGTTCTGATAACCACAGCCATCACTCCACACTATTATCTCCTTTATTTCTGGATGGTCTTTGATCACACCTTCAAAATGGCGATATTGTAAATGTGCGAAGACCTCAATATTCAGGCCACCCTCTGATTCGTCCCAAGTATAGCAGTAGCCTTCCTTTGATTCCAAGTTGAAGAGGGTAAAGTTATGGATCTGTAGTTTAGTTTTGTAATACATGCTGCTGGCTTGGGTTCTTGGAGACAGCAGCACGGCTTGCAAGTCCATTGTCCAAATGGACTTCTCATTGTTTGCAGAAGCCTTGTCGCGGGATTTCTCTTGCCTTGCTTCATCTTTATTGGTGACATGTGCATCATACTCAACCTTACTGATATTCCCATGCTTGAATAAAACACAAACATCACACTGATCTTTTCGCGGTATGAATACAGAATAGTTTTCTTCATTGAACACATTTGTGAAATGTCGTATCCCAACTGCCCTCATTTCAGCAGTTGCAGCCGTCTGTACATATTCTCTATGTAGTTGGGAGAGAGTTTGGCCAGGGTGAAGGAACTTCTTGTTTTTGTAGGTTGCAGTGTGTCTGCAGTAGTGTGAATCAACAGTGGGCAGGTCCTTCAACCAGTCCTTAAAGCGGACCTATGATGCTTTTTGACTTTTATGACCTATAAACGTTGTTATGATGATTCATAGTCATGCTTAACCATACTAAATTATCAAATAATGACTTACATGCATTTCGACATATTCCCTGCTGACCGTCTGGGGTGTCTGTGCAGAGCACTAAACACTATTCTAGCCAGTCGAGAAGTCACGTGTTCAAAGCGGTCTACCCTTCCGTAACTGTGTGACGTCGCATGTAACTTTGTGAAGTCACCACGCGGATGTTTCCATGTATGGTAATGCTGTCACTTCCCTGTTCGCGTCTGCCTCGCGCCCTTATAGGTCCATGCTCGCGCTTCCCGCCACTGAAAGTGTTCCGGAAGGAAGGTAACCAATCACAACGGAGTGGGGTTTGCAGGAGGGGGGGGGGGGGGGGAGGGGAGCGGAGATGGCCGAAGCACAGGCGGAGGGAGCGGAGGTTGCCGAAGCACACACACTCAAGTGTTGACAGGATGTGCTGGATCGCCAAAATAAGAGAAAGAGCTTCCCGAAAATCTACATAGTTTTTTGTGATGTGATTCGTGTCAGGTTGCTCTATAGCAGTGTAAAACAAGAAATTAAGACCAGAAAAGTAGTATAATAGGTCCTCTTTAAAGAAATTTGTGACACAAGTTTCCAGCTTTGCATTCTTACCACTCTTAGGTCCGGATTTCGACGGTGGGGCTGCTGCTTGTTCTTCGTGGTTGATGGTGTCTTCGTTCAGCCAGTGTGTAATGGTTCTTTCAGGGATACCAATTGTAGAGCAAAAGAGTGACTTGCACACCTTACAACTGCTTCAATCCTGAAGTTTCAGTTGGTAGGAAAATGATACACTGCGTTGGGATCCTCCATCAACTTTCCTTTGCTTTATGCCAACCTTTGTGACCAAAGCGGTGATGTATAACTGACGTTCTACCCAGGAGTTCATTGACCAAACTCTCTGAAATATCCACTGTCGCTGCTCTTCTGTAACGGATTGGCAGCCTCGAGTTGGGATTAGTTGACAGAACTTCGAGTTACAGGGAAAACCCATAGCCTTTGCACTTTGTTCTTTGCCACCTTTGAGGTTGTATGGCATTCCTTTGAGACGTTTCTCCTTGGATTCATTTTGCTTCCATGTTCCTGGACTGAGGCATTTATTTCTTTTCCTTTGGACAGTATTGTTAAGGCTGTCTTAATTTTCAGGGGCAGAGGACTCATCAACAGGTGGTTTATAGTCTGGATCGGCGATATCATCATCAACAGATGAGTCAGCAGATGAGTCTTCTTCAAGATGTGGACATGTCTGCTCGATTTCTTCAGCATCATCAATGGGAGTGTTGAAAGTATTGTCTGCTCCATCTGAAAAGGAGTCTTGGCATGGTGCATTTTCCTACATCTCAACGACGGTCTCATTTTCATATTCATTGGATGGGGCCTGATGAGTTTCAGAAGAGTCAAGTTCATCTCCTACCAAAGAGGGAAAACAACACTCTATCAATGGCATTTTTTGCTGGTGTGTGATTTTGTATTATGTGTTAGGTAACACTTCACAATAAGGGTGCATTAATTAATGGTTATTTAATGCTTAATAAGCATTAATCAAAGCTAAGTTAATGTTTTATAAGCATCAACTTAGCATTAAAGGTGGGGTAAGCGGGACGTCTTTGTTCAAATTCCCTAGCCTAGGCTGTGTATTAACAAGATTTGTTTCAGTGCTCACACAGTATGGACCGGGTAGCAGATGTTGACAAAGTGATTTGTCAACAAACATTCATTTACCAAACCTTTAACTTAACTGCTTAACTAAAATATTAAACATGAACTAAGCATTAAGTGAATAAGCATGGTAATAAAACATAAACTTACTGTTAATGCTGATTAACCCCCTAACCCTAAAACTTATTGTACATTTTTACCATATTTGGTTATAATTTCATATCAAATATATTTTTTTACAAAGTAGTTTGAACTACTTCTTTGTAAGTAGCTTTAGTTAACCAAACTAGATTTCTCCCTAGTATAGCTATGCTGTAGTTTAACTTCTTCCAGTGGAAATGCATTGGTAGTTTGAAAAGCTATGCTGAGAAAGTAGCTTCTCCCACATAGCAAAAGTTGAAGTTTCTGAAAATATTCATTGCAGCCACAAATTCTGGAGCCACTCCACTCTTTGCTAATTATCAGTAACTGCTAGCTTCATGGAGCTAGCTATTTTGCTGACTAAAATGCTGACTCAAATGCTAAATAAACAGACCAAATAACCATGCAACATTCAAATTCTAGCCTTTAGTTTATATTATAAAACCAAAATGTTAATTCTACTGAAACATATGCCAAACAAAGAGTAGAGACACTGAACATTTGGAGTGGTCTCTTACTCTTACACTAAATGGGTGATATCACATGATCTGTTCAACTGAGGATGCTGAGATTTTTACCAGAGGTGGCCAGCATCACACGGAGCTGATTTAGGCAAGAAAATCATTTTGGCAAAAAAGTGACTTAGGCCATTATTTTAAGAGGGTGACGATATGCTAATACATTAGGTAAATATTCATATAAGCATGACACGAGTGGTGCATAAAGTGGGCATTTTCATATAATTTGGTGGTCCTGTATCATGTCATCCTAGAAAATCTATTTGTACAGATATGTGTGAGGGTCGTGTTGACATATTCAGATATACGTATGGTTATGGCGCTATGTGTGCGTTATATTGCCGTTGGAAACCGTTTGGTTTGCGAATAGATGTCACACATTGACAGTGCCAGAAGGTGCAGTGGGTGTGGGGATGTGGGTGTTTTGTTTTATATATACCAGCTTCGAGGTCTCTGATTATGCTTATGATGTTGAGTGTGACAGGATGCATCTGGATCGGGGGCCCCGGACACATCCATGTGTATTGTTGAATATGGTTGTACTGTACATCCAAAAATCTCCTGCATGTTTAGAGGGAATTGGCAATACGTCTGTGGAGTTGCATATTCTGTGATTTAATTTTCCCCTAGTCTTTCTGTATGTTAGCTCTGTTACATGTTATGTTCCTAAAATGGGAGTGGGAGTGGAGTTTCGAGAGTGAGGGGTTGCAAGATTAACAAGAGTCTAAATTCAGTTAATCTTTTATAACATTTCTCTGGTTTTGTCTTTTTTTGCAAAATGGCCCATTTAATGTGAGGCCTAAAAAACAATGTTCAAGTGAAACAATCTGAAAAAGGCATAACATGTCTTTAAAATAAACGTATTGTTATTATGAAACCCTCTTTAATAAGTCCCATCTTACTGAAGGAAATATGTGTGGACTTTGTAACTAACTGGAACTTTTGTAGTCCCTCCTATCGGTTGCTTGAACTAAGAGGTCAACACGTTTTTTTAAGTCTAACTTGAAGTAATACTTAAATTGTCTAGGGACACTGTAAAGTGGGCAAAGTTATTTGGTATGTCATTCTTTGCCTCCCAAGGGTTTATGGAAGGCGGCCAAGATGCAAGGACCCAATGGAGCGTGAGCAAGAACCTAAACCATTGTATGACTCTGCAAATAATCAATCCATAGCAAACAAGCTGTCAGATGAAAATGGGAACACATTTAATTTCCAGCCTCTCTAAGTGCAACAGTAAAAGCTATTGTGTGTGTCGTTTTGTATGATTGCCAGAGGTGGGTGTGTTTAGGTAGAAGGTGGAGAGGCCTTTTAAGAGTTTCTCGAGAACTCTAGAACAAATTTGAGTTCTTGCGGGTGTCCTCAAGAAAGGCCTTTCCAGCCATAATGCCACTAAGAAACTCAAACATTGGTTTGATCTAGAAATGGTTGGCATCAGGTTCCCAGAGGCATCTAAGGTTTGTTTTCAGACAACTTTCAACTGTCATCTACTGAGCTTTCTGTATTCCACGGCATAACCCCATGTATATTTTGAGACTGCCCTTGGAATTTGAATCCTCAGATACTGAAGGAGGGGGTATGTAGACAAGAAGCTGGTACTTACATAAGAAAAGAAAGAAACATTTCTCCATATTACACTCTTTGTGACTGGAAAGCAGATCTGTACTGCCATTAAGAGGGACAACGACACAACCCAAGTATCCACGTTTCAGTCTTAAACCATGTCCACATGTCCCAGGCTATTTTCGTATATCTATTGCTTTTTCTGTGCGATATGTCCACACACAAGTGTCATCTCCGCCCAAAGTGGCCGATAGGAGGAGAATCAATATATTGCGTACAATTAATGTGTTTTTAAAAATACCCTTGTACATGGCCTCATGAACCATGTGTTTTGTCTTTATTCTTTAATAATCACTTCAGTTAATAATAGGATTTTGGATGGAACGATACTCTGCTTGGGATAATCTCAGCACAGTGTGCTAATGTAACTCGGATGGGACCAACTTTTTTGTTGTTGTTGTTTACTGATAAGTATTTTGGTTAAAAAAAAACACAGAGAGATGAACGGTAGCATGGAACCAGCGAGAAGATACAACATGTGGATGGTTCACTGGGCACTACAAAGGAAAGAGCAGCAACGGGTGGAAAAGGGGGGTAGGGTAGACCGAGAGAGGAAAAGGATAAACACATCCTTGAACACTTTGAAGCCTCAGGTTTTCTGTCATACCCCTCCAGTTTGGCCCACTTCACTCCTCCACCCGACCTCCCCCACCTACCACAGGCCCCCCAACCCACGGTCATCCAACTCTGCTCTCTGTGTATCGTGGAGAGAGGGAAGAAGACTGGCGGGTTGCTGCGATGGGTTGCATTCATCTCTCCAGCCTCTAAGAAGCTCTTTCAGCCCTGCAGGTTCTTAGTCCACCATTCATTTTCCCTCTAATGGTGCCTTCCTCTTCTCTCTCTCTCCATTCCCACTTTCCCTCTTCATCTCCGTCTCCCTCAGTCTAATTTTTTTTCTCCATCTGTTCTCTCATCTCTCATTTCTTGCTCCCTCGCTTCCTTTCAGCCATGCTTAGCCATTCTGCTTTCACTTTCCCCTTCGTCCTCCTGCTCCCTATGCTCCTTCTTTCATTTCTACATAGCCCCTTGTCTGTGGCTTCCTCTCTTTCTCTTGCATCTCACCCCTCTCTTTCTTCTATCCCCCCGTCCTCTTAATTCTCTCTCTCCTTGCTCATCATAGGGACAGTCAAATCCCTTAGCGGTTGGAGCACAGAGCCGCCAAGCTCTTTGATCGTTCGCATGGAACCGACATTTCTGACTGCCATTCTGGACGGAGCTCTGTCTGGTGTCTGCTCAGTAGAGGCTAGGGGAGGAGCACCCAGTTCTCTCTGTCTCTCTCACACAGACACACACACACGCGCACACACACACACACACACACACTTTTGTACGGCTTTACTTATGACGATATTCATCGACACAATACATCACCTAACCCCTTAACCTAACCATCAAAACCAAATGCCTAGCCCCAGCCGTTATACTAACCCTAAACCCAATTCTTATCCGGACACTAAAACCTTAACCCTCAAACAACCCTTTAAAGGCCTGTACCGAAGTGAGAACCGGAAAAATGTCCCCAATTCCAAAAATGTCCTCACTCTCAAGGTCTTAAACTCAAATTGGTTCTCACATAAATGGTTGTACAAGTACACAAACTCACACACACACACGCGCATGCGCGCACACACACACAAAATCAGGCAAGTGCTGCCCAGTTGTAATTAAATTTCCAAAGGACCAAAAGATTGAGCTCACAATACAACCAAACCAAATATCTTCAAATGTCCTTCATGAGTTCCCCCCCCCCCAATCCACCCCACCCCATTCTCTCTCTTTCAGTCCTCTTTCTTTTCTCCTTTGCCATTCACTCAGAATGCTTTATTGGGCCCTTTATTCAAAATATGCTCTTTAATCTGGCGAAATGAGAAATTATCATCAAACAAGAAGTATGGACTTATGAATACTGATTTAGCATGCGCCGTTCCCTTGCAGTGACTTAAAATGTAATGAAATGATTCGGTCGTTTATAATGCATGAGTGCGCGGCTTGTAATCAAACGAAATTGTGTTGTTCACTTGCCGGGGAAAATGAAATAATGATGATGTTCTTCCAAATGAATGCTTTGTGGGATTCACATTCAGCAAGAGTGAGTGAGGTGAACTAATCTTGTTGCATGTAATACTTGATCCAGCAACGAGATGGTGGGAGAAATATGCATATTTGGCCTATAACATAATTCATTCACTAGCACATTACGAAAAAGGCCAGTAAAAGGTCGAACATTTCTAACATACGTCTCTGTGATGTTTTGGCATTTTGTCGGCTAGCTTGTTTGTCTTCTTTTGCAAAGTCTCCACAAATAGATGTCTTTGTTTGTTAGATATTAAAATTGCTTTTTGAAAAATTTGGTGGAAAAAAAAACAGAAGCCTATAAAGTGTCATTTTGCCCCCCCCCCCCTTAATGTGAACAGCAAGTCTTAAATATTAATACTACATTCCTCATGTTCTGCTTACGCTAATGGAATAGAAGGATTTTACAGAGGACAGAACAATCCCTCATCATATTAGTCTAAACTATCTTTTAATAACTGCTGTCAGAGGACTCGTCTGGAGGGATGAATGGAAGTTAAATAGAGCACATTCCATCTGATGTCATTAGCACGCTTATTCATGCCCCTGTGATATTTATTTGGGGATATAAAAATCCATTTGTATTTTACACTTTGTCTCGCTTGTCAGATGTGGGGAAACAACATGGACGTTTAACACAGCCTCGAATCCCCTCAAATCCCCCTGCTTTTATTTGACATTTGGTTCAATACGCTCATTATGACTGCATTTCACATGCGACAAAGACCCCCAGCTTCACATACAAACCCCAATTTGTCTAGAAACAAGAGCACTTTAAGAAAATGTATCAGAAGAAAGCCCATACACACACACACACACACACACACACACACACACACACACACACACACACACACACACACACGCACACACCACCCGTCGTTCGGTTAAGCCTGTAGAATTGATGTGCCCCTAAGCCGTTTTTTTCTCCATGCATTATGCCCCAAGGAGAGAGCTTTTGAATGGTGGTTGCTGCCACTCACTAGAGTATAAGCTTGGGATCAGACTCTAGAGGTTAACACACACATACACATACACACACACATACACACAAAAGCATAAAACACACCTGCAGGGCGAATGAGAGTAAAATTGAACAAACAAAGGCACAATTTCAGAGAAGAAACACTCGTCAGGGCAACACATGCTGGTCCCCACACGCACGCGCACAAGCATTCCTTCGCTCTACCTCACCTGACCACACACACACACACACACACACACAAACATAAACACTCACCTCTAAGCTTAGGGATGAAACCTGCACAGTGTGTCTCAGCCTCATGCTGGCTTAGCCACATAGCTGTAGAACAGTGAGGGGATGGAGACTGGAGATGAAGACGTATGTGACAGAAAAGCTCTGTAAACAAGAGCCACAAAAAAGGATGCATACTTACAAACACACACACACACACACACACACACACACACACACACACACACACACACCCCCAGGGGTTTGATCCTGTCTGTCTGCTCCCGCCTGTGTCTCCCTCCTGCACAGCTCGAGTTAGGTGCGGCGCTTTGTGTCAGACTGGCTGTCCCTTGACATGCTTATGTCTCTCTCCTGTCCTGTGTTCAGCACTACAGGGGGCCCCTTGATGTCAGTTTACTGTGAAGCCGAGGCTGATGGGTAAAGAGTTGAGGCCTCTCTGTGGGAGGTTTTGGCTTGTGTCTTAAGACGCTGCTAAACATTTCAGACCTGTACCTCTATTGCACCACTTGCTGTGCTGACTCCTAGCATGTGGGAAGGGGTGTTCATCGCTGTGTGGTGGGGCGTGGAAGATCTCCCTTTTTTTCTTCGGGTGTTAATCCCTTGCGTCTCAGAATTATTAAGTATTCTATGTGTTGAGCATACAAACTAATACAAAATGTAACACAGGAATATGCTTGCCTAGCAAAGTGTAGTCCACATGTATAATTCACTTCTACTGTCTGCTGCATCGCACCTGCAACAGGCTCCATCCCCTGCTCTTCTGGGATGACTTTCTTCAATATTATGGTACCTGGCTGCAGGGATTTTTCTCCATTCAACTTTAAGAATGTATGAAGTCCAGAACTGCTGCTAGGCGACAAAGCCTGGCTTGAAAAATAGCATAATAGTATCTTTAAAGCTGTGAACACAGATGGGTCTAACCGTCCCCTACCAGTACCAGCCAAAGAGTTACTCAAGACTTAGTGGATGAAGTGGGAACCAAGTTTACATTGGGTCTGCGGCCATATGGTCGAGTGGGTAAATCCTTTTTTTGGCCAAGCACACATGCACATTTGCAGTGTTTGGAGACGCAGAGATAAGCGGCCAAGCGTAAAGAACGCAGTTTGAGTGTTAAGCCTGTGTGAGAACACAACAAAGATTTTGGGATCAAGAAGTCTGACCCTCGTTATCATGCAGACATACAGGCAGACACACTCAAGGAACAGTTGGACACTTAACTGACCATCACTCTTGGCAATGAGTGCTTATCAGAACGTGCTTGGTTTGAAAACAACAGGACCCTTCCAGTCAAACTCAAACAGAATCCAAGAAAGAAAGAAATATTTCTCACTTCAGTAATGCGGGTCTAGGTTCTCCCAGCATCCTTCTGACCTACCTTCATGCTCAGTTTCAGCACACTTGCATCACCCGTGTCAAACAGGAGCCTTTATCCATGCAGAATGTGTGTGTGTGTGTGTGTGTGTGTGTGTGTGTGTGTGTGTGTGTGTGTGTGTGTGTGTGTGTGTGTGTGTGTGTGTGTGTGTAGCTTTGTGTTTGTGTGCATGTGTGTGTAAGTTGGAGCGATGGAGACAATACGATAGATTTATGATGAGGATTGATCGTGAGAGACACACAACCCTCTTGTATATCTCTCTAACCTTGTATTAAGACATCAGCAGTTTTTCATTGATCTCTGAGGCCTTTTGGGCTGCAGGTGTTTTACATTAACTTTGAACAGCTGGTTCTTCCTTTATTATTTTCCCTTGAAGTATCACTGTCTTTGCCAGTGAATATGCCCAAGTTTGAGCAGGGCATGTATATGTGTTTTTGTACACATTTGTTTGAGAGCACCGAACTGAGTTCTAAACCTTTTTTTTGCAAGGTCATTCCAGTTATACCAGTTATTTCCTGTGTTTAAAAGGTAGAGTATATAGTTAGTTCCCAGTTTGCGATAATCCGTCAAATTGAGGCACCAAAAGCCAGATGAAGGTGTTGATGATACAGATGTATTTTGGTCACTCCCTAGGGAGATTTTCTAGGCATGACTGACTGGGAGAGGACGTTGGGATAGACTCGGGACATGCTTAAGGGATTAAATCTCCCATTGGGCCTCTGTGTACTTGAGGATACTAAAGACGAAAAGTAGTCGGAGGAACTTGTAGGGGAACATGATACTATGTATGCTTCTCTGCTTGCCCCGTTGCTACTGCAATTATTGTCCATTTTGACTAAGGGCCACGCTAACTTTTCACTGCTCACCTCTGTCACAGAGATTTAGGAAATAACTAACAGTACACTGAGAAAAGCAGTATGAGGCTGATAAAGATTTCCAAAACGTTCTTGTTTAGCTTTCTTATCTAACTACAGCAGTGGTTTTCAAACTGTGGGGTGCGCGGAGTTATGATGGGGGGGCGCGGATGAATATGTGAAAAAAAAAGTTTGAGTTTGTGTTTTTTGATATTAACATCATACTAAGCAAATGTAAGTGATCATACAAAAAAAGTAATACAATGTTTTGGTCTAGATAGTTAAAAGCCTAATAATTGAATCAGATCATATAGGCTATTTCAGTCTTGTCTGTGGAAATAAAGATAGCTGGACAAGAGTTCTTCTGCTTCGTTCCTCTCACTGCATTTAAATGCATTCACTATTGCATTACTAATGCATTCACTGTTTCACTGGCTTTATGACACATGGGCTGTTGCCCGACTCTATGTTGGCCGTAACTCTTGTGCCCGTCATTAAGAACAAAGCAGGCAAGATTGGGAGCATGGACAATTATAGGCCAATCGCACTGGAAAGTGTGATTTCTAAAGTTCTGGAGAGTATTCTTTTAGATCAATTGGGTAATTATATTAATACCAGAGACAATCAGTTTGGTTTCAAACCAAAGCATGGCACTGAGTTGTGTATTTATAGTTTAAAAGAAATAGTAGAAATGTATAGAGGTCAAAATTCCTCTGTTTTAATTGGAGTTATTGACGCCTTTAAGGCCTTTGATAAAGTCAATCACCAGAAGCTGTTCACAAAATTAAATCAAAGGGGTGTACCTGCTAGCATTATAAGAATACTTGCATACTGGTATGCTAACCAGAGTATGCAAGTCAGATGGAGTAGCAGTGTCTCTGGTCCTTTCAGTGTTGGTAATGGAGTTCGACAAGGGGGGCTACTGTCACCAGCCCTCTTCAACCTGTACATGAACAATTTATCTGACCAACTGAACGATTGTAGTACAGGCTGTATGATTGGTAACACGGTGATTAACCATTTAATGTATGCGGATGATTTGGCCATTTTCTCTCCCAGTAGTGCTGGGTTTCAGCAGCTGTTAAATGTGTGTACGGAATATGGTGTCAAAAATGATGTGCAATACAATTCAAATAAGAGCAGTGTGATAATATGTAGGGCGAAGGGAGATAAGGACCTCCACTTTCCACAATTTTATCTTTCTGGGGAATAGCTTTGTGTTTGTTATAAAGCCAAGTACCTCGGGCACTTTATAACAGATCAAATGTCTGACGATGACCACATTTTAAGACAGTGTCATTCATTATATGCCCAAGCCAATATGTTGGCAAGAAAATTTCACATGTGTTCTGATCATGTTAAAATATGTCTCTTTAGAGCATATTGCACTCCCCTGTATACTGCCCCCTTATGGGGTAAATTCAAAAAATCAAGTATGCACCGACTACAGGTTGCTTACAACGATTGTTTTAGGATCTTGCTTAAAAGACCAAGGTGGAGCTGTGCAAGTGAGCTATTTGTGAATGCAGGAGTTAACACCTTACAAGCTTTATTGAGGAACCTTATGTATCGTTTTATCTGTCGCTTGAATGACTCTAATAATGAAATCATACTGCTGCTGTCAAACCCAAGTTATAGCGCAGTACGCTACCAGTCATACCTTTGGAGGCATTGGTATAAGTGCCTTTTATAATTGGTCGGTATGTTTTTATTCTTATTTATGTGTGTGTTGTCTATTTCTTGTATTGTATGTTTTTTAAATGGACCTTGAGTCTAATAATAAAAGATGATGATGATGATGATATATTACAGAGAAATATGTCTCGTAAAAAAGCACCAGAGGACCCTGCATAATATTTTATTTTAAATTAATATTTTTATGGAATATTCTTTGTCTTTTTTCAGTAGCTTCTTATTCATCCAACCTAGTGTCTACAAATTATTTGTTCACACAAAATTCCTAATATTTAGCCTCTTAATGTTCCTCTGAAAGTGCACCAGATTCATGCATTTCACTTTAAAAAGGTAAAAAAAAATCTCACGGGGGGGCATACCCCCGGACTCCCCTAGGAGAGTCTGGTTCTCCGCTGGATTCTATTTTCACCCAGCAGGACATTGGAGGCACTATAGCAAAAAAAACACTGGGTGTGTGAAGGAGATTTAACAATCGTCAATACTTTGGGAAAGTCCGTCTAGCCATCTTTCTCACTCCGATGCACACTCAGACACTACTATCCATGCTTAAAGGAAGCAGGATTAAGCTGAAATTTGTTCTCTGAGGGGGGGGGCTCACTCTCTCACACTTTGAAAACCCCTGAACTACAGTATGTAGGGATCTGCTTCTACTGAGAAACTTGCTAGCTAAACAAGCTAGCTGTACGACAACTTTCAAACTATCATAATAATATACAAACATTTATCAAGTTGCATGTGTAGGTAGCTGCAGAAAAAAACATTCCATTGCTTAAATTGAGCTGCAAAGTTGTTGCCGTTGCAAGGCATGGGTGCATCTTTCCTTTGAACAAGACCCTTGTTGCATAGGAACATTTTCCTCCTCTGTCAGTTTTAGAGAGCTTTCCTTTTCATTTGCTTACATTGGTTTGAATACACATGGCTGGCCGTCATAGTGAAATTGCTAGATAAGCAACCCTTGCACCTGCTTTTTGTCAATACTGCAAACCATATGCAGTCAGCATCTGTGCATTTGGCTTCATCGTCTAATGCAGAGGATTACTCTACTGTGTTTACTTTCATTTGGACACAACATTTCAAGATTATGCAAAAAGCTGTTATGCTTCCCGCAGGTTGCATTTCCCAGATGTCTGCTACAGGTACGGTGAGTGCAAAGTTATAATGGATCATTAGTCAGAGTGGGCACAATTATAGAAGAGAATAAGACCTAGGCTGAAACATTCCGCAATTTCCCTTGTGTAGGAATAAACATGTTTGTGTGTCTGCTTTGTAATTCTTGTTTTGAATGTTTTTGGAGCACACATTTTTCATTGATCATTGCTTCTTCAGGGAGTCACGACTCATAGACAACAAAACAGGCTGCAAAAGGTACACATATTTATGGTATTCATTTAGATATGTGGCGCAAAAACTACTTAAAGGGACAATCGCCATCTCCATAACATACTAAGTATGTGTACCTCATAAAACCCCAATTCAAAAAAACTTAAGTATCCCTTAAAGTAGTCTGAATAGATCATTATAAACTTCCTATTTGTTGTGCCATAATATAATATACAAGGTCTGTAGGCTCCTTCATATAGGCTACCTATATTTCAATATTACTTCAATGGGGCCAAATGATCAAGAAATAACTTTCTCTTGGATGAGAAATACAACCTTTGCTTAAACATGGTGCACACTTATCTATTGACTTTTTCAGGGCAGAAAAGTGAGTAAGCAAATAATGTGCAGAAAGGACAGGCAAGCTTCTGCTGCTTTCAGAAACATAAAGAAAACTAAGATGAGCCTTTACTAGAGAATATTCATTTGTGTCTGCAGGGCTATAGATAACACTGACAACGCTGAGGTCATGTCCTCTCTATTTTGACTGGGAATAAGTGTATTACACTGTATTATACTGATATGACTTTACTCTATACATGCTGATTCCAGTGTTTCTCTCAAAATAATTCAGCATTCGGTATTCACCCATTGAAAGTAGTGGTTTGGAGAAGGGTTGTAAGAAACTATTTAGAAAAATCACATAGAGAGGTAATATACAGAAGATATAAGTTGAAGTTAGATGAATGAATGTATGTTTGTAAATTATCCAAGTCATTTAAACATTTAAGCAACTTTCTTTTGGCTTGTGGTCAAACTCTTTTGAGGTGGGGTCAGGATTTGGGTCAAACTTTTTGGGATTAAATAATGAAGCCATCCAGTAAAATACCACCCATTCGATCACCGAAGAAGCGGCAGAACATGGAAATACAGTTTAGTTGAATAATTAATTCTTCCAGTGGGAATATTACAATTTTGACTCATTGTGAAAACATTAATGCAAAGCCTTTCAATCTGAATGGGGTCGCTTTAATAGTATGATGTATGAGCTTAAACATTTCCTCTGATAAAATAAAATAAATCTGTATCTGTAATCTGTAATAAAATAAAAATAAATCTGTATTTCTAGTGTCTGCAGACACACTCAGATCCTTTTATCATTCAGCAATACTCCAGTGTCGAAATACTCAAAATTCATACATACATTCAAATGCATTCATGTTACAAAATTCATATCAATACATTCATTTGTATATCACTCTCAAATGCATGGCTATGTGTACTATGCTATGTTTCTTGATAAATAAATAAAAATATATTTGTTGATCAGATGTATTATTAAACTGAATCCTCAAATTTACTAGTAACTTAAGTTTTCAAATAAATTATGGACTTAATATTTAAGTAGAAATATTAACTATGAAAATACTCAAGTAAAGTACAAGGACCTCTAACTTGTACTGATGTCCAGTACCTAACTAAATATATTGTCCACCACTGGTGTTTCTCAGTTACCGGCGACCTTTGCCTATATAAATGCAGAGGTTGAATTTAATATAATGAAGTACTAATTAAGTAATTGTACCATACCTGATTATTTCCTTTTTTTCAGATTTCTACTTCTTATCCACTACATTTCAGATTAACTAATATTGTCTTCTTCTTGGCCAGCCGCAGCGATAAAATGCTGCACAAATGTAAATGCATCAGTTATGTTAATGCCATAGCGTAACCCATGTATTAATACCACATCTTCAATGGACCAATCATTAAAATGAGTACTGAACAGTTGAGCACACTTTGCTGATTATACCGACATCCCTTTATTTAAATAACACTTTGAACACAGAACTTTCAATTATAGACAAGCCCTTTAGTGTTGTAGTATTACTTTTCACTCCATTAAATATTCAAAATGCTGACCTCTACATTGTCGACTTGCTTTCAAACTTCAACAATTGGACTCAAAGCCATAGAAAACCATCTGGCCATCATAAGTTTGTTGATGTCCCTAAAGAACTTCCTGATAACATCGAGCAAGTGGGAACTGTAGATGAAGTGCCTTTTATATGGAACAGTATAACTCAAAAGATTTTGCTGGAGTTCTACACCTATTTCAATTCTAAAAAGGAATCCATAAAATATGCCTTACGCTCTGAAAGACTGTTCTTTATTGGATGTTGGCAGACTTTTACCAAAGTCGTAATTTAAGGTTCCGACATTTTTGTGATTCCTGTGATGGTTCTGAGTAACAAGTCTCTGGGATTTTTAATGTAGGGGCTATTACAATGAAATATTTGACCATACTCCTAAAATGGAAGCTAAAGTGCAACACAGGAATTTATGGATGCTTATACGAAGAGATTTATCATGTGTAGTCACATTAGTTTGTACTTAGAGCTCTACATCTCAAGGTGTGAGGGTAGATGTATATGGACCTTTATTAAAGCTGACCTTCACATTGGCAGGTTTGTTCTATCATTGCCAACATTCCATCATCAGAGATATTCACTATGTGGCTTGAATATGTGGCTGAGTCAGTTTAGCCCGAGGCTTCGATCTATTTTCATTAGAGGGAATCACTACCACAGACTAGGTGGTGGTGCTAATAAGTAATGCTAGTGGGAATCACCTGCAACTGTCATGGTCTGTCTTGTCCTGTCTTGGTTTTTGTGGTTTCCTGTTTTATTTTGGTATGTCTGTCTTGTTTCCTCCCCATGTCCTGTCTAGCTTCCCTCTTGTTGATTGCTGTTCCCGCCCCTAATGTGTTTCACCTGTCTCTCGTTGTCTACCATGTCTTGTGTGTGTATTTAACCCCCAGTGTTTCTTTGTTCCCTGTCCGAGCATTGTATCCTGTTGGTGAGTCTGTCCCGTGCTTGTTCTATGTTTTCATGTTCTCCTGGATGTTCGCCTGTTGGCCTTTTTTGTTAAATTTTTGGACAATAAATATCTTTTAGTTTTACGTCTTGCATTTGGGTCCTGTTTTCCTGCCTGCCTGTCTGCCACACCGTAACAGAATGCTCGGACCAAAATTGGACCCAGCAGACGCTCTTTTTTGCCATGAGCTGGAGGACATGCTATCTTTTATTATCAGTGCCATGGACGGCTGGGGGAACATTCCCAGTAGGAAGGAGCAGGGGTATGTGTTGGGGCGTACATACAAGGCTGTCGCTGCTAAGCCCGAGTTGGAGGGCGCCTTACCCGAGTGGGCAGTCGAGCTTCTCAAGCCCACAGTTTTTTGGCCTGAGAGCTACATGCCACTGCCACCGGACTTTTGCAACCGTCCTAAGCCTCCACGCTCCAGCCTCCAGCCACTGCCTCCGGTTTCCTGCTCCCAGCCTCAGCCCCCGGTCTCCAGCTTCAAGCCTCAGCCCCAGAGTCCCAGCTACCAGCCGTCTCCGGCCTTAAGGACTATCAGAGTGGGGGTGGTGAGTTTGGATTGCCATCCATTCTGCGGATGCTCTCCAGCTCCCGAGTTGCCCCCGGCCTCCAGCAGCAAGCTCCAGTCCCCGGCCTCCAGCAGCAAGCTCCAGTCCCCGGCCTCCAGCAGCAAGCCCCAGGCCCCGGCCTCCAGCAGCAAGCCCCAGGCCCCGGTCTCCAGCAGCAAGCCCCAGGCCCCGGTTTCCAGCAGCAAGCCCCAGGCCCCGGTCTCCAGCAGCAAGCCCCAGGCCCTGGTCTCCAGCAGCAAGCCCCAGGCCCCGGTCTCCAGCAGCCAGCCCCAGACCCCGGTCTCCAGCAGCCAGCCCCAGACCCCGGTCTCCAGCAGCAAGCCCCAGGCCCCGGTCTCCAGCAGCAAGCCCCAGGCCCCGGTCTCCAGCAGCAAGCCCCAGGCCCCGGTCTCCAGCAGCAAGCCCCAGGCCCCGGTCTCCAGCAGCAAGCCCCAGGCCCCGGTCTCCAGCAGCCAGCCCCAGACCCCGGTCTCCAGCAGCCAGCCCCAGACCCCGGTCTCCAGCAGCAAGCCCCAGGCCCCGGTCTCCAGCAGCAAGCCCCAGGCCCCGGTCTCCAGCAGCAAGCCCCAGGCCCCGGTCTCCAGCAGCAAGCCCCAGGCCCCGGCTTCCAGTAACAAGCCCCAGGCCCTGGCTTCCAGTAACAAGCCCCAGGCCCTGGCTTCCAGTAACAAGGCCCAGGCTCTGGCTTCCAGTAACAAGCTTCAGGCCCCGGGTCCCTGCAACCAGCCTGCTAACTACCAGCCCCAGCATGCTAGCAGTCAGGCCTGCTTTCTTCGCCTTCCAGAGGGGGACCGGCCGCTTCGCCTTCCTGAGGGGGATCGCCCCCCGCTCCTGCCTGAAGGGGATCGCTCTCCGTTCCTACCCGAGGAGGACCGCCCTCCGCTCCTGCCCGTGGGGGACCGCCCTCCGCTTCTGCCCGTGGGGGACCGTCCTCTGTTCCTGTCCGAGGGGTCTCCTCCTCCTGAGGGATCTCCTCCTCCGTTCCTGTCCGAGGGGCCTCCTCCGTTCCTGTCCGAGGGGCCCAGCCTTGTGTTGCCTCCCGAGGGGCCCAGCCTCGTGTTGCCTCCCGAAGGGCCCAGCCCCGTGTTGCGTCCCGAGGGGCCCAGCCTCGTGTTGCCCCCCGAGGGGCTCAGCCTCGTGTTGCCTCCCGAGGGGTCCAGCCCCGTGTTGCCTCCCGAAGGGCCCAGCCCCGTGTTGCCTCCCGAAGGGCCCAGCCCCGAGTTGCCGCCCGAGGGGCCCAGCCCCCTGTTAACGCCCGAGGGGCCCAGCCCCCTGTTAACGCCCGAGGGGCCCAGCCCCCTGTTAACGCCCGAGGGTTCCAGCCCCCTGTTAACGCCCGAGGGGTCCTGCCCCCTATCCCTGCCTGAGGGGTCCTGCCCCCTATCCCTGCTTGAGGGGGACCGCCCTCTGCCTCGCCGGCCTCCAGAAGGGGGATGTCGCCCTCGCCGCCGGCCTCCAGAAGGGGGATGTCGCCCTCGCCGCCGGCCTCCAGAAGGGGGATGTCGCCCTCGCCGCCGGCCTCCAGAAGGGGGACGTCGACCTCGCCGCCGGCCTCCAGAAGGGGGACGTCGCCCTCGCCCCCGGCCTCCAGAAGGGGGATATCGCCTTTGCCGCCGGCCTCCAGGAGGGTTCCATCGCCATCTTCGTCGCCGAGGCCGGTCTCCAGAAGGGTTCCCTCGCCTTCATCTTCGTCGCCACCGGCCTCCTGAGTGGTTCCGCCCTTGCTGTCCTCCAGAAGGGGTTCCTCGTCTTCGTCGCTGCAGGCCTCCAGAGGGACTGAGCCCTCACCGTCCAGGCCGTCCGCCTGAAGCTCCCTACCGTGCCCCTGCTTGCCCCCCAGGTCGGCCGCCTGACGCTCCCTGCCGTGTCCCTGCTTACCCCCCAGGTCGGCCGCCTGAAACCCCTCCATTCTGCCCCACTCCAGTTGTCCAGCTGGTCACCCCTGTGCTCTGCCCCAGGCCATGTTTTGTTTGTTTCCCTCCTCCTGGCTCCCCTCCACCCACCCTGGTTGGGTTTGACTTTTTTTTTTTTTTTTTCTTCCAGTGTGGTCGCTTGGAAGTCGACCTTTTAGGGGGGGTACTGTCATGGTCCGTCTTGTCCTGTCTTGGTTTTTGTGGTTTCCTGTTTTATTTTGGTATGTCTGTCTTGTTTCCTCCCCATGTCCTGTCTAGCTTCCCTCTTGTTGATTGCTGTTCCCGCCACTAATGTGCTTCACCTGTCTCTCGTTGTCTACCATGTCTTGTGTGTGTATTTAACCCCCAGTGTTTCTTTGTTCCCTGTCCGAGCATTGTATCCTGTTGGTGAGTCTGTCCCGTGCTTGTTCTATGTTTTCATGTTCTCCTGGATGTTCGCCTGTTGCCCTTTTTTGTTAAGTTTTTGGACAATACATATCTTTTAGTTTTACTTCTTGCATTTGGGTCCTGTTTTCCTGCCTGCCTGTCTGCCACACCGTAACAGCAACACCAACTATGTCGTGAATTTAATTAATTGCATGAAGTCTGTACTGACTGTTGGCTATGGGGATTTTAGTCATATTCAAGTTATTGGGGTTATAAGGGGGAGCCAACAGAGGTTCTAATGTGTCCTCAGAGTTAGACCAGCCAAATGATCTGTTGCTTACCCAAAGAGATGTGACCGCAGTGGGATATTAAATTATTAATTCTTCAGACAAGACTTACTTTTAAAATAAATCAATTTGGACTCTATGATGGACATTTTAGTCATGTTTGTGTCTCGTGTGCAGGGTCTGTCAGTCATTTGAACCTCCACTTTCAACCAAGCTTTACCTCTAGCAGCACGACACCTCTGGTTATAAATGATATGTCTTAAATACTATGGATTGTTTGCCATAGCACAGCCTCATGAAGTCAGTACAGGGCTGTAGAGTCTTGTTGACCATTGACTGACTGACTGTGATTTTATAGACCAAATAAACAGGGTGAGATTACATCTTTGTTGTGTTTTGAAGGTGATTTGAAGTATTACCATTTCTCCTCTTTGTTTTTCAATTGTGAGGAAATCCTCAAATACTGACCTGTTATGGTATAATTATTTGCCCCAGTTTCATGCCACTTTCAGAGTACCTTCTCCAAATTGTCTGTGAAGCAATTAATGAACTCCTAGACAGATTGCTGTGGTTTGCATGTGCATGTACATGCTATATAGCACCTGCATGAGAGTGATATACATAATATAGTGGTGACTGGTGGCTATTCTGCTGATTAAGTAGGTAGGTCTCACAAGGAAGTCAGTGATAATTAGGCTGATAGATTAGTGGTGGGTGCACATGTGCATGTTGTTTGCTATGTGTGTGTTGGTTGCTGCGGACTAGTCTGTTTATTAGGATCCAGGTAACATTACAGGTCTTCTTTTACTGGATTAGTCAGGCATTTAACAGCTATCATTCATATATTCCCTGTAGATACATTCATTACATAACACAATAGACAGCCATGGTTACGGTGCCGACTGCGTATTACCTTGCGGAAGCATTGTTAGGAATTATCGCCAGTATACACCTTGAATAAAGTGAGTCGGTAATGAGAAGCTGCAGCACAAATGGCAGGAGGGAAGGATGAAGGGTGCAGTTAAACAGAAAGTAAGAGAGAGGGAGAGAAAGAGAGACTACTCCTGTCTGTCTCTCGGCTGTCTGCAGGTTCCGTCTCTTGTTAAGAGATTAAATGCCACACTCATTGTTTAATAGGATTGCTTGGCAAGGAACGGTGTGTGTGTGTGTGTGTGTGTGTGTGCGTGTGTGTTTGTGTGTGGTTGTGTTGTGGGTGGAACTACAGTGGGAGTTTTAACAAGATTGCTGGCACAACATCAATTCTATTTTCCCCCTGGCACCACATCGTCTGCTGGACATCATGTCTCTCTCTGTGTCTCTATATTTGCACCCGCCTCCGATAGTGTACATTTGGGAGAATAAGGAGACATTTCAAATCGAATACAATGTTTACCCAGTGAGAGATGCAATGCATATCAGGGAGAAGGGAAAGGAGTTGGAAAAAGGTGAGAAGATGTTGCGAGGTCTTGGGTGTCAGTCATCTCAAATTTACCCATTATCACGACAAAGGTAAATTAACTGTAATTACCAATATTACACACAGTTAGCCAGTGCAGCTCTTACCTATGTGTTCTCATAAAAGAAACAGTAATGGACAGTCATTTTGTCAAAAGGAATGGTGTGCTTTTTTTCTGTAATGTGTGCAAATAAAATAAAAAGGTATTGGCAATAATTTTAAATTATACAATCCATAATTAAACAACAAGATTTCACACAGGATCATGGTTAAAATAATCAGTCATAACTAATAGAATAAGCCATATTTTATTCTATTCACTGGCTGAAACCAGCTATGTACTCTCAAAATAACATATTCAAATTGGGTCTCTCTCCCTCAACTTCGTAGTAATAAGCTTCAGGAATTGCTGAAATTGGATACTGTAGACTGCGTCCATTCGTAATGTGGAACCTCAAATAGAATAAAAACTAGCATGATCCAAAAAAATTAACCCCCTCAGTGTTGTCATGGAGATATGACCTAAACATACAGACTAGACTAGTTGTTTTGTACCAGGCCCTACATAGGTTTAATAATGCTGTGAAAACGGCCTATTTTACATGGGAGTCAATGAGAAATTGCTCTGTTTTGGTACCACCTCTTAGTGGGCCACTCGGTGAACTGCATTTTTTTGTCACTTCTGCATTGGATGCTAGTAGAACTCGCTGTGGTTGGGGGTTGGTTTTTACCTGATAAAAAACATTCATAGCAGGTCCGTCACAGCATGCTTTGTACTAATGAGCTCCAAATTGCTAAAGCAAAAAATACTGTGTAAAAATTTCAGCAAACTGATGGTTAACAAGTTAATGCAGACCTTTATTTATAAAAGCTACACTCAAGCTAGCAAAATCGATGATATGGCAAGATCAACAGTTTATTCAAAACCCCATATCATCACAAAAGTAGTTGATACTGCTGATAACGTGGAAGCCTTCTTTAAATATCAAATGTATAAATAACACTTTTACTCTCAAGAAATTAACTAGCAGAGCTTATTATCTATCAACCTTCCAACAGTGACAGGAAACAGCAAACATCCTAAAAAAAACTGTTGCATCTTTAGAACTTAAAGGTCAGTGGTTCACATCACTTTTATGTTATAAATAAAGTAATTTTCACCTTTTTTACTAGTGCTGTAGCTGATTGCTACATAATGAGACACATATTTCAGTTTGAATCTTGAAAACCGCCCACTCTTTGTTTTTTATAATGGAAATAAAAAATGAAAGTCAATGCTATTGCTATTCTTCGTGCGCTTTAAGTTATTAAAGATGCAATAGACTCCAATTGCATATTTATTGAAAATGTTGACCTTGTGTTTATTTTACAGTTATCGTGCCAATCAATTGATTCCATGGTAATGAATAATCTTAAAAGGGCAAAACGTAATATATAAGATAATAATAAATACATCCATACTTATTCAAACGGTATATCATCTTCATACTGCTTTTGAAATCTCATCTTATTTTTCCATAAAATGTTAGTGTACCATTATGTTCTAGATCTCCTTTTGTATATGTTTGTTTTATCCACAACAGTTGTCATTGATGTATCTCCATTCTCAGTTGAAAGGTTATACTCTTAGGGTGGAATACTGTAATCTTATTTCTGTCATGACTTTTGTACGATTACTGCAGGAGCCATATGGGGGAATTCTTAAGCTGTGGCCGGTTTGACCAATAGATGTTTGTGACACCATTTATCTGTCTGTCTGTCTGTCTGTTGTCTTTGTGCATGTGTGCAAGTGTGTGTGGTTGGGAGCGTAGTACATAGGTTAACGAGTGACTTCTATTTAGTTGGATGTTTTCACTCTTCAATCTTGTAACTTCAAAATGTGTCAAATTGGAATGAATTATTAAAATGCTAATACAATTTCCAACATTGTTTTATCCGTTCAAAATTAACTGTTGTAACATTTTTAGAAGCACCATTTTTACGCCACAAATTGTGTGCATTAATTTACATTTCTCATCGACTCAATATGCACCTGCAGCCCTGAAAAAATCTGCGTGTTCAGTCTGCACACACGCCTTGAGAATAACATTGTTTTTAATCCCTTCCAGAAAGGTCTGGGGAGTAAGTAAATGCACCAAATATGTATTCGTTAAGTGAGCAATATGCCATCTCGTTTGAAGGAGTAACTCCTACACTGAGCAATGTTCAACTTGCAGGCTGACTGAAGTCTGGTCCTTGAAATTCACAGCAGAATAATTTCCCGTGGGACTAATGGCCACGGCCTGAAGCTAGCCAAGCAAAGTGACATCTGTCAAAGTTGTGACAGTGAAGTGATCCATGAAACCTAATCAGAGAGTACTTGCTGAGAAGCCACTGACTGAAATGGTTATCTACAATATCTACTGAAAAAGTAGGCGGTGGACGTGGATAAAAAAGGACACTGTCAAGGATTTTCTTGAGGATTTTGCAAAATGCAAGTCCTGTGAGATACTACCTAAATAGACCAAAAAGTGCTTTTCGCGCTGAATTGAGCAGTCTGATTGGCCTCTGTTCCCACTCTCATAACTTAACATGGCATTAGAAACGACAAAATAAACAGCATTTTTTTTAAATATGCTAATTATTGTTTTTACTGGGGACTCTCTGAAGTGTAACAATTGTGTGTTTTGCATGTGCATATCTATTTTAGGGTTAAGAGGGGGCCCCATAAAAGCTCATGCACTGTGGCCATTCATAACTAGCAGCTGTGTCTGGGTCACCACTCTGGCTCCATTTACATTTTCTGTACATTTATGGCATTTGGCACAAGCTCTTATCCAGTGCAAGTTACAACTCAGCATTTCTGAATATATTCAAACGAGAGCAGATATACGATGGTTAAATCATGCCAGTGATTATATGACCATAAGGAACAATGTGCTGAACTTTAACTTACTGTGTGGAACAGGTGTACTATTATCCCATTTCATATTGTGGTTGAATTCCGAGGCCCCAAAACCATTCATGACCAGGAGGCAGGTAAAAGTTTGATCCAAAAGGTACTTTATTGAAAATGCTCACAGCATTACAAGTCTTCTCATGCATGCACAAACAGCGAGTCAGTAAAAAGCTGCTCTCCTCTGCTCAATTTTTGGTTATAAACTCTTCACTTCCCCCTCCCAACCTAGACTTTCACAGTGTTATCTAACTTTGTAACCATGGCTGCGTTGTTTTGGGCAGATGTTGTTAGTGCATTTTGGCTACTCTCTGAAGTGTCCAAGGTCAGGACATTCTCCTCTGAAAGCACTCCTCAGAATAAAATAACTATTGTTGCTTTCCACCACGGTATGAAAGGACATGTAAAATAACATAATCTAATGTCCTGTTTTTGCACCACAATATTCCATTTATTTCTAACTGTACATGGAAAAAGGTAGGCCATCCTGTAGCTCACTAAAACATACAAACAATAACAGCCTCCACACACATCCTACCTCTACTGCGCGTCTACTGCACGTCTGCGTCTGACTTTTATTCACCTAGAGCGGCCACACATCCAACCTCGGACACACTGCTGATGCCTGTCGGAGGCGAGTCTGCAGTGACGTTACACTTTACTTCAGGAGGCTCGCCTATTTTTTTAATTTTTAATGGGAATTATCTATGAAGAAAGACGGGGGTTTTAAAAGCAGCAGCAGCAGTTGAGACGTTGTATTTATGTCCGAAAAAAGCGCGGGAGAGGCGTGTGTGTGGAAGCCGTAAGTATTCTACACTAAATATAGCTAAATTAAAAGTAGGTTTTAGAAAAAGAAAACTGCTGTATGACGAAATATGTATGCATATAATGCATTAATGTTTTATTGAACAACCAACACGCATATGTTTAATCACACACTGTAGCTCCTGCTTAGTTAAACAGTCGGCTATCTTTCATCCAGCTATCAGAACAAATAAGTTAGATCCAGGCTCCATATTGGCAGGTTGCCATCACAATGTATTACTGAAGCTGCAAGTAAAAGCTGTCTTGTCCACTAACCCCATAGAAAAGACAAACAACCTGTAACTATGGTAACTGTACACAGCAAAGATAGTGTCAGCTTCAGCCTCAAAATGCTCTGAAGATATTAAGACTCAAAAGCTTAACAAAAGTTAGACAAATATTTTACAGACAAAAGTCAGACATAAATATTGTTTACTTTTTGTTCATTAGAACAAACACAATCATAATAATATACCCCCAAGGGGACCTTTAAGGTGACATACTATGCCTATTTTCAGTTTCAAATGTGCATTTAGGCGTCGTCTAGAAAGCTATTTTCCTAGTTTATTGTTCAAAAGACCAATTACTTTTCTCAAACTGCCCAATTCTTCATCATCTAGTTTTTACCCCTGTCACCTTCTCTTTGAAATGCTCTGTTGGTTTTCTTTTTAAGGTCCCTTCTTCAAATAAAGTAAAAACCTTGTTGCCTTATTTCAGAATTGGTGGGTTTGTATGCGCCAGATACCCACATTAATGTGCACAAGCACTGAACAAGTACATTATATTTCACCATTAAATATATTTACTTAAATCCTGCACGGACTGGCCTACAACAACAGGTTATCCTTTGGCTTACCTGTAGCCATAGTTCTATTTTGTCATGGCAGGGTATACGAGCCCAGACAGAAGGCCATTGTGGAGTTGAACAGCTGTGAATGCCATGTACATCGTCTACAATGTGACAGTAGCTCCCGCTGTAGTTGCACTAGTATTGCTGCATGAATGATGAAATTGCAAATATTGATGGGTAATCATTCAGCCAGCACCC
Source organism: Hyperoplus immaculatus (assembly GCA_949357725.1). Taxonomy (NCBI): domain Eukaryota; kingdom Metazoa; phylum Chordata; class Actinopteri; order Uranoscopiformes; family Ammodytidae; genus Hyperoplus; species Hyperoplus immaculatus. The sequence goes on from OX442355.1 coordinate 23,652,642, forward strand.
AAGATGGATCTAGAACACTGTGCAACCCGAAGTCCAACAGCAAATACCACCTCCGCAGAGTGTGGCCAGTGTCTGTATTCATCTCTCTGATGTGCAACAAACATTTCTAAGTGCAGATCCCAGAGGTACATTATGTATTTGCTGTATTGGAGATGACAGCACGGCCACACTATCATGACATACAATGAGTACCTAAGTGGGGTGTTATCAACATTGGAGGATAATGGCTGGCAAGATGCTTAAGTGTAATAATGGTGCCAAACAATTGGGCAGACAGTGGGCATGTTTGGGCTATGAGAGACACTCTGAGTCTACCATGTGGAAGTTGTTATTTTTTGAAAAGCTTGTGGCAGTGGCAATGTTTACACACAAGCTAAGGCCCTTCCATGTGACCATTGCATATTGGGGGTAAGGGGAGCTCTTTATATTAAGATAGCACTCAGCTACAGCAGGTGCTACCCCTGCCCAATCCCTAATCCTTAGATTAAGATTATCAAAATGAATAGATAACAAAAGTATTGGAGCTCTGTGTAGAGTTAAACCATACTTGCTTTTGGTTGTTAAAGGGTATTGCCTGTCTTCATGAGGTGCCCAGGCATGACCTACATAATTATGTGTGTATGGGCCTGTCTCTCCCTGTGTCTGTCTTTGTGTCTATCTCTGTCTTTGTTAGCCTTTTCGTTTATTTTCCTGTAAGTAAAAGAACCAGCCTGAAACCACAACCTTGCCTGTCCCCCTCAGTGGCATTCTATTGTTTCAATATAACAATGACAAATGAGTCATTGGCAAGTGTAAATTACATTTTCAAGAAAATACAAGTCCAACTTTGCGCTGAAATTCTCTGCGAATATATCCCTTCCTGACATGTGAGGAGGGCCTAAGTGCATAGCTTCAAAGGATGAATTAAAAATAATCCACTCTTCACTCTGTGAAGAGTGGATTGCCTCTCCTTCCCTAGTCTGCTGTACTTTTCTGTTCCCCTTGGGAACTCAATATACTGGTTTAAACCCATAGAAATCTTGTAAATCCATTATGCAACATGCCATAAATCTCTCAAAACCCACGTGCATAATCCTAATCCCAGGTTGCGGATTAATTTAATACAGTGTTTAGATCTAATCCACTAGTCTCAAGGGCGGCGGAAGAGACAGAGCAATGAGATGTGTAATGATTGAAATCTCCCTAATCAAATCTGATTTATTTTCCCATTTACTCGTAGTTTGTTAGAATGCTTTTCTGTCACTCTAGGTATATCCGTCTCCAGTCGCTTTCTGTTTTTCTACCTCTCTTCACTTCAGCCCCATAGGGACTTTCCCTTAGGGAAATATTCAGAGATGTAATTATGCAGTCTGCTTTTCATAATTTGAACATTTACACTCTGTGGCTGCATCTCTCATCTCAATCAACAAACACAAACAAATCAATTATGACAGGATATGAACCATGTTTACTTTGCCACGTGACAGGAAACTTTGCTGGTGAGTCTCTCTCTCTCTCTCTCTCTCTCTCTCTCTCTCTCCTTGCTCTGTCTTTCTCAAATAACCAAAGACAAACTCGGGGCGCAGAAAACCAACAACTTTGAAAACATGTTAGATAAGGCAGTACACACACGGACACACAAAAAAGCACACATTACTTTGCTGCGATACATACACATAAACACACACACACACATTCACACACAAAGCGACAAAGACGCAATTGTGTTACCGCTAATTGCATCAGTTCCATCAAGCCATTCTCAGAGAGCCACAAACACAAATCAAATTAGCACTTCACATCGCTGTGTCCCCTGCCTCAGATACTCCAATTAGGCCATGACTAAGGGACTGGATTTATGCACATACACAATCTGTCTCACACACACACACACACACACACACACACACGTGCACACACACACATGGGTAGTTTAAACAGTCTGGGGGTATCTGCGGCGGCACAACTTTCAGAAGTTTCGATTTTTGGTATTGTGATTAGATAAACTTGGTGTGTATGCGAGCAGCGGGAAGATAAGGGAACGGAGTCAGAGATAGTGGAAGAGAAGGGAGGAAGGGGTGCGACGGGCCTTGAGAATGCACTGATGGATTTTGTTGTCAGATTCAAACATTTCAGATTTGGCTCATTATGTGTCTCTATCCCTGCAGGCTTTTGCATGCCTTTTGCCTTGATACATCTTCTAAACTTTCTCAGTGTATTTATGTGGCGTGTGTGCGCGTCCTTTTTATCTGTAATTGGGTTTGTGTGTATTCAGGCTTGTGTCGAATGCTATGTATGCCTGTTGCGGTTTCATGAACAATGGTTTGATTTAAAAACTGAAATGAACTAATGGCCATATTTACTATGGCCGTCAGCACCACATGTCAGGCGTGCTGTGGAGACGTCTATGTTATTTTATGTGCACCGTCCTGGAAGGATAGTTTGGCTCTGTATTAAACAATTAAAGAAACCCCATATTTCAGACTGTGTTGTGACAGGGAGAAAAATATATGGGTGTGAGGCCAAGGAGTTCATCCATTAATTCAACAGTATATAGAATGTTAATAAACTCCTAGACATATTAAATAGACGTAGAGTGACACAATCAATCACCCATTCATCACAATTAATTTGTATAGCATGTTGCCATTTCCCTGACCTTAAAACAGTTTTTCATCCACTTATGAACAGAAGAAGCTGTTGACACAACATTGGAGTTTATTACCTCATAAAATTCAGTGTCATTTAAAAATTACATAAATGTAACACACACTCAACAGATACAGGGCCACATTAGACATTATTTGGATTTGTTTTTCTTGTGAATGAAGCTAAGTGCAATGTTAACCCTCCTTTTAGCTCTGTTTTGGTCTACAGCAACACCTTTGGGAGATATCTGGATCTTTAACTGCTCTTAAACCTTTTCTACTTTCTGGCTATGGACAGTTAGTTGGGACACAAACTTGTATTTGAACTGAAAACAGCTTACTCTTGAGTCTTGTAACAACTTTGAGGACAGCAGTGTTCAGTGAAAATCTTTGAGCTGAAATATATTAAAACGCACCCCACTGTACTGGCAAATGGTGCAATACTGGCAAGCAAGGTTTGATGAAGTTCAGGTTCTAAGTAATTAAGGTAACATAATACAATGTCTTGATATTTCAGTGATAATGAAGTCAATGATGGCCTGAGGGCCTGGCTTGTTATCAGCTCAACGCCAGTTGTCAATAACGGGGATTGGTCCAGCATGCAAAGATAAAGCAGGAGACAGAGCACATCATTAAAAACAAAGAAGCTGAATACAAATGATCACTTTCATTATATCATAGGCTACATTCTTTACATCAACAGTTTAAACTTATTTACTGAAGAGCACAGAAGAAGGCAAGGGGGCCCTATCTACAATCTCTGCTTAAGTAAGGCAAACCAACTCCTCCATGCAATAGAACTGGACAATGTGCCAGATAAAGTTTCTAACAGCTGTAACATCTCAATATACTTATATCAGAAGCAACATTGAGTGGTGTCACTAATTCTGAATGTCACTGATGAAAAGTACTGAAAAAAATATATTTTAAATATTTGCAAAATCATTCGTGTTTGAACCACTTACAGTTTTTTATTCTTATCTTAGATAAGTGTTCCACCGAGTGTCCGAGAGTATAATACGTGAGATCGCACTGAGATCTTTTATGAAAGTCTTCCTCTAAAAGCATAATCTTTTTTCTGGGGAGCTGCTGACCTCACTGGTCATGCCAGGTTTCAATTTTTAAAAGCAAACCCATTCAAACGTCACTTCTATTGTGGGAATGCAGCCTGATAACAGAAGGATATTCACTCGCCAGACTCTTCTAAGCGCATTAGAAATAATTGCTGTATACTAATGGACCAGGTTTTCTTGGCGTTTTTGTTCAGTGTGCTATTGTCCCTCTCCAGTCAATTTTCACCCAGCACCTGTGCAGAGCGAACAGATGGGGTATCGTTTGGAAATCATGTTTGTCAGTCTTTGAGAGACTGGACTGGCAAAACAATAGGTTCCTTAAAAGATAGTGGCACTAATCAGAATCAGTTCCATAACATGTAATGAAACATACAACTATTTTTATTTTCTGTTATTCACTAATTACTTAATACATATTTATAAATTATATCCCAGTGCTCTGGACAGTGATAGATAAACGAGTTAAAAGGATAAAAACTGCAAAAAGGAAAGGTTCACAAACTACAGTTGTATACCAATTGTAACCCTCTACTCTAAGGAGCTTGGAGGAGACGTCCCTGTAGCTGAAGTCAACCTTTTACTGTTGCAAGTGGGGGCCTGATTAAAAAAGTTTTTTTTCCCCAAAATGTATAAAAAATAAATATCTGTTCAATACAAGCTAGATTGATATTCTGTTTCACTGCTTTAGTTTGCCACCAGGAAGCTGTGTATCTTTGCCCTTTTTTCAAGCATAGTTAGGACATTGTATTATTTCGCCAACTTATGCCGGTGCAGTCTAGCGTATCACTCTGCCAATCAGCTGTTTGACTTAGAGCTACCACGGCTTATTCAAGAGACACAAGAAAACAAATCAGTAATTTTAAAAGTGACAACAACTTCCTGAGGTTTAAAAGATGGTACGTTTACCAGACTGTTCAAACAGAGAGGTGTGCTGCTCACGTATATTTTTACCCTAGTTCCACTAAACGGGAGCGTGCCTATATGTTCCCACTGCCCTATGTTCCCACAGCCCTATATTCCCACAGCCCTGTGGGAAATGAGAGGTGATTTCCAGTTGGAGAAGGCCAACATGGGAAAATAAAGAAACACCTTCAATGCCATATGTAAGGACAGGAAGATGGCTGAGATGGGAAGGTAGGCGATGGCTAAGTTGAGGAAAGCCTACATTCACAAAGAGCTTATGAAGAGTAAGGCCTTTGATGCCGAAAATGAGGATTTATGATTGACGACAGGGAGTTGTTCAAGATAGGGAAGTAAGAGATGGCAATGACAAGGAAGGCCTGAGATGAGAGGTGATTTCCAGTTAGAGAGGGATAACATAGCCCTACAATGCCACATGTACAGAGAGGAAGATGGCTGAGATGAAAATGGAGGCGTTGGAAAAGTTGAGGACAGCACATTCAAGAGAAGATAAACATCCAGACTATGATGAAGGCTTTGGGCAAAGACGCAGACATGATGATGCAGAAGAAAGATGCAACAAGGAACAAACAAATAACATCAATCAAAAAGGGGCCAAAAAAACATGTCGGACGATTCCTTCCCCAGCTTGATTTCTGTTTGGCCCTGCAGGGATACACATGGCAACTGCTTCAACAAGAGACGGTATCAATAAAACATCGTCAACGAGTCTCAACAAGCGTTCTATTAAATAATCATTGGCTTTGAAATACCATCATGTTACATTAACTTGTGTATGTGAATATTATAACTAAATATATTTTCTGTTCACCAGAAAACATAGTCTAATGTAATAGTTTGGGTCTTTAACTAAATCCTAAAATATAATTTTAAGGAAATTAGAAGAAACTAAATTTCAAAGAAATGGGTGGGAGAGATACATAGATAGATATTAAATAATATATATTTAAGGAATATATAGATAGAAAAATAACAAACTGCAATGAGTTTATATGATATAACGCACCCCATACACCCTGTAGTATTCCTTTATAGCCTGCGGCCATAATGAACTACGAACATATGTCTTATGTAATAGTTTACAATGTGTGTATAATATAGACACTGTGTGGAGGGTAAGCAAGAGGTGCCTTCTAGCCTTTGAAGTTTTCCCCTTCTCTTACAGCATCAGACAGCTCTTCTAAATTAATTACATATAAATAAATCACTGCGTGTGTCCATATGTGTCATAATTGATGTCCGAAGTTCAATCGTTAGCCAGTGAGATTTGATGCTCAGGTGCACACAGTGTAAAGAATAGGAGAGGGGATCCCTTACATGGCAGGGCTCTTGACTGAATTGCACCCTGAAGTCCACAAGTCGCCACATTTAGAGAAAACTGACGGAGAATGTCATGCGGCAGAGGAACAGAGCAAAAATACATACAGAAGCCAAAAAAAGTGAAGAGACAGATGGATGCAGAGAAGTCCACAGCCCGTTGGCAGACAGAAATTGAATCCCCACGATGACACTGGAGTGAAAGGCGAGGGGAGGGAAAGAAAAGCAAAAGGAGCAAGGTTGTCTGTGCTCAGAATGCTAGTTGAAGGGAAATTCCTGGTGGACAACTATGTGCATGCAGTGTTCGTTTGTGGACATGTTGACTTGCCTAAACTGTGTGTGTGTGTGTGTGTGTGTGTGTGTGTGTGTGTGTGTGTGTGTGTGTGTTTATTTTTGTAAGCACCAGACCTTCCAACTCAAGGTTTTTCTCAAGAGCAGAATACAAACTGTCCATAGAAAGTGGCAAGCTGATTCAACTCAAGGATCCTCACACATGTGGAAGACACCTGATGTATTTATCATCACACAAATGCCCTGAATGGCAAACACTTGTTTTGTATATACTACATGTGCACATTCACACATGATTAAATGCAGCAATGTCACACAATTGCCTTTTTTTCCTTCATTGTTATTCCATGATAAAGACCTTAGTTATATCTTGATATTTTCGGTTTTTGTTGTGAGCAGGGACATTTTTTGGTCCTAAGCAAGCTACAGGGGGCCACAAGCTGCAGGGGCTCCATACCAGCCCAATCAACGGTTCTTCTACAAGCCTGTCACACTGATATGTAGTGCAATTGCTGCATAATACACCGACACCATTGACAATCCTAGGCCTCATGGATGTATAACGTTAACTGACTGTTTGCCTAACTTTTACCCCTGAACAGCAACAATTGTACACATTTAGGTATGTAAAGCTTTGGATTTCTCCCCAAGTGTTTTTAAAATTTGAGTGAAGTTATATTGCGATGAAGTCTGAGCATTAAATGCAACAATACACACCACTGGTATCGGGGTCACTATACCTCATCGCCCAAAAATCTTGTTTAAAAAGTTCAATCAAATTCACAATTTTTAAGCAATTTGCCGCCTGAAGGGCCATATCGGTGAGTAAGGGTGTATTCACACTGGGAAAGTCCGCTAGTTCATTTGCTATGGTCCAGACCAAATAGAGTTTAGATTTTTTTTGTTTTTTTGTTTAGTGGTGTGGTCCACTTTCATATTGCCCCTTTTGCAAGTGAACCAGCATTAAAGCTCACATATTATGCACTTTGCTGTCAATTTTATATGGTCTAAGTAGTCCCTAATACTTATTCTTTTTAGATGTTTGCTGATAAACCCGTTCAGATCATTTGCTGTAGCAAGCCTCTATACCCTGATTGTCCTCTGGTCTCAGGATGACCTATATTTGTGCGATCTGGCTGGCCCCTCCCACCTCTCTGCCGGCCTTTCTTTATATGTCCATGGGGCTCTCCCACCGTCTCTGCCGTGCTCTCGCGATACTAGAAAGACACTGCGTGACTGCGAACACAGTGTTTACACAGAGGATCTCGGGGCCGTGGACCAATAAGAAATCGGGGGGTGGGGTTATCATAGACTACTGCCAATGTGGGGGGGAAGCATGGACATATAAAGAAAATATGGGGATGTGGCTGTGCAGTTTATGACGTCATAAACCGCGAGAATTCTGAACGGAGTATATTGGGGGGGGGGAGGGTTGGGGGTTTCAGAACGGGGGAGAGTGAGAAAAGGAGAGATTGTTATTTTTTTTTTATATTTTGGCAGTCTCTAGGCACACCGTGGACCCATGGATATGTTGGAACACATTTAAAAAGTGCATTTAGCATAATATGTGACCTTTAAGAAGTAAAGCCACATGTGATCTGAGGTCATTCATTCATTGGACAGACATTCTGGGGTGGAGAGAAGCAGGAAGCACGAAGTGAAAACTGCGAAATACGATACGATACGGGGTTGAACATAATAAATAAATAAATAAATAGGCCTACATCTAGCCTATAAATAAAATAAAATAAACACACAATTATTGTTGTTTCATATGGTTATATATGTAGGCCTGTGTCAATGTGTGGCTTGTAGCCTACGATGTGAAACTTAATATTTACTGTATTTTTGCTGCTGGACGCGCGGCTCGCGAGGAATAGGCTCAAGCTGACACAGCTGATTTAGCCGTGTGTCAGCTGGGTGTGAGTTCGGCGCGGCTCAGCTCCAAACTGACACGGGGATAGTATTGACGGTCCCGTAACATGGGAAGCAAAATAAAAACACGCACTTCATACAAAGCGCAGCGTGAACCTGTTGTCACTGTGTGATGGAGACGCTCCCCTCTCCTTCATCTGATCGCTGAACACATCAGCATGTTTACGCGTCCTGTCTATCAAATGTAATATATTCACTCGGGGCTCCTGGTCAAACCACAACTAATCTTCCTAACAATGGCGACAACAACACTTTCCCATAATGTGAAGCTGACGGCGATTTATTAAAAAAGAAAAGGCACAGTGCTTCCTGCAATTGGGTCGGATCGAGTCCGGACAAATTAACACCACAAACGAACTGCAGCAGAGTGCGTTTGGAAACGCACCGAGACCACCTCTTCAGCTGGGTCTCGGAGCGCTTGTTTGGTCCACCCCCGAGTGTGATTGCTGTATTCACACATGTCTGAAAGATGCGCACCGAAGGCGGAAGTGCATCTGAGTTAGTTTCAACCGAACTAAACACGGCATGTGTGAATACACCCTAAGACAGCTTGCCTAAACCAGGAGACCAAACATAACCAGGGTATCTAGGGATCTTACCCCAGACCATTGTTAATTTCTGAGAGACTGCATTCTAGTACATTTATGGACTAATTTTGCTGATGAAATGTGGAGTCATGCCTTGAGGGGGAAGGGGGCACTGAACAATAGGACTCTCAGAAGAGACTGGACAGCTTGGCTTCATCTACAAACAGTAACATTGTATGAAAAGTCAATGAAGGGAAAACAAATGCATTGTTCAAAGACAGTGGTGCCAGCAGAATAATTTAGTCCAGAAAACTAACCATCTTGACTTTATTAAAAAAAGACGAAAAAAAAGAAGGAGGCAATCAATTCTTGCCTGAACCATTTGATTTGGATTTTTAAATTGTCCTAATTGATTATATTAGGTGTACTTTACTGATACGACTAAAAAATATGAGCTGGAATATTTACCAATGCATGCTGCACTATTGCAGCATTATGGATTCATTAGACGATGGCCTGTCTAGCCTGTCTGCTACGTAGGCTATAGTTATAGTTGTCAGTAGAGTTAGACTGTCAAAACTATCCATCAAAACCATCACAATAATGCATTGTCATTGAATTTGAAAGTGCATGCAGAGACTAGCAACACACCCTGAGTCAGTCTGGACGGGAGCATGTCTATGTTCCCACAGCCCTATGTTCCCACATTTCTTGTATGTCTTGTATTTTAATATTCTGGAATTTTAATGGCTAATGGTAATCTCCGACCATATTGTTGCAGCGTTGCCTCAACACTTCAAACAAAAAATTAAGTTGTACAAAATGTTTATATCTTGTCTGTAATTCTGGGATTGCTTATAAAGTATGTTCAACTTCTGAACTGCATAATCTGCTTTTCCACAGACTGTTCTTGGCTGTCCTGCTGTTCAACCATAATGGGGATGAGAGGGATATTGAATCAGTGATGGAGAAATATGTTATGTGGTCCGCTTCCCAAGGCCCTGCAAGTCTCTAGGTATTCCACCCTGTCAGGGAGAAGCCATCGTAGGCAGTGAGCAGCTTCAGTCCGCAATATTTCTGGGTTTATATACATGCTGAATACTCAGCATCAGGATGTACTTTCAACAATTCAAAAGATTCATTCTCTCTATCTCTCTCTTGTGCTGTAACAGAGTGCTGCCAACTTAGCGATTTTGTCGCTATATTTAGCGACTTTTCAAACCCATCTGGCGACTTTTTTCTAAAAAGCGACCAGCGACAAATCTAGCTTCTTTTTCTTGTGTTATTGATGACTTTTTCGCAAAGCAAGTATCGCTCTTAACACTTCTCAACTAGCAGCAGGTGCCTCTGTGGCCCCTCCCCCATTCCAAAGCACTGACATGCGGCTGGGTCCTCGCCCAGCAGTCCCTCCCAGCTGCAGTCAGAGCAAGAGATGTGCAGCTCTCTGTTCCATTAGCATCCTATTAGCAGTTGAAGTACCAGCTTCCCCCCCACACCCTCTTTTACAGTCTATGAGTAGTGAAATTCAAAGTTCTTATTGCAACTTAGAGCATGTCTGATTACTGCTAGACTTGACAATTATCACCTCAGTTTTTTTATGCGATTGTCATGTTCATAAAACTATAACCTCACTTTTTCAAATGTTACTGTATAAAAACCCTGTCTCCAAATGTGCAAATTAGGTGATGAAGTCATCTGGCGACTTCTAGCGACTTTTAGGACAGCCAATAGCTTCTTTCCTTACTGAGGAGTTGGCAACTCTGCTGTAACATTAGAGCAGCATAATATGTGCTGTGGAGTTATTATTAGTCCACGATAAGATTGTGTGTTAGTTTCTGTTACAGTATCTATACTCCTGTAAGTGTTTGACCAAGTCTAATTCAGTTACTGCTGATACGTGATAGCACTATTTACAACATGATTACAGTGTAATACTAGGCTTGTTATGTCAGAACTAGCACTAAGATGCATTTTTATTGTTAGAATCAGTAGATTACTGTAAAAATGAACTTCGATCATTACCTCAATTAATATGTGCTGAACATTACAGCACAAGTCAATTGCCCAAATCTCACAATTAATGTGTGAGAGTTAGCATCCCTGCGCAGATGGATATGCTGACAGCGATATCTTGCTTTTAAAGTTTTGAGTGGTGGCGCTTCCCTTGTTCTTTTCTTTTTGTTTGCCTTTTGTAATGGCTTGTAAAAAACATAAAACCCTTGTTATAATGTCCCAAGGTGATCCAAAAGATTAAATCAGACAAATCAGGCATTTTTTGATGAATAGGAATTTGCGTTTATGTCGGATGTTTGTTCTGTGAAGAAAATTGATTATACGACAGCGAGCAAGCGAACGGCACCACTAAGTGCTGCTGTTGGTTAGAACCTGCATATATTGTTAATGGGTTGGAGAGAGCTTGTCTAAAGACATCCCTTTAACAGGACATTATACATTACAGAAAACCATCAAAGGAAAGCTGCGATGCAGAGCTCCTTAGCTGTGAAACATATCTACATCGTTTCACCATTTTGTGTCCTGGCCTTCATATGAAAAAAGGAGGCCTGGACACCAATAAGTAAACATGACCTGCAGGGTAGAACAGAAACCCATGATGAAACTGAAAAGAGACTGTCTTGGATTATATGGAGTCAGACACTCTTTTAGACAAAAAAAATTTAAATATATATTTTTTATTCATAACAATCCCAGCTTTCGTATTGATTATATTGTGCATTATCAATCTCATATTGAGTCAGTTTTCCTCGTGTATCTGAATTGTTTTTGTTGTGGGGAACACAAAAGCGTGTGCCGTTAATTATTCATGAAACATACCTGAAATAGCTTGTACTTCAATTGTGGGGCTGGTTCTCTGTCAACCCTTTCCGTCCACCCGTTGTTTTTCAGTTTTTCAATTGTTTTGTTTTTTTCCACACTTCTTCTGTAACACATGCAGATAAACAGGCTCAGAGCCTTGAGGCGCTTCCAATAATCTCACAGCATCTACACACAGGAGACCAATTACAACAACATCAGGATGTGTGACCCTTAAAGAATAACTAAAAACGAGCAAGGGGAGGCGGGAAGTCTCATATAAGGACATTTTGCACAGCTGCAAACTTGTTTTTGTCTCTTCTGCAATGGGTAAGCAAAGGTTCACTACTGTATGCAGCTGTGAAACATTTCAGCAGGGCCGCCGTGTGTGTGCACTCTTTGGCCTTTCTTTCCTCTGTTGAGTTGTTACTCCCTCTCTTATCTCCCCCTCCCTCCTTCCACTCCCTGGAGGCCGTGGCAGGAGTGGTTAAATAATGCACCCTACCATCTACGCTTTCAGGGTCAGTTATTTTTATGTTCCATTAACAATCCCCCTCAACTAGGGGAAGTGTAATCAGAGAGCAGAATCTTGCTTAAGAACCAAGAGGCACCAATTTCTCCCTGATGAAACTGGAGGGGGGGCCCTTACACCAGCAGCCGCAGCAGCAGCAGTAGGACAGGGCAGCACTTTGAAGTGAGGCATTTGAGAGAGAAGGAGGGGGGGGGGGGGGGGGTAAGGTACCTTCGATTGATTTTACGCAAACAGGTCTGGAGACTTCAAACGGCTAAAGAAGGTTTTCCTGGCATTTGAATTTGCCACTCACCCTGGAAAAACCAGATACTATATAAGACCAGGCTCAAGGAAGGAGGCTATGCTGCAGAGCAGAATTTGAGTCTTCAGACGGTCAGGTAACTGGACACAAATAATGGACAGTTGATTGTTTTGGAACATCTGAGAACCAACATTAGGACACTAGAAGTTATAATCCTTCACTTTCAACAGAAGATGCTCAAATGTGCTCAACGTTAAATACACTTTAACCAAATTGATTGTGTACAAATCTTAGCGCAACACATAATCACAGTATTGCTATCACGCAGTAGCACGCAGTACACGCAGTAGCACGTTCACTGAGCTACAGCAGTAGCACGCTCACCTGAGCAACAGCAGTAGCACGCTCACCTGAGCAACAGCACAGGCTTCACCATCCCCGCCAGGCTGGGCCAAGGCTCTACCATCTACACGGGATATCACCAACCCTGCACTGAACGCTGCAGCTCCATACAGCAAGCTAGCACCAGCTACCACCATGCTACAAACGTGTGAATGCAACCTTACCTTAGGCCGACTGAAGGAGAGGATCTCTGGTCTGCAAGCTGAACTCAAGGGTAAAAACGACATCATCATGGAGCTATCCTCTGTTGCTTCCGCTCAAATGAAGCACCTTGTCGCCCTAAGATCCTCTGGCTGCGGCTCCCTCTGCATGACAGGCGATGATCCTACTCTCCCGTGGTCCGGCTCCGCCATTGTGGGATCTTCTTCTCCTGGCACTGTGCCCGGGCCTGTGCTAGCTGAACCCAACGATCAGTGGAGTCTACTTGGTGCAAAACCTAAGCTGGCAGCGACTGTTAAGAAAGGGGATGGACAATTCCCGCTGAGCTCGACCCCTGTTAAACCGATAAATTGGTTAACAGCCCGCAAGGGTAAACATTGTGGTCGTCCGCGGACTCCCCCAGCACCGCAGCGCCTGGTGCTTGGCAACAGATTCGAAGTCATGAGCCTACAGGAGTTTCCATCAATGGCAAATGGCTCTAGCTCTCCTCCCTGGTTCCAGCCACGTCCAGTTGGCCACGGTTCACCTGTGGACAGGGATACTACCACTGCCCTGGCACGCGCCACCTCGTCCTCCACCTCCGCTGTTCCGCCGCCCGCCGCCTCTTCCTCCGCTGTCACTTCGCTGCCCGCCGCCGCTTCCTACGCCGCCGCTGTCTCCTCTCCACCTGTGGCCGGTGTTTCCCAGACGTCTCGTCGTTCCAACACAGGAGAGAACCGACGCAGGATGCTGCAGGATGCCATCATCAGACGTTCAGAAGGATCCACCAGACGCCCGGCTCAACCTACGCAGCTTTGCCGCTCTGGACCGCGGGCTTCAACACTGCAGGCCAATGATCCAGCTCGGCCTTCACCTGGTTGCTCTGCAGCGGGCCGAACAGCGGAACCCCAGTGCCTCCTCGTTGGCTCATCCATGGTCCGACAAGTTCTCCTGCCGAGGGCGGAGACCTTCTGCTATCCCGGTGCCCAGGTATCCCACATCAACTCAGTGCTTTCACACATTATCCACAGTAATCCCGCTGCATCTATGGTCGTGACACATATCGGCTCAAATGACCTTAAGTCAGAAAAGTCAGAAAGTCTTAAAACTGATTTTAAAATCCTAATCGACTCCGTCCTGACCGCTGGGAAACAATGTATCGTCTCTGGTCCCATGCCTTCGCCTCGATTTGGTGACGTCAAATTTAGCCGCGCACGCCAACTTCATGTTTGGCTCAAACAATATTGTCTCTCCATGGGCATTCCCTTTGTCGACAATTTTAACGTTTTCTGGAACAGACCGACTTTCTTTGCCAGCGATGGTTTGCATTTAAACAAAGAAGGGAAACATCTTCTGGCCAGCAACATGCTCTTAACAATAAAATCGGTTCCTAGCGTCACTCCTCTTGCAAACTCTGTCCAGCATGATTGACTATCTCCACACCTGGTCAGTCAAGAGGTAGCTAGCTCACGTGACACACCCTCCATGACCACTAGTCCCCATGCATCTAGCGCCCCCTCCAGGCCTGGAACATCCATTACTATAAAAACTCACCCAATCCCTGTATGTCAGTCTGTCAGATCATCATTAATCCCTCCTCACAGATCATACAGGTCACGCCACAGACCACTTGGGATTACAAGTAATTTGAAAACTGTACCTATTATGTGTAATAGATCAACTATGATGGACCACCCCGCTGTTGATAACCCGGACACGAGCATATCAGAACTAAACTCACCAAACATCCTCAAATCAAGAAAGGGTTTGGGTTTTATTCACTTAAACGTAAGAAGTTTGCTGCAGCACAATAAATTAGACCATGTTAACATCTTAGTTTCTCAGGCTGACCCAGATGTCTTGGTTCTGACTGAATCATGGTTGAAGAGCAGTACACATGACTCTATGGTGGCAATAAATGATTATAGTTTATTTAGAATAGACAGGACCACACGGGGTGGGGGAGTGGCTGTCTATGTTAAATCACATTATTCTGTATCATTACTACATGCTGTCTCTGTTCGAAGCTGCTTTGAATTTATTGCTTTGGAATTGTCTTTATTGTCCAATGATTGTGTTATTGTAATTGGTGTGTACAGGCCCCCTTCAGCGGTAACCAGCTCCTTGAGTGAGCTAGCACATTTAATCTCTCCATATGTAAATAGAGAGGTCATTATGATGGGTGATTTTAACATTGATTGGCTTTCTGGTGCCCCAGAACCTTTTAAAGAAATCTGTAGCAACCTAAATCTTACACAAATAATAACTGAGCCCACAAGACCTAATCTAAAAAACCCAGCAAAATCAACTTTGATCGATTTAATATTATCAAATCAAAGCAATAAAATAGTTTCTGCTGGTGTCTTTGAGCTTGGAATCAGTGATCACTGCCCGGTGGCCTGTATCAGAAGTATTCATCTTAAAAAATCTCAACCCAAAATCATTATTAAGCGTAATTTTAAAGGCTTTAACGAGCAAGCATTTTTAAATGAACTCTATCAAAGTGACATTCATCTTACAAGTGAAATATCTGATGTGGAATTGGCCTTAGAATTTTTCACCAATACTTTCTCCTCCATTTTGAACAAGCATGCACCCCTTAAAAAGCACAGAGTAAAAAATAGATCAAACCCCTGGTTCACAAATGAATTGTCCGATATATTTGCAGAGAGAAATAAAGCATAGCCAGACGCTCTGGTGAAAACTCTAAGTGGACTGCTTTCAGACAAATCAGAAATAGGTGCATATCCATGGTTAGGAAAGCTAAATCAGATTACTACCTCGAACTAATTTCCAACTGCTACTCCAACCCTGCATTATTTTGGAAGGCTGTGAATTATAACAAAAATAATTCTAGCACTGTTCCCAGTCAGTTAAAAATAAATGATCAGACTTTAAATGATCAGAAAGAAATTGGTTTAGCTTTCAATAAACACTTTATAGCTGCTGGTAAACTCTTTCACAATGGAGTACCTACGCCTTCCACCACCAGAAATAAAAATAGCATACCACCTGTCTCTAAAACACCTCTTTTCAGCCTTGTTCAAGTTCCAACAAGTATTGTTGTAGATGCGCTTCTTGCCATCAACCCCAGGAAGTACATGGGAGAGGACAATTTGGACCCATTTTCAATAAATCTCTCTGCACTTATCATATCAAAACAAATAACCCATATTTTTAATCTTTCCATCTCCTCTGGTATTGTTCCTAAAGTCTGGAAAAAAGCTCACGTCATTCCATTACATAAAGGGGGTGACAAAAGTGATCTCAATAATTACAGGCCAATTTCCAAACTCCCATGCCTGGCAAAAATTCTAGAATCAGTCATTAATACTCAGTTGAAAACCTTTTTATCCAGTGCTTCCATTTTGAGTCCATTTCAATCTGGTTTTAGGGCAGGCCACAGTACCATATCTGCTGTCACTTTGGTCTTAGACAACATTGTCACAGCTATCGATAAAAAAAAATGCACTGTTCAGCACTTTTTGTTGATCTGTCAAAAGCTTTTGATACTTTAGATCACCATTTGCTTTTAGAGAGGCTGCATGAAATTGGTTTTGATTATTCTACATGTAGTTGGTTTAGGGACTATCTCTCTGATAGACAGCAGTCAGTAAAACTGGGAAGCCACCAAACTGAGTTTTTAACAGTTACAAATGGTGTTCCGCAGGGCTCAATTTTAGGTCCAGTCCTATTCACAATTTACATAAATAACATTGTTTCATCACTACAAAACTGCCATGCCCATTTGTATGCCGACGACACTGTACTGTATTGCATTTCTGATTCAGTGCAACAATCTGTTCAGAACCTACAGAGCTCTTTTAACACCCTGCAGAACTGTCTATTGGATCTCAGGCTTGTCCTTAGTACAGAAAAAAAAATATATGTGCTTTTCCAGAGCAAGAATTACTTATTATTCACACAAATAATGGATCTCATATTGAAAGAGTCACTGATTATAAATATCTTGGCATCTGGATAGATGAAAAACTCTCTTTTACATTTCACATAAAAAATCTTGTCTGTCGTCTGCGACAAAAGATTGGATATTTTTATAGGAATAAAGCCACCTTCCCGTTGTTCAGTAGGAAAAGGATTATTGAGGCAGTTTTTATGTCTGTCCTTGATTACGGTGATGTGGTTTATCGGCATGCATCTCATTCATTTCTTAAACTTCTAGACTCTGTATATCACTCTGCTTTGAGATTCATTACAGGAGATGCCTATGATACACACCATTGTATTTTATATGAAAAGGTTGGGTGGTCCTCCCTTAAGGAGAGACGTGATGCACATTGGCATATTTTTATATATAAAGCTCTGACTGGAAAGCTACCCCTCTATTTGACTGAACTGCTGCTTATTTCAGATGGGCTTTATCAAACCCGCTCAACTGACATGCTCATGTTATATGTTCCCTATGCCCGGTCTGAGCTTGGTAAAACCGCTTTTAGCCATAGTGCCCCTGACTCCTGGAACAGCCTTCAACATACGATTAAAATAAATACACTCATAACTGTTAACCAATTTAAAATTATTATTTTGAATCAGCCCCTCTACACTTGTAACTGTTTTAATTAGGCTATGTCTCTTTCATTCAATTTATTTGAATGTTTTAAATTGTTGTTGTGTGTGTGTGTGTGTGTGTGTGTGTGTGTGTGTGTGTGTGTGTGTGTGTGTGTGTGTGTGTGTAAACTTGTTATGTATTCTCATTGTATATTGTGTATCTGTATTCTCGACGTCATTGTAAAAGAGGGTCACACCTCAATTGATCTTTCGAGGTTAAATAAAAGAAAATTAATGAATGAATCACACACACACACACTGGTCTCATGCACACACACAGGGTTTGGTTTTTGGCACCATATTGGCTGTGCTGCAGCCCATTTCTCTAAGCCACAGATTTTCCCTGTTAGGTCCCGACTTCTCTAGATGCCCCAAACAGCTTTCCCTCCTGTGACAAGCCTGTCAATTAAACCGGCCAAAATGCAGTCAAAGAAAAAAGTGGCCAATATCACCCGGGGCCCTTAAAGCTTGGATTATAACATAAACCGGAGTATTTTACCCTTCCTTGTGATGGATTTCTTGCCAGCTGCACAGCCTGCCTTTTGACAGCTAATTATTTCATTAAACATCTTTCGATGGCTCCTTTCGTTTATCTTTCAGCAACTTTAGCTGGTTTAAATCCCACTGACGCACAGACTCCTTCTGTTTTTTAGGCAGCGACCGTGCAGCGGGTGTCAGAATTTATTGGTCTTGTTTGAATGGACTTTAGGTAAGGTTTAATCAGTCATCTAGCATTGATTTCCCATCTTGTTGGGGCGGGGTTACTGCTTATGCTTGTGTTTGCAGGGGGTGGTGTGTGTTTTCAGTTTGTTTTAAAGGCAAAAGAGAATCTTCTCTCAAATCTTTCCATGAGACCAGCTTTGAAGCTGTAACCGCAGCAGAGGCCTGGAGTGCTCGTACACACTGTGTGCTATTGACTGCAAATGTCCCCAAAGAAGTTGTCAAATATTTGCCTTGACGTGGGCAAATTTAAGCTTTTCATAACCACCGCTGTGAGTGATTGCCTTTGCTTGTCTTTCAAGGATACCCACCGATGGGACGCTCTTGACTGCACACACATATTAAAAAAGCCCCTCACATTCAGACACATTGTGTGGAACTCAGTCGAGCTGAAATTTGTTTGTGTTTTGGGAGGTTTCAAAAATGTTTTAAAGAAAAGACAAATCTTATTACTGACAGGAATAGTTTAGAAGAACCAAATAAATCAGCTTTTCATTATGAGCCTATTTACATTTCACAAAAGGGTCTAAATTAGCTGTGTAATCATTGTAATCTTTTCTTTTCACCCACCTACAGACTCTTTGCCTCATAATGAAAAAATAATAACCCATTGTGTCTGAACGCTACACAATAAGAGAGAATGATGGTGACAGTTACTGGCCAATTAGCATGCTGCCTGCCTACCAATCAGGCCGACTCCAGCTCAAGTTCTGCTTTCTGCAGTCGCAGCGGCCTGTGTCGAGGTAATGTTGTCATCTGTCCATGTTGTCCCTTGGCTGTACAGTACTAAGTACATGCCACCTTCACATTGGAGGTAATTAATACATGTACACATACATCTGGAACACAGGATCTTCAAACCCTACTGACTTATACTGGATATTTTGTTACTGAGGGATCCAGTCAGTTTAAATTGCAGAGCTGTCTTCACTGATGACTTAGAGCAGCCGTGATACACAATACCTTACATCCTGCTTAAAGGCTTTCGAAAAGGCTGCAAGAGCCAAATAAACAGCCATGATATGATAACCCTGACCCCTTAACTAACCCACTGTTCTGAATAGCTGGCCTATTTTGAACAGTTTGAACTATTTAAAACAGTGCTCAACACTTACTCAATGTCACCAAAAGTAGTAAAGACAGTCAGAATCAGCTCTGTATGTTCTGGCGTTATGAGCAGCACACTGAACTAGGGTTGGGCAGTATCCAATTTTATTTACCTTTAAACCTTCTTCAAATTATACCGCGGTATACAATATTACCGCTGTGTAATTACATTGGCCATTTTATATATATATATATATATATATATATATATATATATATATATATATATATATATATATATATATATATATATATATATATATATATATATATATATATATATATATATATATATATATATATATATATATACATATATATATATATATATATATATATATATATTTCTTATATTTAATATTTTTTTCTTTATTTTTTATATATTATTAATTTTTTTCTATTTAACAATTCAGCTGTAGCATATTTGTTTTAGTTGGGGTAGCGATCAGTCAAAAGAGGGTGGAGCTGAACACTGCAGTCCGATTAGTCGACAGAATAGTCCTTTGTAGTAATGTTGGTTAAATTTCCATTTAGTCATTAAACTGACTGGTATGTATTTATTATCACATCTTCACTTTGCCACTAAAACAAACAAACTCTTTCAAATGAACACTGATTTTGTAAGTAAATCATGGGGTGCAGAATCATCCGGTATCGATGTCATTATTTGTGGGTGCACCAACCAGAAGCCATTTGCCCACTACAATGCAACATTCTGTCAATCAATCATGCGACTGGATTTCCATGCTACCACTTGAAAGAACATAAGAGCACTGCACATATGAAACAGCAGCACTGCAGCAACAGCAGTTAGTCACCAAAGTGTGTAGGTAGTGTTGTAATTCAAATCAGGATGACTGATGGCTTCCACAGGGACACAACTGACTTCAGGAACTTGACATTTCAGCTCCAAACAAGGTATCACTCATGGGTACAGACTCTCACTTTCACTCTCACAGACATAAACACACACACAGACACACACACACACACACAGACACACACACACACACACACACACACACACACACACACACACACACACACACACACACACACTTTCAATCTTTGATTGCTTCTCTCTATCACCAGTCTATTTGACTGGCCATCACTGTCTCTGCCTCTGTGTTGCATGTTTCTTTACAGAAGTCTCTTTTGCTTCATGTCTGCTTTCCCACTGGACCCTCTCTGCACTCCAATTAGGTTTGTCACTCAACTACTGTGGATGGGATTAAGGGAAAGACAGGGAGGGAGGGAGGGATGAGGAGAGAGATAGAGTGGGAGAGTTAGCGAGAAACCGAGGTGGGTTGGAGCAGTTTATAAAAAAAATATAGGGAGAATATACAGGCAGTCGGAGCAGTATAGAGGGAAAACGAGAGCAAAGGGAGAAGAGAGGGTGGGAAATAATAGTGAGCGCAAGCAAAGGGGCTACGAAGGAACAGCTGGATGCGGCCTGGAGGACTTGTGAATAATGTGGTGCCATTAAAACAAGATTCATAAACTGACTGTCCTCCATTCTTCCTCCTCTCTCAACTCCCTGCCTATTTTATCCTTTTACTTTAATATTTCCCATATCATGCATACTGGATGCTCTTGCATATTGTCTTAAAGCGGATTTACGGCCACAGTCAAACCACATATGGTCGATAAGCTGCAATGCCGCCTCGTAGCCCTAACCATTGTAACGTACAGTGCAAATGACAAAGCGGTAAACGTTTCTAGTGAAGACATACGAGGTGGTGTTAGCTTGAGGCTGCAAGTATGTACAGTAATATGGTGTAAATATTTGATAGGTCAGCTGTTGCGTGTATATTATGTTGATGGTGATGTTGTTGTTGTTACTGAGGCATGCTGGGAGCAATGGAAACACATTGAGAGGAGGGAGTCCTGTACACAGCAGCTGTATACGACTGTTCAGTCAGAGTGCAGGCCTCTGACCTGACGCTCAACTTTGACCAGGTCATAATGCACAGATGCTCACCTGAGTGGAGTTATGTCAAATGTCAAAACATGCATTAAACAGTAGGTAAGAACACCGCAAGAAAAATGCAACCGTGGTCAGATCAGACACAGGAGTCAACTTGCTGACAACGGAGACAGTATATCACAAATAGAAAACTGCTGCTTTGTTGCTATTTTTCCCCTTCTTGCTTTTTCAACTTTAATGAAATCTGAGCAGTGTCACCAAACAGACACCTAATAAGCCTTGAGATTAATCGTGTTGCCCGGCATTTTAACTAAAACAACAAGTAAGGCTCCATGCCGATTAACAAGATCAAGAGTCTATATAGTGGCTCTGTGATGCTGTGTCTAGACACAACTGGGCTTTGAGCTGAAAACTGACATCAGCGTTCAAACATACTCACTCTGATAACGCTAACGATTATTTTTGGGGATCTAAGTTATTATTGTTTATCCAAAAGGGGCCGTGAATTTTTTATTCCACATAACACAGCAATCCATCCAATAGCTGTTGAGATATTTCAAGAAAAAAAAATATTGACTGACTAGAGTCAATAAAATGGATCTTCTAAAGGAATATAATACATACAGTATGATAATATTTCATTATAAAACATCCAATAAGATATTTCCCCGATACACCGATTTCAGCTTGATGGTGGGGCCAGAAAAAAAGTCAGTTGATCACGATAAAGTTGGACCTCTGGGGATAATGAGGTTGAAAAGGAAAATGCCCCGGCAACCCATCCACAGTTTATTTAAATATTTCACTCTGGACTGAAATATCTGAATATTTAGCTGACCGACCAACACTGCCACCAGTGTGCCCAACAACGACCAGGAAATAAGGAGAAAAGGAGGGAAAGAAGAGAGAAAATGAATCCCACAGAACTCCACAAGCCCTGAAAAGCTTCTATTTTTTCTCCCTTATTTTCGTATATAGTCCGTATCTCCACTAGCCCCTGACTGCTCTACCTTAAATTAAGAGAGAGTTCAACAAGGGGGAGGCTGTGCAATAATTTGAAACTTTAAGAAATATTGAGGCATGACCCATTTACTAGCAAGGAGGTGGCCTGTAGTGGTGGTGACTTCAAAAACGATGTTGTATTTTTGTTTGACTTTGCTCCGTGGTCTGCCTCGTTTGCCTGCAACATGTTTTCTGGGACAATGATTAACACATTTCCCCCGAGACGACGCCAGGAGCCGAGACCAAACAGGCTTCTTTTTTTTTTGTAGGATTTGATCTGGAAGATGTTTGATACTGAGGTGAACAAGGCTGTAGCTTGTTGTTGCTGTTTGAAATGTTTCAATCATTGATTTTTTTTTGGGATTTTTAAAGAGATGCATCACATAAACAAAACAACATTGAAGATGTCAGGAGATCATTTTTGTTGAAGCTATGATTGTGTTCTATGAAAATCCATTTTATTTTTCATATTGAATGCATACTCCTGTGTGCCGACGTGATGTGATGAGCAAAAGTGACAAGTGAAATACTATTGTTTCCACTCTAAACAGAGCCCAGGTGACTCCTTTGCTGTATTGTTGACTGGCACCAAGTTGTGCTCAAAGCCACATTTCCACAGAGGTGCAGCCCGAAATAATTAAAGGCTGATGACATTTAATAAAGGTTGATGGAAATCTCTTAATGCCACAAACACCACTTGTATTGATGTTCAAAAGCTTGATGATGCGTGTGTCTTGTGACCTTGCTAACAAGATGTAACATCCTACGAAGCCTGCCATGTTCCAAACTTCAAGCATCCAATCAATGTCACTGTGCACTGACAGCAAACAAGCATATTTACCAAAATATCAGCATTTTCTATCAAGGAAAACGGTATATTTATTTGATATTTTAACTGCATCATTCAAACCATAACAATGGCATTGTATTCACAGATAAAAACCAATAAGTGTGCTTAACTACAGCAAGCAATTGAGGTCAGTGTTAAATCTTGGAAACATATTTTGTCTATCGACTTCTTGCTCCGTATGAAGGGAACTTACATGAACACACTATTTGGGTTATTTATCCATGAGAGATATCTGGATGTATTACATTTCTAAATAGAGGTCATCACATACTTCCGTGTGCCAATCGGAACGCAACAACAACATTCGGTGAGGGTTGCGTGGATTGTTTTGTTGCTGCCAAACAAATCTGATCAAACTACACCCCCAAAGACCAGATGACGTTTTTGAGTCTTAAACTCCCAGTAAATAATATTTAAGGGTGTTTCTTTTTCTTTACTGCTTATTTATTCATGGATATTTATGTTCAACCCAAACTGAGGGCCACTCATTATTTAGGATTATTTACAGTAAATAAAATATGTCATTATGATTACAATTCTTTGCACCCACAAGCCATAAGGAAATACCAGGTTTTAATGAACTACGTTAGAAATGTTTTGAATATAGGTGACATGAAAGGTTGAAAAAAATGTCTGCACAGCAGAATGTGTGACAGGTGCGTCGGAGGAGGGTGCAGCAAAGAAACTTTACGAAGGACGTGTTTATTTACTGTTAATTATTCTAAGAAAAGCAGCAACAATCTGGACTTCAGATATCCATCAGGCTTAATGACATTAAAAAGCATTCCATATATACTGTATATATATACACAAATGCAGAAGCTCAATATGCACACGCCCAATTAGAGCAACTGCTTTGACTTACAATCACCTGGACCAGCTCGTCAAGAGAGTTAGAAAAAATCGCAATGAATCACAATTAATATTCAATACTGTATATAACCCAGCCATACCCCTTACAGCTGGGGTGGAGGATTTGGAGAGAAAATGGCAGTTGGGATAGATATTCGAATCCAAATACCTCAACCGCTCCACTTGTTCTCTTAGGTCCCTCCCTTATGGTCCCTCCCTGACATGCTCTACACCAACAAAGTTGTGCCAAAGTGAATGGACAGTCCCATCAACCAATAAGAACAGAGAATCGGAGCCTCGCTCTGATTGGTCAAAGTGTACAGCTCATGTTAACTTTGACCAATCAGAAATCACATACCCCAGCTTTAAGACGAAACATCATACACTAAACAATTCTTATCCCAAAGATCCTTAAATAGAGGAATGAATGTAGCAGACAGAAAGTCACACTCAATTTAAATGCCAACGTAACCCTATTGAACGAATAAAAGACGGTGCACTAAAATAAGATTGGGTGGGTTTATGTTCTACCACCTCTCTTGCTCCTTCCCCTGAACCAATTTTCAAAAGCCCCGCCACCCTCACCCCCCTTTCTCCACCTGAGGGTTTAGCTGTATGTGAGAGCATATGTTCAGGTTCAGTAAATGTTTCTTTATCCAGGTTTCTTATGCTGTAACCAGAGCTGAGAGATATGGCTGCCCCACTTTGAAGTGCATAAGGTACTCAGTATGCGTGGGTGAAAACTGTAAATGTGCTTATCTTTTGTCAGAGTGTGTGTGTGTGTGTGTGTGTCTTCTTTGTGTTTGTGGGTGCAGTTCAATAGATAAGGGGTATCCTGAATACGTTGAGTAATAGCATCAGCTTGTGAACAAATTCAATGTGTGAGAGACGTGTTCTCCAAGTGTGTGTATGTGTGTGTGTGTGTGTGTGTTAGTGTATACAATAAGTCTTAAGTACAATGAAGTCCTATTCATGGAGTCAAGGAGAAAAGTGTGAAGAATTGTGTGTGTGTGTGTGTGTGTGTGTGTGTGTGTGTGTGTGTGTGTGTGTGTGCGTGTGGCAGTAGTGAGGAGAGAGAGCGAAAGATGGAGAGAAAAGGAAAAAGAAAGAGAGGGAACTACTCAGTGTGAAAAACAACCTTGGTTGAAACAGCATGAACTTTTAAAACCACTCAGAATTCTTTATCAGCCAAAGTATCCAAGGGCAATCATAAATACCCTCCACCACATACACACACTCACACACACCCGCACACAAACACACACACACGCATGCACGCAAACACCTTCTGCAGAATCCTACAGCAAACTCAACACAAACTATTACTAATCACTCTATTTGACACGTGGCCTTTTCACCTGCTTTAGCGTCACAACCCGATGACAACCTTGGCGCAACGGAAAACCTAAGGAAGACAACTTAGGCATCGAGGCTCGGCTAATGTGATAATCAATGGAGAGGGGAAAGACAGAGGGTCAGAGAGTTCCTCGCTGATAAACAGAGCCCTCACAGAGAACACGGTTTGATCAAGCAGGGCCTATACTCCAAAGACCTTGAACGACGGGTTGTGAAAAGTGGGAGAACGGTGAGAAATGGAAGAGTGGGGAAAAGAAAAAGTAAGACTACATGTGAGGAGGTGTAGGAGGAGGGGAGTGGAGGTGAAGGGGGGGGGACACAAGGCTAGATGAGAAGGGAGCGAAGGGCCCAGTGGCGAATGTCTTAGGAGAATATGATGTGATTTATGGAGGCCATTACACTGAAGGACAAACAAATGGGGGTTATTAGTGGCGTATCAACAGATGTGCACGCGCAAGTACACACACACACAAACACACACACACATCTACACACTCACACACTTTCCACATACATAGACACACAAACTGTTTAAACACACACACACAGTTAATTTCTAAAGAGTAGACACACTAACTATCTACACACACACACACACACACACACACACACACACACACACACACACACACACAGTATATACGTATATATACAGTGGACAGTAAATGATGTTCAAAAGTATGTGTGAAGAATCAAAACGGAAAGCCCACTGCTTTTAGCACATCCATGCCCCTTCTCAGTGTAATTACAAATGGATGATTTTTAAATCCGTCAGTCAGGAGGTATTGTATAACAAATGAAGTGTGGGCAACAGGTGGTCGTGCACATCTGTGATGTTGCGGAATTTTAAGATGAGCATGACTTGACATGATCAGTGTGCGAAAGTGCAGGTTATACATGTCTGCAGAGAGTTAATAGTAGTGCCATAGTGTTCAGTGCAGAGCTGCATCATGGCAGAAAACTGACAGAAACTGACAGTGAAGGGAAAAAAACAGACAGAGGAGGAGAGAAGAGATGGAGGAGGACAGAATAGAGGCATACATACAAAATAGGAGGGAAAGACAGAGGTGGACATACAAAGCAAAGAGAGAGAGAGAGAGAGAGAGAGAGAGAGAGAGAGAGAGAGAGAGCGGGCGGGGGAGGAAGAGAGAGAGAGGGAGAGAACAAGAGGTGCCAGTTTGCAGATGAGAGGCTTGGAAGCCAGAAGGCAATTTAAACAGGCTTGGCTCGCTCTCAGGCATGACAGACTGCTCATTCCCCTTCCTCACACACGCAAACACACACGCACACACACCCACACACCCACACAGACACTGATACAAAGTAATTCATGCATGCTGGCATACAAAACTACTAAGAAAAAGTTAAACAACCAGAAACACTCAAGAAGCTCAAGTGTGCCGGCACTGACAAAAAATGGGATAAAAATGTGCAGATGCATATGCAAAACGCTCAAGCTTCATGGGAGTGTGAACTACACAGACACACAAATCCTTTCAATCCGCCAAAAACTCTGCATGTATACACCAAAAACGTGCGTGCTCAAGCGAGGAAACATACATATTCAGTAGTTTTGTTGAACACAACACATGCACACACATACAACACCTTAATCATAATCGTTTCACAGCTTGGAAGTGGAAGTGAATCAGCCACTGTGCGACGGGAGACATGCTAATGGTTATTAAAAAAACTCACTTTGATCAATTTGGGCAACATGCCCCTAACCACAGCCTCCACAGATAATAACAGGAATTTTAGGCTAACTTCACACAGCTGCATTGTTGGCTCTGGCAGTTCAAAATGAAAAAGATGGAATCTAACCTGTCCCTGTAGCAGAGCAAGTCAACTTTTTGACTTTGATTGACCCAAGACTCTCTTTCATTCGCTCCACCTGTATTCCTAGCACAGCTCACCTTGCTCCTCACACACACACACACACACACACACACACACACACACACACACACACACACACACACACACACACACACACACGCACACACACACACACACACACACACACACACACACACACAGGTCTTCAATTTTATTGAGATGGATTCATTTTCTCTGAAATGCAATTTCTCTGTGTCTGTCTGACGCTGTCGGAATGTCGATCTGTTTGCCCATATTCTCAGACACATTTATGACTTTAAGTTTACTCCCAACTGTCCAAAATGTAATAAATGAATAAATAAAGCATTACATAAATGAGTGCAGTAAATATTTAAAGAGTATAGTGTGATCGCTTGTCAACAAGCACTTAAATACACTCTAAGTATCTTGCAATTAGCTGTATCGTTTAGCCCCTTTTGCAATTAAAATGTAACAATGTTTTTCCCCACTGAAATATGACATATACCTTTTGAGAATGTGGACATTATTCAGATCACAAAACTACATTTGAAGATGCGACTTGCTGCTGGAAAAAATAATAAAAAAAGTGAAGTTTAACTTTTCATCAAAGGTTTGTGTAAGGAAGGCTATGAATCACAGGGTATACATACGGGCTGTGTCTTGATTCAGGGGTTGCAGCCTACGTAGGCTGCATTTGAAGACCGATTGCGTCATAGCGGCGCGCAAAGGCTGTCCCATTTGCAACGCTCCTTGCAAGGCTCCTCATATGCGGCCGAGAAATGCAGCCTTCGTTTCACGGTTTTGAAGGCTGCATCAGATGTATCGTGGCCCAACATATTCCAAGATTCATTGCCTTTTTTTCAGAGATTGCATAAAATAAAATAAAAAATAACAAAACAGCAACGTGTTGCTCCATCTTCTTAACTTTTATCTTCCTTTCTTTTTTTCTTGTACTTTTTTTTCTTTTCGTCTGGTAGGCAACTTCTTTTTCTTTTTCCTCCATTGACAGGGCTGTCTCCGTTGGCAGCAATCAGGGTTGCTAGGCAGCACATGAGCGGCGAGTCGTCACACAAGGTAACGGCTTGTTACGTAAACCGGAAATGCTCGTAAACGGAGACCTGCGGAGACCGTCTCATTTAACAAGGCTCGTTGGCCTTGGAATCGGCCTTAAACTCGGCCTTCATAGGCTATAGCCTTCATAGACCGCGAGACTGCGTCCTACCAAGTGCGTGGTCTCTAATGGGACATAGCTACAATGTGCCGAGGACATCTTACCGGTTGTCCATGGTAAGTGGTGCTTAACAGCAGACTATTGCTGTGTCTCAATTCAGGGGTCGCATCCTTCTAAGGAAGGATCCATGAAGGCCACGCCTTCATAGACTGTGAAGGCCGAACCGAAGGCCGAACGAGCTTTGTTAAATGAGACGGTCTCGGCAGGTCTCCGTATGCGAGCATTTCCGGTTTGCGTAACAAGCCGTTTCCTTGCGTGACGACTCACCGCTCCTGTGCTGCCTAGCAACCATGATTGCTGCTAACGGAGACAGCCTTGTCAACAGAGGAAATAAGAAAAAGAAGTTGCCTACCAGACGAAAAGAAAAAAAAGTACAAGAAGAAAGAAGGACAAGAAAAACAAAAGAAAAGACAAGAAAAAAAGAAAGGAAGACAAAAGTTAAGAAGATGGAGCAACACGTTGCTGTTTTGATATTTTTTATTTTATTTTATGCCATCTCTGAAACAACCGCAATGAAACTTGGGATGCGTTGGGCTGCCGAAAGTACAAGAAGAAAGAAGGACAAGAAAAACAAAAGAAAAGACAAGAAAAAAAGAAAGGAAGACAAAAGTTAAGAAGATGGAGCAACACGTTGCTGTTTTGATATTTTTTATTTTATTTTATGCCATCTCTGAAACAACCGCAATGAAACTTGGGATGCGTTGGGCTGCGAAGGATACATCTGTTGGACCCTTCAGATCCGTGAAACGAAGGCTGCATTTCTCGGCCGCAGATGAAGGAGTCTTCCAAATGGGTCAAGCCTTGACGCGCCGCTATGACGCAATTGGTCTTCAAATGCAGCCTTCGAAGGCTGCGAGCCCTGAATTGAGACACAGCACACAATCTTCAATACAAAAGCCCCATTGTGCTTGCTTACCGGGGGTTCTGAAGTATGCTTGGTTTTTAAAATAAAAGCCTCCAGTTGGAGACCATAGGCCAACTCAACGTTAAGATGTCTTCTTACTCCATTCCTTCAAGTACACAGCAAGGTTTCTTAAAGGTTCGGCCTTATTCTCTTTCCTCTTATTCCAACTCGTCATACTACTTCAGCTGCTCCTTTACACATAGCCAGCCCAATGTGGTTTAGCTCCCAACCATTCATCCATTTTTTGCATACAGATGTTCAGCTGTTAAAAATGTACAAAGTTTCAAAGTCAAGTAATGTGATTATTATGATTAGAAAAATTGACTTTTCTTGTTGAAAAACAGTCAATTTAAAATGACTTTAATGAAATAAAAAGTAAGGTAAAAAAGGAATGTGACTTTTACTTTGATTTGAGAAGAACGGAATTGGGTAATTTCTTATGTATTTATACGTTATCTATTCATTGAGTATTAAGTATTTTGGAGTGGCATATATAATTCTCAATACATATGCACACTGTTACCAGGTTTCTATCAGTAAGCCAGCAGCAGGCGTGTGGTGTCTGCTGGTTGATTAAAATATGGCATGGCACTAACAAGTCAGGCCTTGCAGAAATTATGCGACGGCTGGTCAGCCATTTTACGTGCCCATGCACAAGAAAACTTCAGTCATTAGGCTAACATGGTGCAACTGAATTAAGGCATGAGTGTGTGTGTGTGTGTGTGTGTGTGTGTGTGTGTGTGTGTGTGTGTGTGTGTGTGTGTGTGTGTGTGTGTGTGTGTGTGTGTGCATGTGAGTTAATTTGCAAGTGTTGCATATATGCATTGCACTGACACGAGGATCTACAAGGTTAATGAAAACAGGTTCCAAAATACATTCATTGGGATGAAATTATGGATTATGACTGCTTGGCTGGCTGACAACAACCTATTAACATGTCTGACACATTCTTGGATTGTCCGTACTCCTGCCTGCTGGCTTCCCAACCCACTTTTTTGCCAGTCTTCACCTACCATGTACCCTGTTGCTTGCACCACTGCTATTGGTGTGATTTATACAGTTTTGTATGTGCAAGTCTTTACCTCAGCCTGCCTCGCTCTGGCCTCCCTTTCCCATCAACACAAAGTCATCTTTTTTCTTCTTCTATCTCTTGCTTGTGTGTCTCATCATCTAGCTTCATTGACCAACGTGTCCAATATAATTTAATGTATCTTTATAGTGTAACATACCCTCGGGGATATAATTGTAAAAAGACGCACATAGTCCGGGCATTTTGGCTGAATAGCCTGGGCGCGGTTACTCCCTGTATTACGGGAGCCAGTAGGTTCATGACGCTAATAGAGGGGGAGCGTCATGTCAATATGGCAGCTTCCTGGGTTTGTAAACAGTGCCGGGACTCGGCAGCGTGCGGGGAAGCCGATCCGTTGCACACAGAACTCGGGCTGGGCCGGTGGGTTCGGGCTCGGGAGGCGCTTGTTGACGCCAGTTCCCTGCAAACTTACTGCAAGGAAGAGATGCTATGTCACTGTTTTCCCTGTCCATATGATACAAATTAAAGGAATGTGATGTACACTTGACTTGCCTTTATTACTACTATAGATTCTTAAAGTCCCGGGTGTTACAATAGCGCAGTGCTTCTCAAATGGTGGGGCGCGCCCCCCTGGGGGGTGCCGTGAGTTGTCAGGGGGGGCGCGGGCTGCCTTGATTTCCAACTGACCAAAAACAAAATATATATATCTATCTATCTATCTATCTATCTATCTATCTATCTATCTATCTATCTATCTATCTATCTATCTATATATATATATATATATATATATATATATATATATATATATATATAGTATAGTAGTCTCTACCCAAATTTTTCGCATATTAAGGAATACTTACAGAAATTCTCCAACCCATTCAACATCATTGCAGTGTCAGAAACATGGATTAAGGAAGGCAAATGCATGGACTTTGAATTTAAGGGTTATAAACTGGTGAATTAACAAGAGAGGGGGAGAAGTGGCCCTTTTCGTTGATGAAAATATAAGGTTTGAAATTGTAAATAACATGTGCAATGCAATTGATAACCTAATGGAATGTGTGACTATTGAAATCCAAACGAATGATAAATGTTTAATTATCAGCTGTGTGTACAGAACACCCGATTCAAAAATGGAAGACTTTATAGAATATGTGGGAGAATTATTTTCTAAGGCTAACCAAAAGAAGATATTTATCTGTGGGGATACGAACATTGATTTACTTAATAATACTCCTCTGACTGATGAATTTGTAAATACACTGAACGTCATGGGCCTACAGCCCTTAATAACAAGGCCAAGCAGGATTACAATAAATAGTGCCACGTTAATAGACAACATATTTACGAATGTTAAGGGGGATGTAATAGATAGTGGACTATTGATAAATGACATAAGTGACCATTTACCTGTATTTGCTATATACGATTGGAAACAAAAGTTGCAAATTAGACCAAACAAAGACGCATATGTTAGGCTGGAGACCGAGGAGAGGATAGAGGCATTGAAAAATGATTTATTGTCGCAAAACTGGGACTGTGTATACAAGGAGAAGGATGTTAATGTAAGTTTTGAATTATTCCTGCAGGTATTTCATAGGCTGTATGAAAAAAATTGTCCACAGAAAAAAAGGGCCTTTAAGCAAAAACAGAATAAACAGTGGCTAACTAAATCCTTGAAAAATGCTTGTAAAAAAAAAATACATTGTACAAAAGATTCATAAAAGCAAGGACACCACAGGCTGAGTTAAAATATAAAACCTATCGTAACAAGCTAAATATCATTCTCAGAGACTGTAAAAAAAAATATTTTTGCAAGCTTTTAGAAACAAATGCAAATTACCCAAAAAAACTGTGGGACATAGTTAACACAGTATTAAGAAATGATAGCAAATTACATAATTATCCTCAGTATTTCAATGAAAATAACGTTAAGTTGGAAAATATGAATACTGTGGCGAATAAACTAAACAATTTTTTTGTTATGGTTGGTCCGAATTTGGCCATGGGTATCCGTGACAGGTGTTTGGGGGAGTCTTGGGAACAGGAAGAGTCTCTTCAACACTCCATGTTTCTAAAGCCAGTCAAGGCCAACGAGATTAGTGAGATTTTACTGGGTATGCAACCTAAGACCTCAAGAGACTCGCTGGGGCTTCACATGAAAATAATAAAATCAGTGCAAGAAAGTATTCTTCAACCTTTAACACATATTTGTAACTTATCTTTTCAAACAGGAATTTTTCCTTGTAGCATGAAAATAGCCAAGGTTATACCATTACATAAGAATGGAGATGAACACTCATTTACAAATTATAGACCAGTCTCAATTTTGCCACAATTTTCTAAAATTTTGGAAAAGCTATTTAACAATAGATTAGATGATTTCATTAATAACATCAAATTCTTTATAACAGTCAATTTGGCTTTAGAAAGAATCATTCCACGGCGCTGGCCTTGGCTGAATCGGTAGAAATTATTAGTAATGCACAAATTGTACTCTATAGGAATTTTTATAGACCTGAAAAAAGCTTTTGACACTATAAATCACGAGATCCTTCTTAATAAGCTGAGAATTATGGCATTAGAGGTATAGCACGGGACTGGGTCAGAAGTTATTTACAGGACAGGAAACAATATGTGAAATTAGGGGAGATCACATCGACATGCTTGGATATTGTTTGTGGGGTCCCTCAAGGGTCAATTTTAGGGCCGAAATTATTCCTGCTTTACATAAATGATATATGGAAAGTTTCGAAGGTCTTAAAGTTAATTTTATTTGCTGACGACACAAACATCTTCTATTCGGGGCAAGATCTGAATAATATGGTTGAGACTGTAAACATTGAATTGACTAAGATACATGGGTGGTTAAACCGAAATAAGTTATCATTAAATTTAGAAAAAACTAAATTTATGTTGTTTGGTAGGAGAGCAGCAGATGTCTCTGTGAAAATCCAGGTAAATGGGATAGATATTGAAAGGGTCAAGCAACACAAAGTACTAGGGGTAATAATTGATGACAAGTTAAGTTGGAATCCACAAGTTAGCCATCTTAGGGGCAAAATAGCTAGGAGTATTTCTATACTTTGGAAATCACAATATTTTTTCAATCAAAAGGCCTTACTTGTATTATACTGGAGTTTAGTTTCCCCACATCTGCATTACTGTGCTGAGGTGTGGGGAAACACTTACAAAGGTAAATTGCACCCATTGGAAATCCTTCAAAAAAGGGCAATAAGAATAATATATCAAGCAACTTACAGGGCACACACTAATAACT